>OX421492.1:82017410-82542410 GCA_949126835.1 Anisus vortex | reverse complement strand
AGCTAATTAAATAATTTAAAACTTTACAAACATAGGACAAAACAAATAAATGTAGCATTAACCGACTAAATATACAATGAGACAGTAGGGGCCATGGGCGCCCGCAGGGGGGGGGGGCAAGGGGGGCACTTGCCCCCCCCTGGAAAAGTGCCCCGCCCCCCCCCGATTGATAGATTAACAAAAATTTTTGACTAAAATAGACAATAAAAAATTAATAATGAAAACATTTATAATTAATTGTAACAACTGTGACTCCTTCCATTGTCATATTGATCTCATTATCTTTGGGGATTAATCAGGTATACCACATTGATAATTTTGATAGTAAAGCCTTGAGTTAGTTTGATTTTCGGAAAACGCGATAATACAAAAGTAGCCAAAATGTCATCGACTTGTTACCTTGCCGTATGCCTTAAGAGCATTGCTAACATTACCAGCAACAACATGCACGGTGGAGCGATCGTTCAGCACAATCGTCGGCATTTTACGTCTCTCACGATTCATTTCCCTTGCAGGCTCTCATGTGGCTAAAGAGGCAAATCCTGGACGTACAGGCACGGTCACACTTGCTGCAGTTAAATGTAGCGGAGTGGACCACATATTTCTCCACTGTCTTTTTCCTGGCGCGCTCCTCTCCAGCAAGCCTTAAACCTTCTTTGATTCCTGCCCTCCAAGTGGGCCTATCCTGCGCCATGATCTCCCCACTGTTTGTGTCAATTTGGAGTTGTTTCATATCTCTTTTGCAGACATCCGCAAAGCTCAGTTTTGGACGTCCAGCAGGTCTCTGTCCCGAAGCGAACGTTCCATATAGAATGTCCTGTGGAATTCGACCCTGTGGCATTCGGCGTACATGACCTAGCCAGCTGAGACGTCTGTTACTGAGAGTAATACGAATGTATTGACACTCTGCTCTTCGTAGGACCTCTGCGTTTGAAACCCTGTCCTGCAATCTTATATCTAAAATGAGTCTGAGACACCTAAGGTAAAAGGTGTTCAGTTTTCTCTCCTCCCAGGAATATGTGCTCCATGTCTCACAGCCGTACAGCAGGGTAATCAGAACGCATGTTCGATAAACTGGTGACTTAGTGGAGCGTGTGAGCAGTGAGTTCATCCAGACTCGTTTTTTTTAATAAAAATCTTGCCATAATGCCCATGGCTTTAGCTATTCTACTATTAATCTCCCCATCTAGGAGAACACTGCTTGAGATTTTGGCTTTGAGCCTGTTTAGATTGAAGAGCTTTCCAGATCTGCTTGTGTGAAGGTAGACACCCTTTGCAGTCTCCAAAAGCATAGTGCAGCAGACACGAAAAGAATATTCCAAATAAGGTGGGTGCAACTACACAGTCTTGTTTAACACCACTGCGGACTTCAAAGGGCTCTGATTAAACTTCACTGTGCACCTGGTTTTCTAAAAAAAAAACAGGCAATGAAAGAGAGCAGTTTTGAAGGGAATCCTATTTTTGCCAGGAGTTTGAGGAGTCCACTTCTGCTGACCATATCAAATTCTTTAGTGAGATCAACGAAAGCAATGTATGTATTCATCTCGCGGAACCTCTCTTGTAGCAGTCGAATGGAGGAGATCATGTCTATAGTGGATAAGTCGCTTCTGAAACCGCACTGAGACTCTGGATAGACTCTAGATGACAGCACCTGCAGCCTTGATAGTGCCTCTTGCAAGGATATTACCAACTATGCTCAAAAGGGAGATTCCTCTGTCTTTTTGCAGTCGCTGCGGTCCCCTTTGTTCTTATATAATGTAACGAAATTCGCTAAATGGCTGTGTCTTGGTAAATATGGTGTGCGGCTGGCTGGTCCTATTGTTGGTTCACCGGACTGTCAACCCTGCTGACCATTCACTTTCGCCCTAACACATGTTAATATTACGGTTATTTTGATCTCAGTTTTACCGAGATGTGCTTTAATCCGTTTGAATTCTGTATGATTAATGTCCAATCTATCGTTAAATGGTATAGATACGTAGTAATCATACAAACTGAGTAGTTATTGTAATGCTTAAAACTATACATATAAATTCTTTAGTCATATAATATTTATATAATTTTCAAATACTTTTTTTTACAGTTTGATCATTTTAAAGTTATAAATGTAAGCCATTAATTATTTTTTATAAAAGAAAAAAATACAGAAATATTAGCTCAAATGAAACGAAATAATTATCTCCCTTTAATTAACAAATGTTTCTACGTTTGATTCAATAGTGATGCCGAACAAGTTCTGTTTTGTGATATAACAAATTTTACTGATTATTATTATTTCTTTATATACATTCAACATTGTGATATTCAGAACAAGATTTAATTATTAGAGGATTAAAATAATTTACGTTAAACAGTTGTAAATAAACATTTCCAGCATTAATTGTTTTGTCCATTTAAGGAGTTTATATTTAAAACATTAATAATTACAGAAATTACATGATATAGTGCTATTAAATAAGTCTCTTACATTTCTAAATTAATAATACAAATAAATTTGTTTTAGAATTTATTATAGGCCTATATATATTTAATTAAAATTAAGTTGGGGGGCAGTGAGCGGTAAGATTTTAAAAGGGTGCGGTGAGCCGAAAAAGGTTGAAAACCTATGGCTTAGATCTACAATGTCAGATGAACATCTGCCAAGGTAGTGCATGTTGTTAGTACACAGAGACAAAGTGAACAGCAACAAAAAAGAGTTTATGGACAAAATTGTAGATATGTTTGGTAGCGATAACAGACGACTCCAGTTCTTGTTTAAATAATACATTTTATTTTAAATTTACGTTGTAATATTGTTTGTATAAAGAAAGGTTTTTTGTAAGGTTTACGTCTATTATATACATATATTGTGCTAATAAAAAATGTGTTGCTACAGTATGCCATCAATACTACAGTGTACTACAGTACTACAATTACTTCAGTGTTCTGTCCATTCGTTCACCATACAAATGCGCTCAGTAAATTAAAACTACATTAAAACATTACTAAAAATATTTTGCCCCCCCCCCCTAGAAAATTTTCTGCGGGCGCCCATGGTAGGGGCAAAACATATTTAACGAAGGTAAATATTAAACTAATGTGTCTTCAAGTTCTTTTTAAAAGTGATAATAGAACTTGTTCGATATATCAGTTAAGTCGCGTTCAATAAGGATTTTAAAATGCGCACCATAAAGTGTAATTAGACAAACTCAGTTAAAAATTGATTTTTTTTTTTTGGGGTGTTAAAATTATAGATTTGGTTGAAAATTAGAAAGAATGTGCTATAAAAAAAAAACACGTCTATGTGCTAAGATTTAGCTTGGTAACTGAACGTGAAGTGGTTCAATTTTCCTTCCAAAAATATTGATACATAGAAAAAGATAGAAACATTAGCTTTGTTTGTTCGAACTTGTAGATTTGATAAAAAAGACATTGTAAAAAAAGCATCAATATATAGTGTAACCAGGACCGCTGCGTTTAACAGTATGGAGTCGGTATTACTTCCGGAAACAGAAAAAAATACGATTGCGCATTCTGTTCTATATTTATTCTGTGGTGTGGGCACTGTCTCTCGTAGAGTTAGTCGTGTGGTGCTTCCCATGATGGTGGTACTGATGTTTGATGTGCGTTTGGCTACTCCGGAGGTGCTACCAATGGTTCCCCTCGGGCTTTTTTCCCGCGAATCTACTCCCGTAAAGCTACTTCAGTGCTACTTCTGAGGTGCTACACTCGTGTAGTTGCTACCATGCTGCTACTCCTAAAATATTCCGTCGGACCAAATTGATTCATAGGGCCGGTAAAACAGCGTTCGCCAGTTTCTGTGGCCATGGTATACTAGGGCATTGTGTGGCCTGAATAATGCAGCCCTAACCCACAGCCTATACTCTAATCCAACTAAAGTCAGGTACCCATCAGAGCCGGGCAGACTCAGAGACCCCCCTCCCCCAGACCCGGGAACAAATCATAGCCTTCACCGGGATTCGAACCCAGGACCATCCCATGGTACTACTCTAACATTGCTACTCACGTGGTGCTAATCCAGTGGTGCAATAAATGTGGTGCTATCCCCAAGTTGATACCATGTTAGCATTATTGCACAGCATGACACATTGGAAAGTGAAAGAAACTAAAAAAATATGTCTTGTGCATAGAAGCACTAAATATCAACACGTGATCTACGGACAGAAAAAAATTATTATTATTTATATAGCGCTAAAGATCTTCAACTCCAACGCGAAGTCTTGTATTAATCTATGGCAGTGGTTCTTAACCGTTGCTCCGCGGAGCACTGGTGCTCCGCGAGGTAGTTGCAAGTGCTCCGCGAAATTATGAAACTCAATATTTAATGTTCACTTACTTACTCTATCTGATTGAGCTGAACAAATGCTTATAATAGGTAGTCCAAACGGGGGAAAATCGGCCTTTTTGCCTATTTTTACTGTTTTTGTAACGAAGTTTTGACTCACTTGTACTAATGCTACATAAATAAAATTTATATGTGATTAAAGTTGAAGCCTTTATCTAACAAAATATTTAATTTTTAAACTCATTAATTGTATTTAAAAAAGTGTTTTGTGTGTTTGAATAGTGGGGGGTTGGGTCGTTTTGGCAGCGGCTTTCAAAACGGGTCAGTAAATTTCCGTTCTCCCTCGTGTTACGCGATCGTTCGCCGCTTGGTCGGTAATCAACTCAGAAGCATGATTTGACCACCATTTTAAAGTAAGGATCCTGGGCTTTCATTTGATATATAGCGCTTTTATATATCTAATGTTTAACATTTTTAAATGATTGATTGAAAACTTTAGTCAAAGAAAAAGAAGATAAAATATTTAAAATGTTGTAGTTTTTTTTATATCAATTGAAAGCTTGGCTTTTAACCTAATTTTTGTTGTAAAAAAAATCTGTGTGTAAATTTCACTCGGAGCGCCGCTGTTGACAACAACGCTACCCATTTAACTTTATTAGAAGTAAAGATTGAATTTTATTTTCCATCAATAAACGTAGAAACATATGACTGGATACTTAATCCCTTTGCCACGGTTGATACATCAAATAGTAAGTTGTCATACCAGAAGAAGAAGAATTAAGCAACCTATCATCGGATCGTACACTTAAAATAAAATTTTCCGAAATGGTTCCGGAGGAATTTTGGATCTTTGTGCAGGAAGAATACTCAGCTCTCTCCATGAAGGCACTTAAAATCTTGTTGCAATTTTCAACATCATATTTGTGTGAACTCGATTTCTGGATAGTCACCAACATAAAAACTAAAAAACGAGCAACACTTACTAATTTGGATGATGAATTGAGGGTAGCTATTTCTAAAATTAGGCCTAATATCACTGAAATTTGTAAAAACCGGCAAGCTCAGGTTTCACATTAAATCTTTTTATTTTTCTGAATTAAATTTTGCTCAATGTTTTTTTTTTACTTATTAAATTTATGTTTATTAAAAATTTGTTTGTCATGTTATAATTTTTAAACTCTTATGTTATAATCTTTTATTTTCAATAAAAGTCATACGTATGTGTATTTGTTTTTTTTACTCCTTGATTTTGGTGCTCCTCAAATTTTTGTCATGATCAAAAGTGCTCCCCGACTTCAAAAGGTTAAGAACCACTGATCTATGGTGCTGAAACACAGAGGACCACAGCTACTAACAACAATAAGATCCAGACTTTCATAGACGCATGTCTCAGGAGGATTCTGCAGATTCGCTGTCACAGGTAAAGATGAGTTCTAGAGTCGCACAGGTCAACAGGCAGCCGATCTGTCACTCTTGGGGGACAGTCGGAAAGACTCGCTCGGGACCGGGATGGCTGGAAAGCCCTTGAGGAGTAGCAGGCGATGATGATGATGATATACTATAGTGCTTGTATCCATGCTACTAGGTTTAGCATTTTCAGTGCGCTCTTGGAATAAATTGCAGTGGCAATGACCGAAACCTGTCATGTCTAGAATAAATCGTTAATCAATAAAATCAATGAAGAAATCACATCGACCTCGAATTAATTCACATTTTATTGCAAGCTGCACATCTCGCTCCAGCTTTTTTGCCCGCGTCTCACCAGGTGCGATTGTGTGGCAAGCACAATGCTCAATCGTTTTTACTTTCCTTTTGCTATTCCGGCCTTAAAAAGTAACAAGAAGTTAGGTAATTTCAAATTTTATCACCACATCCACTTGCCTATTTGATAATTAAATAGCAATATCAAGTTGCGCATGTTATCGCTTATTTTATTTTTATCTTAGAAATCAGATCAGTTGCAATAAATTAACAATTATAACCTGATAAGATAATATATTATTATCATAATATTTCTTGTTGCCATCTGACTACTGAGCAGAAACGTAAAAAGCTAAACTGATAAATGTAAATGAAATAAAAGTGTAAGACAACAACAACATTTTGAAGTAAACAAATCTAATAGTTTAAAAGCTTAACAAGTTTCTTTAGAAAGGAAAAGGTTTGACTAAAAAGCCCGAAGGTTATAGAGAACTCCACACGGAATATAGACCTAACTTAATTCTAAGTTTTTTTTATAACTAGCTCTTAAGGGACGTCTCAGTTTGAGGAGTTCTTTAGACTTGTCTAGAAGAAAGGTTCTTGACTGCGTATTGATTGAGAGGGCTGTTAGTGGAGGTAAAATCAGTAGCGTGAGTTAAGGTTGCAGTATTTGACTTAAAGTGTGTTTTTTTCTAGCCCTCTGAATGAAATAAAATAAAGTGTTTTAGTCCTGGTTCACAGTTCACTTTAAGAACATTACAGTGTTTTCTTTTCTATTAGCTTGTGTTGTGGGTGATGTTGTGTACATGTTTTGAATAAACTCTACTGTACTTTTACCAAACTATTTATCTAATCTTTTTGTCTATCCATCTATCTTTTTGTGTATCTATTTGTCTATCTCTCTCTCTATTTATCTATTTGTATATCGATCTATTTGTCTATCTCTCTCTCTATTTATCTATTTGTATATCGATCTATTTGTCTATCTCTCTCTATATTTATCTATTTGTATATCGATCTATTTGTCTATCTCTCTATATATTTATCTATTTGTATATCGATCTATTTGTCTATCTCTCTCTATACTTATCTATTTGTATATCGATCTATTTGTCTATCTCTCTCTCTATTTATCTATTTGTATATCGATCTATTTGTCTATCTTTCTCGATACTTATCTATTTGTATATCGATCTATTTGTCTATCTCTCTCTATATTTATCTATTTGTATATCGATCTATTTGTCTATCTCTCTCTATATTTATCTATTTGTATATCGATCTATTTGTCTATCTCTCTCTATACTTATCTATTTGTATATCGATCTATTTGTCTATCTCTCTCTCTATTTATCTATTTGTATATCGATCTATTTGTCTATCTTTCTCGATACTTATCTATTTGTATATCGATCTATTTGTCTATCTCTCTCTATACTTATCTATTTGTATATCGATCTATTTGTCTATCTTTTTGTGTATCCATCTATCTATCTTTTTGTCTATCTATCGATCTATTTGATTATCGATCTATCTGATTATTTGTCTATGATAAGTGTCACGTCAAAAAAAGTGTCACGGTAAGAAATAATCACGTTAGATAAGTGTCACGTTAAGATAAGTGTCACGTTAATATATGTTGTTCATTAAAATATTTATGTTAGATACATTTTAGATATTTTGTTTTTCGTTTGAAAGATGTAAGAATGTGATGAATTTTTGAACATTTCAAAAAATCCAATCTTACTCTTTAAAACCTCCAACACGTCTTCATAATAGATTTTATTTTCCACTTCTTAATACTTTTCAGGCTTTCTAATACAGTGTCCAACGTGCTTAGGATTGAATCCAATAAATAACGGATAGCTCTAATATTACTTTATTGCGTAAATGTATCTTTATAAAAATTGTACAAAATTCAAAGGCTTCTGTTGAGAAATATTTGTATTGGGATATTTGTGGATAAAATTAAACTGTGCAGATTAACACACTAAAATAAAATGAAAAAAAAAAGGTCAACCACAAGGAAACATTTCTCCTGCCACGCTGTTAGAATATTCATATTAGGCATTTTTTTTTTCATTTCATTTAACATAAAAACAAAAAGTTACATTTTGTTCTTATTTCAACAACTTCAAGCTACAAACACGAATTATTTATTGAGATAACAGCTTTAAATTTACTTACTTCTAATTCCTTTATTTAGTTATAGTTGTTTTACAACAATCAAAATAGACACGTAGAAGTGTTCAAACGCAATATGAAAACATATGAATAAAACACAAATAACAACAATAAAAGACAAGTCTAAATACCCAAAAGTTGAAGACACCAAGGTGACGAATAAAGTATAGTTTCCCGCCGGAACTAATTGATCATAGGGACAGTGAAGCAGTTTCTGTGGCCACGGCATACTAGGGGCTGTGTGGCCAGGACAATTGCCCAGACGCCTTTACTTTACCCAGCTAAATTCAGGTACCCAGCAGAGCTGGATATACTCAGGGACACCCTCGAGTCCAGGGAAAAGAAAATCCTAGCCTTCACCAGAATTCGAACCCAGGACCATCGGTACGCCAGTCGACCGCGCTGCCGCTCGGCTACCGTGATAAATAAAATTCTGCAATTTCATATTCCAATAGTCGTAGACGTGTGTGCGTGTGTGCCAGATATTTGTCAAAAATGAATATATAGTCTCACAATTGAGATCCTTAAAGCAATAGTTTTTGCGTCTCTTTTTTTTTCTCCAATATGAATTTTAAAGAACTGGTTTTTGAGTAATTTATCTTTTCCCGTCGAATTTTAGGCGGCTTCCGTTCACCTTCTGTGGTTTAAGTTTTGTCTTAGTTTTTTTGTTTGTTTGTTATATAATCCACCAGTGATGGTCTACTGGCCTGAAGGTCATGCAGACACATACATTTCCATCTTCACTCGATTCTGAGGTGGGTCATGGAGTCGGCCAGTAGAGACAGTATTGTCGTCTGCAAATGAAGATCACGCGATTGTCTGGGCTTTTGTTTCACGCCAATGTCATGTGACCTCATACAGCTGTTGGGCGTGTACTTCCGGCTGTCAGCAATGACATGCGCTGGAACTGATTCCGAAACTGGAGAGATCTGCAACAAGATAATAATAATACAAATAAATATTACGAATTCGCTAAACAAGATACACCAAAGACTTATCTCTTAATCTGTTACAGACGCTCCTTTAATACAGAAGGTTATTGCGTTCTACGCTTTTTCCTGGTCCGATTCTAGTCTTGCATTTTGATACGCGTTTTTTTAAATGATGTTAAGTAACTGGTTTTCCTGAATTGTTCAGGGCAACACATTCCATGTTTGTATGTCAATCGAGAAGAAAGAGTACTTATATGAATTTGTTCTCACATTAGGAATAAGAAAAGTGTTTTTAGTCCTTATGGTTATTTGACTATTGTAATAGATTGTTATTTTCTTGTATTTCTAAGTTTAAACACTCCCTTTTTTATTGGTTTAACATCAATCATTTAAAACACGGATGATCTTAAATTATAGCCATAAATCATATACATGATATTTTTTTAAGGGTCTTGCAATAAATGTTTTAAATAGCCGTAAGTTAAATTACAACCAAAGATAATTAAAAACAACAAAAAAAAGAAATGTTCTAAATAGAATAAACAGCAATGTCCTCAGTTACCCAGATCGTTTAAAAAAAAAAAAAACAAAGAAATTCAATAAAAAAAATTAATTTAAATGTCATACGAAATATAGTCTAGATCTAACAAATAAAAAAAGTTTCAATCAGGCCATAAAATGTCAGCAATAAAAAAAAGTTAATAAAACAAGAAACTGCCTCGTCTGTTCAAAATCTTATATCGATATTTTGATACAAAAAATATTCTTTTGTTTTATATTTTTTTATATTTGTTTTGTAAAAATTACATCATTAGCGTTTTATGTTTTGTAAGATTATATTGTTCGAGTTTGTTATTTTTCTATAGTGTTGATAGAATTTTAAATTGTGAATAAATTTAAAAAAAATTAATTAGACGAAGCTGTTTTTTTTTGTTTTTTTTCTATTTGGTTGTTTATAGAAAAAAAAACTTATTGTTGCTAAATCTGGACACTTCTTTTTAATGATATTTGATTCCTGAATGGAGTTTTTGTCTTATTACTTACTGAAATATGCTGACGTTTGTAATTACTTAGGCTTAAACTTCTGCGCCGTATATAGCAATATTTGCGACGTGTGCCTTTGGCGCCGCCAATTTTTCGTTATCTTTAAGACCCTAAATTTTTAATACAAATCAATTGACATATGTAACTTATCTTATATATTACAGACGCTCCTTCTATACAGAAGATTATTGCGTCCTACCCTTGACTCGGATTTTGATTAGCTTTGAATGATGTTTTTTTTTTTTTTTTTTTCTAGGTTTGTTTAGTCAACCCATTCTATGCCGGGACGTCACTCGGCAAGAAAGAGTACGTATACATTTATTCTTCCATAATATGGGATAAGAGAAGTGCCTCTTTCACTATGTCAGTCTGAGCTGTGTTATAGATCATGGGTCGGCAATCTGCTTGTTGGTGTTTTTTTTCCCTTGTGCAGTCAATAACGTTCTTCTTAATGACTCCTAAACGTGCCTAAATACTTCCGCTGTATACAATTTTCGATTTTAATCTAAACTATCCATTGAGAAAATCATAGCGAATTACTAAATAGGAAGTGTAGAGGACAGGTTGCGATCGGAGTATTTCAAGTTGTCAAATAGCAGAAATATTAACAGCAATCGGTCCATCTTATTACAGTCTTTGATCTTAAGACATTTATTTTCCTTCTTGGCCATAGAATGGTTTTACAGCACTGTTAATAAAATCACAATAAACTTAGCATCATTAAAAAAAAAAACTTTTCATAATGCACGACTTGAAACAACACCTAAACGCATATGACGCAATAATCTTCTGTCCAGAACGATCGTCTGTAAGGTAGAATAAGATTTTAAAAAAATGATCAGAAATATCTGAAGGAATCAAAGACTAAAAATGACAATGGCTGTGCTTTATAAATCCTATCACGTGGATGGCGAGGTTAAAGGGGCCAAAGGGTTAGAATTGAGCGAACGAGTTGGACCGCCCGCCGGACATAGCACGCGCTAGCTACGTCACAAAAACACGTGACATATTTTGTTAATGACGTTGTTTATGACAACAAAATTTCTTTTTGGTTTTAAGTCTTGCAGTCGAGGTGAAGGTCTTGCTTAAATCTCAACCAATCAGGGACATTGTTTATCCGTAACGCATTGATTTGACTGGTTATGTTTTGTTTATGCGCGTCCTTGAGGGACAATATATGGAAATCATCTTCGCACTTCTTGCTGTATTTCTTAGTTGTCCTACCCATTGCACTGTCCTGCTCTAGGCCAGGGGTCGGCAACCTAAGGCACGCGTGCCAAACTTGGCACGCAGAGTGATTTTCAATGGCACGCGAGAGACCTCCAAGAGGTGTTGTTTTATTGATTAATAAAAACATTTTCCGCTTCTGAATGAGGAGGACTGACTGTTAAATCCGATGTTTTTGAATGACATAGCAACACATTTCAATGAGTTGAACTTTCATTTACATGGACGAGGTCAAAGAGCACTTGAACTGTTAGACCACCAGAAACGCTTTGCATTTCAACTGGACACATCTTGCCGTGAAATCAATTTCAAAACATTTAACTACACGTACATCCCTATATTAACATCACTAATTCTTCACTTCAAATGTGGAAACGTTTTTAATTGAAGAGAGATAATAAATATCCGTTGTTGTTTTGTCGATAATATTTCTAACACGTTTCTTTCTTTTTCTTTTATAAAAAAATAAATAGTTTACAATTTATACGTTCGAAATGATCAAACTGTAAGAACGAATTAAAAAATTATTTATAAATATTATATGACAGAAATAATTCATATGTATATTTTCAAACACTACGTTAACTACCTAGTTTGTATGATAAGGACGTATTTATTCCGCATAATGATAATGGCTATGATACTGTGATACTATAATATGATACTGTAAAGAAGTGGAAACATATTAAAGCACTTCTCAGTTAAACTGAGGTAAAAATATAATTAACATTTGCCGGTGTTAGATCATAATTTTGATTGACAAATGATAATGTTAAGACAATATTTATGATAAATGTGAAAGTTTAGTAATAAATTAGTGTATATTGATATAAACACAAATAAAAAGGATGTAATCACAAACGACTTAATTTTTGTACTAGATATAAAACGCTTTAACAATTTTCTCTATAAATAATCTTCTTTGCTTTCGGCATTGGTCTTGCTATGGAGTTAAATAAAATTGTCCTATAAAAATAATATTTAAATAATATTTAACCGTATAAGAGAGAAGGTTGACTTTTAGCCTGTTGGCACACTGAATAATTTGGAAATCCTAGTTTGGCACACTGTTAGCAATAGGTTGCCGACCCCTGAACTAGGCAATTTTCTATGTTAAGATATTCTTGGAGAATGGGGGAGGGGGGGGGGAGATTAACGAAAATATGCTTCCTCTAGGATCTGAGAAGGGTTGATTGTGGTTAAATTATGGGATGGGGTCGGGGGGGGGGCACTTTTGTTTTATATTTAACACAATGACGTATTGATTTGTTTTGTTGGAATTTCTTTTGTTACGCCCCCACCTTCTTCCACACCGCTCCCCGCTAGCGTTACAGAACTGGGGTTTCTAATTGCCACCAGCGGAAACACAGCAGCAAAGACATGCCTACGAAATGGACAGACAAATTAGGCATCTGGGTTATAAGACATTGGCACACACTGCTTAACCCTTACAGACCCGGGCGCGTATATAGCGAAACTGAAGGCAGCATAGATAGAAGTAGGTCGGTACGGGAAGGGTTAATATATTTCTTTTTTTTTTTTAGGTTGCAAGAAATGAGAAAACAATTGAAAGCTATTTGATAGTCTCTCTATTTAACTCTCTCCATCCCACTATTTCTCTTAACTTCTCTAAATTTCTCTCTTTCTCTCACTCTCTATACTATACTATTTCAAGTTTTTAATTGCCCGGTATAAATTCAGTCAAATATACTAGTGGTCGGCAACCTTTTGATAACAGTGTGCCAAAGTAGGATTTCTAATTAATTCAGCGTGCCAACAGCCCAAAGATCAACCTGCTCTAGCACTGCTCTAGCACTCAATTTATTGTAGCAGATACTTGAATTGCCTTTTTGGCGTTTTCTTCCACGTGTCAGTGTAAACAAAAAGAAAATCTATTCAAAAAGTTTAAGGCAACTAATTCAATTAGACTACATAAAAAATACCTAAAAATTAAACATTTAACTCAGAAACTAAGCAGACAGCTGCAGAATGAATATGTAAACAATGTAATTTCTAAAGATAATAATAAAAACTTATGGTCCTACATTAAATCAAGAAAAATGGACACTACAGGCATAGCTCCACTAAAAGGCCAAAACAACAAAACTTATAATGATAATGAAACTAAAGCTAATATCCTAAACACACACTTTGCATCATCTTTTTCAAATCCAGGTGACAAAGAAATATTCATAAATTTAAACAAACTAGAAGAGATAGGAAATATAAATGTAGATGAAAAAGGCATTAAACAACTCCTAACCAACTTAAAAGTAAACAAAGCTTCTGGTCCAGATGAAATACCAGCAAGACTGCTTAAAGAACTAACTAATGAAATATCTCCAATCTTTAAAATACTTTTTCAGGCCTCTCTAAACCAGGGCAAAGTGCCCAAAGATTGGAAATTAGCCAATGTAACCCCCCTTTTCAAAAAAGGAGATAAATCTGACCCCGGAAATTATAGACCTGTTTCTCTAACAAGCATAACATGTAAATTACTTGAACATATAATATATAGTAGTATAGTAAATCATCTAGACAAACTAAATGCACTGTGCCCACACCAACATGGCTTCAGGAAAAATAGATCATGTGAGACTCAATTGATAGGCTTAATAGATGACTTGTCTAAGGGATTAGATAATAACAACCAAATTGATGCTATATTACTAGATTTTTCAAAAGCATTTGATAAAGTTCATCATTCTAGTCTTCTTAAAAAACTTAAATACTTTGGCATCTCTGGTCCCTTACATCAGTGGATTCAGGACTTTCTTATAGGCAGAGAACAAACAGTGATAATAAATGGCTCTAAGTCATCACCAAAAACAGTAAACTCAGGAGTTCCACAAGGAACTGTTCTAGGGCCCCTACTATTTCTAATTTACATTAATGATCTGCCAAATTGCATCAACACAGGCACAAAAGTAAGATTATTTGCTGATGATTGCATAATTTATAGAATAATAAAGACAGGAAAAGATAGTGAACTTTTACAAAAAGACCTAGATGAACTACAAAAATGGGAATCAAACTGGAGTATGTCTTTTCACCCAGAAAAATGCCAACTAATAAGGGTATCCAAGAAAAAGAAACAAATAATAACAAACTACTTCATTCATGGTAAAGAACTAACTCAAACTAGCAATGCTAAGTATCTAGGAGTAATAATAAATGATAAGTTATCTTGGAACCCTCACATTGATGAAGTAATTAAAAAATCTAACAAAACATTAGGATTCATAAAAAGGAACTTTTACAAATGTAATAAGAATATAAAACTAAAATGCTATCTCACATTAGTTAGGCCTATACTAGAATATGCAGGATCTGTATGGGACCCATCAACTAAAGAAAACATTAAAAAATTAGAACAAATTCAAAAAAGAGCTGCAAGGTTTATAACTAGTGAATATTCCCAATTGACAAGAGTAACACCATTAGTCAAATCACTAAACCTAGAAACACTAGAGGACAGAAGGGCAAAGAGTAAAGTAGTAATAATACATAAGGCATTAAACTCTAATTTAGAAATACAACCCAATAACAATCTGTTGCAAAGCTCAGATAAACATAAAGACAAAAACACCTTCCTTGTCCCTTATGCGAGAACAAATGCATATAAGTACTCTTTCTTCCCGAGTGGCATTCGGGCATGGAATGGGTTGCCTGAACAAACCAGGAAAACCAATAACCTAACATCATTTAAAACATTAATAAAAATGCAAGACTAGACTCGGACCACGGATGAGCGTAGGACGCAATAATCTTCTTTATAGAAGGAGCGTCTGTAATGTATAAGATAAGATAAGTCAGTGGCACGCGTGCAATAGGTTGCCGACCCCTGAAATATACTACGCCATAAACTATGTGAATAAAAGAGAAAAAAAATTCATTTATATTTAAATTGCCTACGTGTCGAATACGACTTATTTTATCGTAACTTTGTAGCGGGCAATATCATTATAACTGCATGAGAAGTTACGGTTTATTTGAAAACAAAACCAGTAACTTTTAACATAATTTAAAACATTAATAAAAATGCAAGACTAGACTCGGACCTCGGATGAGCGTAGGACTCAATAATCTTCTTTATAGCAGGAGCGTCTGTAATGTATAAGATATGATTAATCGATTAATCGCCTCTAGTGGATCATTTCTGGAAAACTATAAATTGAAAGCACTAATGAAGTCCTGTCATTTCTATTTTTAGAACAATCGTCACACCTCCTTTCGATTACTTTGTCATCTTCGACGGACACCATCTTAGCCTTTTATTTATCTTTCATCTTTTTTTTTCATATTGACAAGTCTTAATGAGGCCTGATATTTTCAATAAGTCATGGGCTTGTCGCGTTCATGAACTTCCGGTCTATTTCCGTAAATACTCATTAAGTGATCTTTTCGCCTTTTGCTGGTGTTTGACAATTTATTTCAACCGCGTCGTCCAGTTCCGGTCTTTTTTAGAAATATTTACTAAGGCTACCAAGATTAGTTATGAGGAATCCGTTTTTAATATCAAAAGTGAGTGTGTCATAATTAATAGTCGACGTGTTAGTCGCGTTAAGTTAAATTTAACATTGTTTATAAAATAAAGTAGCCAAGAGTAGCGGTTCTTGGCTAAGAAAACTCAACAACACGATCTAAAAATACATATAGACACAAAACTAAATTTCGTTTGCATCAAGCAATAAGTTTGTAAATAAAAATAGTTTCTTTTCAGGTCCCGGATGCCACTCGGGGAGAAAGAGTACTTTTTGTCTGAGTGTATCTAAAGTTTATTGTGGCGAAGTCCTTTGTTTAATTCTATTTAATGTTATATGGAATCTATCATTACTTATTTACTTGTCAACTCTTCTGGCTGTCCTGAAGTGTTGGAGAACATATTATGTTAATGATATGATCAATGGTCTAACACATAGGTTCTCAACCTTTTTCGGCTCACCGCCCCCTTTTACAATTTTGTTAGGTTACAGTGCATACATAGTTTAAAACACCCTTTTATTAATCCCTCGACAGAGTTTATATTTTAAAATACTTTAATTGTCGGGACACGACTGTTTATTTTTTTTTCTTCGTTGACTAAAATCTAATTAGGCTATAAACGCATCACTCTTGAAACCAGCGTAAACCAGTTAGAGCTAACGCGGAGGGATATTCAATTTCGCGGGCTTCCTAGGTACTATAAAAGATAGAGACGCGGACTACTTCTCTCTCTCTCCGCTAGGCACCATTGACAGTAGACACTATGCCTTGCTTACCCATTTTCGCATTGTACTTTTGTTTCACTAACATCGTTTGATTTTGCAAGTTATAATAAAGTTTCTTCATTTATTAAATTAAACAGTCAAGGAGTTGGTTTTTGAATTCATATTATTATTGAGAACTTTTGAATGGTATCAGGACAGACTAACCAAACTTGGAAAAACTGCTGCAGACTGTTTATCACTCTCAGAACGAAGTGAGTTCCCGCTGGCCTCAAAAATCAAACCCTAGTCAACCGCCAAAAGAATTGGAGCGAAAGCTACAATTTAACAATTTGTTTCCGCTCACCGCCCCCCCCCCCAACTTTTTTTTAGCGCCCACTCCAACCCACCCTTTTCGCCCGTCTGGACTATAGTTTCCGCAATTTTCTAGGCTGACTAGACTTTTTGTGTGATTAATTATCTTTAAAAAAACTGAAAAGGAAAATTATTGTAAGAATTAATGGATAAAAAAATTGCCTAAACAAAAGGTTTAAATAAATAAATATTAATGTGACTCGTTTGCCTGGTGTGTTGCACTGATTGCTAGCAATTTGTCTATTTTTGTTTCAATTTCGGTTGCAAAAGCCTTAGGTCTAATAATCAGTAATATTTGTTATATTACAAAACATCACTTGTTCGGCGTCACAATTGAATCAAATTTGGAAACATTTTTTTTTATTAAAGGGAGATTATTAGCCTGTTTTATTTGAGCTAATATTTCTGTCTTTTTACTTTTATAAAACATAAATGGCTTACAATTTATAACTTTGAAATGATCAAACTGTAAAAAGTATTTGAAAATTATATAAATATTATATTACTAATGAATTTATATGTATACTTTCAAGCATTACAATAACTACCCAGTTTGTATGATTACTACTTATCTATACCGCTTATTTCAGTGACGTGCGAACTTCAAAAGTTTTAAACATTTACGAAATCTCGGTAAAACATATCAAAATATCATTAATATTAGTAGATGTTAGGGCGACAGTGATCAGTCAGCAGAGTTGGCAGTCCGGTAAACCAACAGCTGGACCAGCCGGCCGCACACCATATTTGCCGAATACTGATCCCTACTTCATCGAAAAGTCACTGCGATTCCTATTTCTTATTAATAAGCTTATAATAAAATGTAGACCTAGTGTTGTGGACATCAGATATTTAGCAGCACTTGCGTTTACATCACATTTCATCCATAAACTAATCGATTCAAATAGCTGAGGGGTTCAAATTATATCATGTACGTTTGTACTGACCACATGCCTTTCACCGCCCCCCAATCGCCCCCGGGGACGTCAGCGCCCCCTTAAAGCTACTCACCGCCCCCCCCCCGGGGAGCGATATCGCCCCCGTTGAGAACCTATGGTCTAACAGTCTAACACATGCTGGTAGTGAATATTTACGTGTTATAAATCTTTTACTTCCTTTATATAAAATTGTCTAGTTCAAGAAAAAAAGTTCATTGTATAGATGTACGCTTCCTGTATGTTAATGTCTATTCGGGTGAATGACATCAAATGTCATTGCCAAGACTCTGCATTGAATAATTGATCTCTCCTTATGTTTGATACTGTCTACTTGACGTCTCCAAAATACTTTGTTTACTGGGGCCATCTCGGCCTCCAATACGTCGCTGGTGCTATCTAATGCTGGCCGTCATGAATATTCGCCCCGATTCCAGAGGTGGGGGGGGGGGGGGAAATCAAACCCACCATTCCACCGTAGATGTCTAAGCCTAGTCTCATTCTAGTCGCAATTTATTTTTGTGTGTAGTTTAGTTGGATTTTACGTCATTTACGTCCTACTTTGAAGTAACGAAGAAAAATAAAACGGACATCTACGTAGGTTCAATAATACTGTCGTGTCGTAAAGTATGTGAGAGGAAATAGGGTGGGGGGCGTAGGGAGAAAGGGGGGGGGAGATGCCTACCAGTGACGTCACTGTTTCATTTATTCCAAGAATTTGGCTTTTACTGGTAAAAGTCACTATTTTACTTGAATGAATAATTTGTTATGGTTAACTCTAGTCAGTCATATATTTTGCTTGAATGAATACTTTGTCATGGTTAACTCTATTATGTCATATATTTTACTTCAATGATACTTTGTCATGGTTAACTCTAATTTGTCACTATTTTACTTCAATGAATACTTTGTCATGGTTAACACTAATTTGTCATTATTTTACTTCAATGAATACTTTGTCATGGTTAACACTAATTTGTCATTATTTTACTTGAATTAATACTTTGTAATGGTTAACTCTATCCTGTCACTATTATATCACTATTCTACTACTATAAACACTTTTATCAACTAAAGAATTCTAATGATAATAAGAATAATTATCGATGACCTACATAAGTACTCACAAGTTGGTTGGAGTGTCACGTTGCGACTTGCATGACGTCATCCTCAGGAAGTGGTTCCGGAACTTTCTGGCGCTCAGGAAGTACAGGTAAAAGTTCAGAGCGTGGGTGGAGTCGAACAGGACGTAGGCTATCTGGCCGCACAGGTAGGTGACGTCGTGCTCCAGCGTCCCCTCCTGGAGCCTCACGTAGACGCCGGCCACGGTGAAGGCGCACAGCGGGAACACGAAGACGACGAAGACGAAAGCCGTGGTGAAGAGCATCAGCATGATCTGCCGCTGGGTGGATACGTCGTGACAGCTGGACCTCCTGGCCAGGGGCGTGGAGTTCACGTTGCGGAGCGCGTTCCGTAGCCGGAAGGACTGGCGGATGACCCGCATGATGAGAACGTTGAACACGGACATGAAGATGAAAGGGATGAACGCGGACAAGGAAAGGTTCGACCAGTGCAAGTATTGTGAAAGTTCCACGGAGTCCTGGGCACCTGAGCACGAGTTCCCTTCGTAGCCGTAGTACCAAAGAATGGGAACGTAGGAACCGAATATAAAAATCCCGACCACGCATATCCAAATAATCGATTGTTTGTGGTCCAGGTATTTCTGCATTTTCAGGGGGAACCGGACGGCGATGAGCCGCTCCCCGGACATCAGAACGAGGATCCAGTTGGCGTAGGTGGTGCAGAACGTCGCCAGGAAAATTAACGTCCGGCAGCCCGACGCGCCAATGTTCACCTGATGCCGGAAGAGTTCGAAGATGACGATTTTCACCAACAGGGCGCAGTTGTCCATGATGGCCAGTAGGACGACGTAGAGCGTGAACGATCCGACGCTCCGCATCCGGAAGATGGTGACGATGGAGGCCAGGTTGCCCGGGAATCCCACGGCGAATATCGGCCACAGGTAGTATTGGTTTATGATAAGAGCTGCGGCGTATATATTGCTGTATCCAGGATCGATTCCCGGCGTTACATTGAATGCAGAAGTAGCCGTGTCAGGCTGCAGTACTCGATACCTGTCTTCACCTGTGACGTTGTGAAATACGTCTTTAATCTCCGATATATTCATGATGTTAATTTCTCAGAAAATTTCACGACAATGATCAGAAATGGCACCAGCAGCCAGTAAGCTAGCCTAAGTTCAACGGTGTAGATGAGTGTTTAACATTTATCCATAGTGCTGTGGTCAACTCTAAATTCTAAACAGGCTCTTGAACTGAATTTAGAACCAATTCTTTGTTTCTCTTGCTTAATGTTCTATTCGAATGTACATTCATCTCTATAACCTCCAGTCAGTGAGTGTATATCATCTATACACCCTAACACTAAGCTTTTTGGAACATGTCTATTGCTCAAGTTAATTTCCTCGGTAACTTTTCCTCGGTAGGTTTGTATCGTCGTGAAGTTTTCTTTGACATTCAGAAGGTCCAAGCTGTTAAGAGAAATGTAAAATAAAATAAGTTAATGTTAAGGGGGGGGGGGATGTAAAAGAAGGAGAGACGGAGTTTGAGAGTATGCATTTGAAAAGCAATGGAAACGTGATTACGTCATGAGGCGTATAATTGAGTGGCCGTAAAATGCAATATACAGTTCTGAGTTTATACATTATTCATCGTATGAACTGGTCAACAATGTTCCACTGGACAATACTTCCGTCTAGAGCGGACACACACACTTACACATAATTACCTTTACACTTAATTACACTTAAAAATAATTACACTTACACACAGTGTGTAGACGTCATTGTAACAAGACAGAAATTTCATAAAATTATAATTTATTTTTTGCTTTAGTAGAACAAGTGTAGCAGAGTTAAATAATTTCAATCACACAACGGGGATATTGGCCAGATTGTGGCCAGCACAATAAACACAAATTATTTTGGGCGTGCATTAGAGATGGGAAGTTGTAGTAACTTATCAGTAAAAAAATACAACATATTTTTTCAGTCATTTATTATACTTCGAAATCAGGGTCATCGAATTCTCTTCCATCTTTACAACCTTGTACAGCATGATAATATAGGCCTATTATAGATTATTATTATAAATATTACCACAAATATCAAGCTCTGTAATAATATCAAAGAACAATGAACTAGTGTATGATATTTTGACGATGATATAATTCTGAAAGTACACTTTCTTACGCTTTACTATTCTAAAAAATTTCAACACATGAAAAAAACAAATTTAAAACGTAACAGAAAATATATATAACAAAAACACATGTGCCAACGGTAACCAATTGCAACCAAGAAAACATCCAGATATAACCTTTACAAATCTTTTTAATGAAGTACAAGATAATTTCATCTTCTTTTTATGCATTACAGGTGCTCCTTCTATACAGAAGATTATTGCGTCCTACATTCTACATCCGTGGTTTGAGTCTAGTCCTGCATTTCTATTAGTGTTTTAAATGATGTTAAATTACTGGTTTTCCTGGTTGGATTCAGGCAACCCATTCCATGCCCAGATTCCATTCGGGATGAAAGAGTACAGATATGCATTTGTTCTGGCATAAGGGATAAGGAAAATGTTTTTGTCCTTATGTTTATCTGAACTTTGTAACAGATTGTTATTGTGTTGTATTTCTAAATTATACTTTGATACTTTATGTATCATTACTACTTTACTCTTTGCCCTTCTGTCCTCTATTACTACTTTACTCTTTGCTCTTCTGTCATCTATTACTACTTTACTCTTTGCTCTTCTGTCATCTATTACTACTTTACTCTTTGCTCTTCTGTCATCTATTACTACTTTACTCTTTGCCCTTCTGTCCTCTAGTGTTTCTAGGGTTCCTTTTATACTTTACAGACGCTCCTCCTCAAAAAAGGAGATGATCTCCTCCTGCGCACATTTTCCCAAAATTAGAATACTTTATGCACTTTGCACAAAACATGAGTTTAATGTAGAATTTTATTATAAAAATCCCATCATTGATAGTTAAACATATAACCATAGACTATAATATACATGGGCCGCTTGCTTTAGTATTTCTGCTATATGATGACTCCATAGACTATAATATACATGGACCGCTTGCTTTAGTATTTCTGCTATATGATGATTCGATAGACTATAATATACGTGGACCGCTTGCTTTAGTATTTCTGCTATATGATGACTCCATAGACTATAATATACATGGACCGCTTGCTTTAGTATTTCTGCTATATGATGACTCCATAGACTATAATATACATCGACCGCTTGCTTTAGTATTTCTGCTATGTGATGACTCGAAAGACTGCTTTTCGGAATTCCCGATTCGTATAATACTTTGCACTTCCGTTTTATTGAATCGCTTTGATTTTCTCAATGAAAAATTAAAATTAAAATCGAAAGTTCTATACAGCGGAAACATTTAAGAAACAAGGAGGTGCTTAGAAGTAATATAAGACAGCCTTATTGGTTGCGCAAGGAAAAAAAAGTACATTTATAAGCTCTAAAAATAGAGCAAGCGATACATCTTATTATTGTCTATGATAAAAGAAAGAAAAAGGTTAATTTAGCTTGTGTGTTGTTCAATGCATTGAATGGTATGAAACGAAAGAATGAAGCCAAGAATAAAAAGAATAATTTCATGGAATGGAATCTGGACAGCAGTAGAACAAATCATGCTGAAAGTTGAGACTTTTAGAAATTGCTGACCTCGGAATGATTGATCAAAGATTGTCGATTACAATGACCTGTTTTGATAGATCGAGTGAGAGCCAGCATGCAAGAAAATAGGGAAAGTAAATATGTTTATTATGATTAGTTCACTTGCAAAATGTACAAAGTCAACAGAAATTGATTCTTTTTAACAGATATCAACCTTTTACACTAGAATTGAGAATCTCTAATAAGCGCGTCAGAAATAATAGAGGTCGGCCGGCGTTCGGCTGGCGTATCGAAGGTACTGGGTTCGAATTCTGGAGAAGGCTAAAATTTTGTCCCGGGACTCGATGGTGTTCCTGAGTCTGCCCGCCTGGTCACATATCCCCTAGTATGCCGTGGTTGCAGAAACTGGCGAACGCTGCTTCACCGGTCCTTTGGTCAATTTTGGTCAGACGGGTACTTTACTTTGTTATAAGAGTACTTAGAACATTTTTGAAAGTTGGGCTAAACGTCATCATCTTAATAAAACATATTCTTGAAGACATCGGGGATGACTCATATATTTTAAAATGACCTAGCACCTTTTTGAAAATCGATTACTCATATATTTTACAATTGACTCAGTTTGAAAGTCGACTAGTCGACTACTCATAATATGTAGTTGGCTTAAATTTTCGAATGACGATTTCGGGGAAGTACACCAGAAATGTTTTTTACTTTGAACGCTGATTTAAAAATAAATGAGTTGTATGTGAGCTTTGAGGTCAAGGGTCAGAGTTGAAAACACATTAAGCCAGGTAGAAAGCTAAATCTAGGGATGGAGTAGGGATTTGTTTTCCATTATCTCTTGAGTATGTCAGGGTAAAAATATAAAGTACAGTGAACCCTCGTTTATCGCGGTAGATAGGTTCCGAGACCGGCCTGGGTGCTATTCATATAACTGAAGTAAACACAAAACCATTATGTTTCCGTTATCTCTTTAAATTATTTTATATTAACCTCGCTTCTGTTTTTATTCCGGACACAACCTTCGGAACGCTAATTGACCCACTTATTATCATCCTACCGAGCTAAAACTTGGTACATGCACTTGTGACCGAATACAGCACATCTTCCACCCAAGCCCTCATAAATCAGTTTTGGCAAAAAATAATAAACAATAACAACAACAAACAAACGAAAAACATAATTTATATTATATGATTTTTATACAACAATAGTCTGGAGAACAATCTTATTTTATATATTACAGACGCTCGTTCTATATAGAATATTATTTTGTCTTACGCTCATCCGTGGTCCGAGTCTAGTCTTGCATCTTTATTAATGTTTTAAATGATGTTAAGTTAATGATCTTCCTGGTTTGTTCAGGCAACCCATTTCATACGCGAATCCAGTCGGATTTATCATCATCATGGCTCAAGCGGACTTTAAAGAAAATAATACAGAAGTCGTAGCCCAATCAAACGAAAGCTTATGTTAAAATTTTACAGTTAATATCAGGCATGTTGTACTACTACTCACAACTTATAATTGTATTTATTAATGGCCTTGATAAAACACAATCGCAACAAATAAATGAGCTAAGGTTTTGTTTTTTTTTCAAAGAAAGAAAGAGAAATGTAAAAAGAAAAATAATAAAATGGAGCGAGCCATTATTGGCTCGCGGGCCATAGTTTGCCCACCAGTTAGACCAATTCACCCGAGTATTGTAGGGCTTGAATAGTCATGTTACCGATTTCCATAATGAATATGTATGAACGGCTTTGTACCCCATCTAGAGTCCATTGAATGGTCAGAATGGGTTTTATGAATATGTAGGCTATATTTTCCTACTGACCTTACACAATGGTACACACCATAAGACATGACCAGGAAATGGACGCTAATAAACCTTTTATAAAAGGCTTAACAGTTGTAGTATTCGCCTGGGAACGCTTACAATAGTATAGAGGCGGGCCGAAATTCGGTTTCGGTGCCGGAAGTAGGTTAATGGCCTCATTCAGCGTAGTTTCGGTTTCGGCGTTAGCCAAAATGTTATTTTTCGGTTCGCATTCGGTTTCGGACAAAACTATATTTATTTTCGGTCATCAGGCGAATATCTATTATAAATTTTGAATATTAGACTTCAACGCTAGTGCTGTATCTATCAATCTGATTATTGAAAATTTCATTGAGTTAAACTGCTGCAAATTAATGAAAGTGAAGTAGAAAATTGAAGTTAATAATAAACGGATCATGTTCTATGGTTTACTTAAATAGAGTACCCACAAACGAGTTAATATTACACAAAAATATAGTCTTTTCAAATATTTTGTTTGGCGATTTCGGTCTATGTTTCGGTTTCGGCCGAAGGTGTAGGTATAATAACACTTTCCGTTTCGGCTTCGATTTCGACCAAAAGTCAAATCATAATTTTCGGTATGGTTTCAGTCGGTCTCCATAATAGTATATAACAAATATTATTATTTTAAAATTTTAAGATACAATTTTAGAATCTTTACGATCATTCTAACTATTCGTTTCAATGCACTTTTTTTTCTAATATCTGTGTCTTGTTCATTAGAATTCTTTTCTCTATATTTCCTTATTATTTATTTTTATTGTATAATATAGTTTAAATATAGTTCGGATTATTTGAAATTAATCCTGCAAAGACCAAATTTCTCCGGTTAACAGATAACAAGAAGATTCTATGTCCAATACAATGCCTTAGATGTCGGCACTTCCCCCTCCAATAATGATTTTTAGAAAATGGTAAAAACCGCTGGGAAGATTCTTCAACACCAAAAGCAATACAATATTACCGGCGACAGTAAGCAATAAAAAAGAACAAAAACTAAATACCGAAACAAAACCTTCTCACTATAGTTTTTATTGTAATATTGTTTGTTATTTTTTCTTTCTCTTTTAACAAAACACATTGTAATCATTCGTTTCTCCGTCATTTTGACGGGCATAACTCCTAGTATTATATATATCTATGGCGAGACAAAACCTCTACCGTTGCCATCTCGATGCCATTTTCAACAATATCTACCAATGAACAATCAAGTCTACAGTTCTAATACAGCTAAACTGTGTACATATGTATGAATTTGAAAGACTTCCCACACAAACAGACTTAAACACCAAGTGATACAGAGAAGTAAACGTCTGCCTAAATTCCCTTGATGATCGAAGGGAGAAAAATAGTTCCACCGTACACCAGTAAAGTCATCACCTCTCTAATCAAACTGGCATTAGAACGTCATTAACGTGGCTTCTGAAGAATAAATCTTCTCCTTTCACTCATTAATGCGGTCAAATTGTGTCCCAGTGGGTAATGTTACATATAACTTACATAATACTTTGACTTTTTCTTCTTTAAATACAAAAACATGGTTATTTCAAGAAAAATTACAATTAACATAATAGAGGCGAGATGTGTTTTTCTATCATAAGACGAAAAGTCAGATTGAAGATTTGTATTAAAAAAAACAACCAACAATGAACTTTAGAAATCTGTTCATGAGCTGTTGTTGTGGACTCCCAAGGTTGCAATTAAATGAAAACAACAAGATTCATTCATGCGATGTTTTATTTAGAGTTTGTACTTTTTGTAATGGGGAAACAGCTGTAGTTTTTCATAACATATCTTTGTTATTTTTTTTTACTTTAAAGTTTGTGGTGTCTCTCCTTTCCTATCATCATGCTAACAGCTGCTGGACAAATTAGAAGATTTATTTTGGAGATCTTTGCCCGAAATCTCTCCCTGGTGCTTGGAGTTGAAATGTGGCAGTTTTCCCTATTCGTCTGTTCTATGAGTCTTTGTCTGGGTATGGTAGTTGGTCAGTGAGTTCCATTATTCTGATTATGTCATCTATCAGAGAATGTCAGTTGTCTAAAAACGTCATTGTCTGAACAAGGCCTTTGTCTTGAGTCTTTCAGCTGTAAAGAGAATGTCAGTTATCTAAAAACGTCATTGTCTGATAAAGGCCTTTGTCTTGAGTCTTTCAGCTGTAAAGAGACTGTCAGTTGTCTAAAAACGTCATTGTCTGAACAAGGCCTTTGTCTTGAGTCTTTCAGCTGTAAAGAGTATGTCAGTTGTTTGTATCTGCCATTTGTCTGAGTATGGTAACTGACTGAGTATGGCAGCTGACCATCAAAGTGAATAGTAAATATCGGCATGGCTGTGTGATGGCCACACAATCCTGCTGGATTCACTTTTATTTCAGAACCGTTTTTTTTATGTGGTAATATAAAAGTAAGTCTTTCCCATTGACAACTATTGAATAAAACATTAACATGGCAGTAAATATAATGACAGGTTATGTGGAGCAAGGAACATTTTTTATTTATTTTTAAAGTGATAGCGTAAAGAAACTATGGACCACTTCCTGCTTGAATGCCCTGAGCTAACCTAGCATCACCAACACACTATATTGCAATATAAAACAAGTGAAAAAAGACATGTATATGTAAATATGTTTGTCTGTGTCGTAGGTGGTTTGAATTTTGGCCTTACAGACACGTCAGGGTGCAGTAATTTGGACTCACACCCCCGGCTGGTCTAGTCAAGGTGTATGGCGCTATTGCAGTAATTGGTTATATATCGCAAAATTTATATTTCCATCAACTATTATTGATATAAGTAGGGCGGATTTACCAGCTTGCTACTTTCTTTAATATATCATCAGCCACACAGAACACATAGACTAATATAACTATAAAACAGTTAAAAACGTGTGGTTAATTACATATATCTCCAGTTTATTGATTGAAAACAAAAGTACTAATGTCAAATATCGGATGATCTGATGTAACAAATGCAAACGAAATCACTAAGTTGTGCAGGTGAAAATAGTGGAAATACTTAGTTAAATTAAACTAGACTGGCTATACTAGCAGGGTACCACCTCCCCGCACCAATACCGAGAGATGTTTCCTATAAGGAGTCTCTCAGATGCACTGAAGAACTTTCAGTGTAAATTCCTATTTTCTATCTCGAATAATTCTGGTTGGACATCCCAAACACATGACTATACTGGACCTTTTAATTGGCCAACATTGAACCGTTCCCTTAAAGACACAAGGGGGGGGGGGGAGAATATCAATGGCCAGGCTAACAATAACAGACTGAGTTTCCAAACTATAATTATGGATGGGAACCTTTCTGGGCGTTTGACACTATCCAAAATCTATAACCGTGGTCACTTTACATGGCAATTATGTCATAAACCTGCCAGGAAAAAGGGGAAGGACCGGTGCAGTAGGAAATGAATGGGTCAGTTTAGTCTCTGGGTGTGGTCTTATCTCAAAACTGAACAAAGACAGGGCTATTGTATTGGTTTCTTTACTGACTATCTGAAAGGACAATGTCACTTCTTAACACGATAAAAGATCCAAGGGCTGGAGGGGAAGGAAAGGGAGGGGCATTGAGGTTGGGCCTCCAATCTCAGTTATCTTACACCACCTAGAGGGTCAAGGAGACAGTAAAATCTCGACCTATAATTTTAAAATCTTCAAACATCGAATTCCTTAGTTTAAAAATAAATGTGACGAGCGTCACAGTCTGGCATTGATTGCAAGAGAGCAAACAGCTCTGCAGACTAACAGAAGAATTGCGATAGCGGATTTCGACTAGGTCCAAATTTGCATGAGTCGAATGAAATGCAAACACAGTGTTTTGCATGTAAATTAACAATACAAAAATAAAACAATAAACGGGAATGACTGTGGATATATGTGTTTTAGAATAAAAAGCCGTGTTCACACAGTGCACTACTCGAAACGCAGTCTGCAGATATGCACTTAAAATAAAAAGCCCCGAGCTTCAGATTGGTTAGAAAAATGAAGTGGCAATTCTAGTAAAGCGTTTCTGTCAAGAGTGTCTACATAGATCTATTATCTTATTATCTGATCGCATTATGTGAAGTTTTTCTGGCATCGAGAAGATTATGATTACGTTCTAAGACGCTTGTCTTCTGATTCCTTATTCCTTATGCGAGAACAAATACATACAAGTATTCTTTCTTCCCGAGTGGCATGGGATGGGTTGCCTGAACAAACCAGGAAAACCAGTTAACATCATTTATAACAATAATAGAAATGCAGGACTAGACTCAAACCGCGGAAGAGTGTAGGACGCAATAATCTTCTTTATATAAAGAGCGTCTGTAATGTATACGATAAGTATGCATTAGAATACGTGTTTAAAAATGTTGTTGATGTTGTTTTTTTTTCAGCTAACCCATTCCATGTTATAATGCCTGACACAAAAAAAGATAACTTATTTTGATTTATCCATGAATTTGAGAATTAGAAAGGTTTACCATGTCAATATATTTCTGGTATTTATCTGGTCGAGTTGTGTTCTTAATTAGTCTTTAACGCTTAATGTTGTATTCTTACTTTGTTTTTTTATATCTTCCTATCTCAAGTGCTTATGCATACAGTGATTGTAGTATGAGCGCTACATACATATCTGCTAGACGTGAATAATAGCTTGTAACAAACCTTAAAGACAAACTGAAGAGAATTTTCTCAAAGCGACGAGATTAGGAATAGCTCTAATAAAGTAGTGACGTTTGGTCAGAGGCGTATTTAAGCATTTTCCACATGTACTATGAAACAGGGGCCCTCACAGAAAAGGGGCCTCATACGTCCTGATACACAGGCTAACACAGCAATGTCGGAAGGCATGGGCGAGGCGATGAGCCCCCCCCCTCCCCATAAATTTCACACTTGGGAACAGGGCCCCCACAATCCTAAATACGGCCCTGCGTTTAGTAGTGGAACAAAAATATCAAAGCATGACCCACTAAATCTATATTTAACCATTGTTAGTTAAAAACAAGAACCGAGTAAAGATTCAAAACACGTGGCAGTTAGAATTTACCCTACACGAGTTGCTTATTAATGACGTCACGTCCAGTTTTGCCGGAAATTAAACATCTCAAATGGCTACAAGATTTGGGACCCCCCTCCTCTGCAAAACAACAACAACAACAACAAAAAATAAAAATAAAAATATACTTTTAAGTGGGCCTACTCATATTGAACTAATTATTTTAAAGTTATGTTTAACATATTGTATAAATGATTGTTTTTTATTAGCATTTGGATACTGAATACACTAGTCGAAATAAAATATCAACTGATAACTGCTCAATTTTGTTGAAAAGGCTTTTCACTTGGTTTTTAAGTATACGCCATAAAATAAAGACCACTTATACCAAATACATAACTCGCATCGCGAATATGCTGGCATGTTGGAATTGGAGTATTAGGCCTAAAAACAACAAGGTCACAACCAAACATTGTCACAAGACAGAGACTCAGAAGTATAACATTTAATAAGACCATTGTAACACTGAACAGGTAGCGAAGTTAATGATAATTAAACGTAATCTTTTAATAGATTGACACAAAAACGTTTAAGTGGGTAATCATTCATTTGTGCCCATCTGACCCGGGCGTAATGAGATTATAAGCTAAGCCTTTGTTATTTAATTCAGCTACTAACTCTGAAACAGGCCAACAAACAAAAAAAAAAAAAAACAAAAAAATTACCGGAGGCTAATTGGTAGTTATTTCGGTCTTTAGTTCAGCGAGTATTGGGTTGTCTAATTACCATAACATGTGTCAGTGAAATGGTAATGGGGGAGTCAGCGACCTGTGAGCTGACTGGAGTTGTAATCAAACTGTCGTTTCGTTCTTTGTTAATACATTTTACATTGGCAATGCTACGTTAGCGATCTTCTAGCGATTACTTACTATCTATCTATCAGTCTATCTATGTATCTTTGTATCTATCTATCTATCTATCTATCTATCTATCTATCTATCTATCAGCCTGCCTATGTATCTATGTATCAGTCTGTTTGACTGTTTGTCTGTCTATCCTTCTATCTCTTATTGATCTATATTTATATATCTTTATATATGTATCTATCAATCAATCTCTAATTTTATACATATATTTCTATCTATATTTAGAATTATCAATCTACCGAACAATCTTGCTTATTTTTAACCCGATTTCAATCTTTATTTTAAATTACTTTTCTAAATGCCTTCAGTAAAAAAAAAATATTAATTATTAGATCTATAGTTTTCTGTTCATTGTAGTTTCTAAAATATTGTATCTGTAGCTTATAAAGCCCTCTTTTTGTTTTCCCCCAGGCAACACCGTGGAATTAAGCTTGTTCTTGTATATATTCATTTTCCAGCCTATTCTATCATGTTGTCACAAGGTATATCATTGCCTAAGCAACCCAATGCCATTGTTTGTCTTGTGCCTGTTGTTCTCGTTATAAAAGAAAACAAGTTAAGTAAAAAAATTCATCATCTGTCAATAGTGACCCATCATTTGTCCATATTCCGTTTCTGGGAGTACATCGTGAAGTAATTCAACATGATTATGTATCAAGAAAAATTTGTTATTCCCCTTGTATTTCTCTCGAGCTAACAACCTAATTCTCTATTGAGACTCCCCGATGAACGAAACACACGCTGAGGTCGCTAATTGCATTAAGAGCAAGCTCATATCGCTAATTGCAATGTACTTTGGCTCTAGTTTGACAACGCCACTCGCAAAATTTTCTCCCTTTCGGCTTCAAAGAAGTACCGTAATAATGACGTCATTTCGCAAATGTCTGCACTAGACATGTTGTCTAGATACTAGACGCGCTAATCAACCAATGTCTGCACTAGCCATGTTGTCTAGACACTAGACGCGCCAATCAACCAATGTCTGCACTAGCCATGTTGTCTAGATACTAGACGCGCCAATAAACCAATGTCTGCACAAGCCATGTTGTCAAGATACTAGACGCGCCAATCAACCGATGTCTGCACTAGCCATGTTGTCTAGACAATAGACGCGCCAATCAACCAATGTCTGCACTAGCCATGATGTCTAGATACTAGACGCGCCAATAAACCAATGTCTGCACAAGCCATGTTGTCTAGATACTAGACGCGCCAATCAACCAATGTCTGCACTAGCCATGTTGTCTAGACACTAGACGCGCCAATCAACCGATGTCTGCACTAGCCATGTTGTCTAGACACTAGACGCGCAAATCAACCGATGTCTGCACTAGCCATGTTGTCTAGACACTAGACGCGCAAATCAACCGATGTCTGCACTAGCCATGTTATATAGACACTACACGCGCCAATCAACCGATGTCTGCACTAGCCATGTTGTCTAGACACTAGACGCGCAAATCAACCGATGTCTGCACTAGCCATGTTATATAGACACTACACGCGCCAATCAACCGATGTCTTCACTAGCCATGTTATATAGACACTACACGCGCCAATCAACCGATGTCTGCACTAGCCATGTTATATAGACACTACACGCGCCAATCAACCGATGTCTTCACTAGCCATGTTATATAGACTCTAGACGCGCCAATCAACCGATGTCTGCACTAGCCATGTTGTCTAGACACTAGACGCGCCAATCAACCGATGTCTGCACTAGCCATGTTGTCTAGACACTAGACGCGCCAATCAACCAATGTCTGCACTAGTCATGTTGTCTAGACACTAGACGCGCCAATCAATCAATGTCTGCACTAGTCATGTTGTTTAGACACTAGACGCGCCAATCAACCGATGTCTGCACTAGCCATGTTGTCTAGACATTAGACGCGCCAATCAACCGATGTCTGCACTAGCCATGTTGTTTAGACACTAGACGGGCCAATCAACCGATGTCTGCACTAGCCATGTTGTCTAGACACTAGACGCGCCAATCAACCAATGTCTGCACTAGTCATGTTGTCTAGACACTAGACGCGCTAATCAACCGATGTCTGCACTAGCCATGTCGTCTAGACACTAGACGTGCCAATCAACCAATGTCTGCACTAGCCATGTTGTTTAGACACTAGACGCGCCAATCAACCGATGTCTGCACTAGCCATGTTGTCTAGACACTAGACGCGCCAATCAACCAATGTCTGCACTAGTCATGTTGTCTAGACACTAGACGCGCCAATCAACCGATGTCTGCACTAGCCATGTCGTCTAGACACTAGACGCGCCAATCAACCGATGTCTGCACTAGCCATGTTGTCTAGACACTAGACGCGCAAATCAACCGATGTCTGCACTAGCCATGTTATATAGATACTAGACGCACCAATCAACCAATGTCTGCACTAGCCATGTTGTCTAGACACTAGACGCGCCAATCAACCAATGTCTGCACTAGTCATGTTGTCTAGACACTAGACGCGCTAATCAACCGATGTCTGCACTAGCCATGTCGTCTAGACACTAGACGTGCCAATCAACCAATGTCTGCACTAGCCATGTTGTTTAGACACTAGACGCGCCAATCAACCGATGTCTGCACTAGCCATGTTGTCTAGACACTAGACGCGCCAATCAACCAATGTCTGCACTAGTCATGTTGTCTAGACACTAGACGCGCCAATCAACCGATGTCTGCACTAGCCATGTCGTCTAGACACTAGACGCGCCAATCAACCGATGTCTGCACTAGCCATGTTGTCTAGACACTAGACGCGCAAATCAACCGATGTCTGCACTAGCCATGTTATATAGATACTAGACGCACCAATCAACCAATGTCTGCACTAGCCATGTTGTCTAGACACTAGACGTGCCAATCATCCAATGTCTGCACTCGCCATTTTGTCTAGATACTAGACGCGCCAATCAACCGATGTCTGCACTAGCCATGTTGTCTAGACACTAGACGCGCAAATCAACCGATGTCTGCACTAGCCATGTTGTCTAGACACTAGGCGTGCCAATCAACCAATGTCTTCACTAGCCATGTTGTCTAGACACTAGACGCGCCAATCAACCATTGTCTACACTAGCCATGTTGTCTAGACACTAGACGTGCCAATCAACCAATGTCTGCACTAGCCATGTTGTCTAGACACTAGACGCGCCAATCAACCAATGTCTGCACTAGCCATGTTATCTAGACACTAGACGCACCAATCAACCGATGTCTGCACTAGCCATATTGTCTACATACTAGACGTGCCAATCAACCAATGTCTGCACTAGCCATGGTGTCTAGTCACTAGACGCGCCAATCAACCGATGTCTGCACTAGCCATGTTGTCTAGACACTAGACGTGCCAATCAACCAATGTCTGCACTAGCCATGTTGTCTAGATACAAGAGTTGCCAATCAACCAATGTCTGCACTAGCCACGTTGTCTAGACACTAGACGCGCCAATCAACCAATGTCTGCACTAGCCATGTTGTCTAGACACTAGACGCGCCAATCAACCAATGTCTGCACTAGTCATGTTGTCTAGACACTAGACGCGCCAATCAATCAATGTCTGCACTAGTCATGTTGTTTAGACACTAGACGCGCCAATAAACCGATGTCTGCACTAGCCATGTTGTCTAGACACTCGACGCGCCAGTCAACCGATGTCTGCACTAGCCATGTTGTCTAGAATCTCGACGCGCCAATCAACCGATGTCTGCACTAGCCATGTTGTCTAGACACTAGACGCGCCAATCAACCAATGTCTGCACTAGTCATGTTGTCTAGACACTAGACGCGCCAATCAACCGATGTCTGCACTAGCCATGTTGTCTAGACACTAGACGCGCAAATCAACCAATGTCTGCACTAGCCATGTCGTCTAGACACTAGACGTGCCAATCAACCAATGTCTGCACTAGCCATGTTGTCTAGACACTAGACGCGCCAATCAACCGATGTCTGCACTAGCCATGTTGTCTAGACACTAGACGCGCCAATCAACCGATGTCTGCACTAGCCATGTTGTCTAGATACTAGACGCGCCAATCAACCAATGTCTGCACTAGCCATGTTGTCTAGACACTAGACGCGCCAATCAACCAATGTCTGCACTAGCCATGTTGTCTAGATACTAGACGCGCCAATCAACCAATGTCTGCACTAGCCATGTTGTCTAGACACTAGACGCGCCAATCAACCGATGTCTGCACTAGCCATGTTGTCTAGACACTAGACGCGCCAATCAACCAATGTCTGCACTAGCCATGTTGTCTAGATACTAGACGCGCCAATCAACCAATGTCTGCACTAGCCATGTTGTCTAGACACTAGACGCGCCAATCAACCAATGTCTGCACTAGCCATGTTGTCTAGATACTAGACGCGCCAATCAACCAATGTCTGCACTAGCCATGTTGTCTAGACACTAGACGCGCCAATCAACCGATGTCTGCACTAGCCATGTTGTCTAGACACTAGACGCGCCAATCAACCGATGTCTGCACTAGCCATGTTGTCTAGATACTAGACGCGCCAATCAACCGATGTCTGCACTAGCCATGTTGTCTAGACACTAGACGCGCCAATCAACCGATGTCTGCACTAGTCATGTTGTCTAGACACTAGACGTGCCAATCAACCAATGTCTACACTAGTCATGTTGTCTAGACACTAGACGTGCCAATCAACCAATGTCTACACTAGTCATGTTGTCTAGACACTAGACGTGCCAATCAACCAATGTCTACACTAGTCATGTTGTCTAGACACTAGACGTGCCAATCAACCAATGTCTACTCTAGTCATGTTGTCTAGACACTAGACGCGCCAATCAACCGATGTCTGCACTAGTCATGTTGTCTAGACACTAGACGTGCCAATCAACCAATGTCTGCACTAGCCATGTTGTCTAGATACTAGACGTCCCAATCAACCAATGTCTGCACTAGCCATGTTGTCTAGATCCTAGACTTGCCAATCAACCAATGTCTGCACTAGCCATTTTGTCTAGACACCAGACGATGCAAGAACAATAGACTGTATTACAGACGCTTCCGTCCTTGACAAAGGAACGTCAACAGATACAGTTTAAGACGGTGGTACTAGTTTAAATCTGATTGTCAATTAACTATTAACTCTTCTGGTTGATCTACAGGTTAGGTGGCAATAAAATTATTTTTTTTCCTAAGGACCAGTGCATGTATATAAGGCACGTATCGGTAAAGTTCGATGTTGTTGTTTTGCAGAATGTTAAAGAATCTACTTACCTTCGACCAGTGTTCAAAATATAATTAGTGCAAATATGTTCAAGCATTAAACTCTTCCTTTAACGATCATTGAGTGGCTTTAGAGTTTAGAGTGTTATTCTTAGTGAACCAGACCCAGACAGTAGACAGAAGACCCGATATATAACACTACGTTTCATTGAAGGATTATTTGAGAATTTAGTATAGCCCATTCGAATAACCGGGCAAATAATGCTAGTAATACATTTTATGAACCAGACCCTAGACAGTTGACAGAAGACCCGATATATGACACAACATTACAATTCTTTCTAAAAAATTTTGTACATTGCAATTATTCGTCATATTTCTTTCTACATTGCAATTCTTTGTCAAAGATTTTTTTGGCATTGCACTTATATCTTTTTTTTACATTGGGATTGTTTTTCCATGTATCTGAGCATTATAATTCTTCATCAATTGATTTTAAAATATTTTTAGTTTTTCTTGATGTTAAATTATAATACTTTCTCAATTGATTTCAACATTAGATTTCTTCCTTAATGTTTTATTATAATTCTTCCTTCATAAAACTCACATAAATATTCGTCAAAAATCTCGCCTTACACTAATTATTTCCTAATGCCTTTTCTTACATTATTATCATTCATCCTCATTTTTATAACATTAGAAATAGTTTCTCCTTGTTCCTTAACATTTGAATTGTCTTCTATTTGTTCTATAGATAACATCACAGCTTGATCTACTAGTACCTGTAAACTATGCTGGCAGAGATTGAATACTAATCAAGTTCGGTAACTCGATAAAGAAATCCACAGAGTGATGCCCCTATTTCTTCTTCTACTCCCCCCCCCCCCTCCTCCACCCCATACCTCCGTTTTCTCCAGAGCCAGCAGACGGACAGTCGCAAATTACAACAAAACAACAACGTACACATGAACAGTAAGTCAATTTGCATGTTATATTAGTATTGGACAGAATAACATTAAATTAGACATAGTGTTATGGAGTACGGCGGTCGAGCGGCAGAGCGTTTGACTGTCGATCCGAAGGTTCTGGGTTCGAATCCTGGTGAAGGTTTATGATTTTTTACCGGGATTTGATGGTGCCCATGAGTCCACCCAGCTCGGATGGGTACCTGACACTAGTTGGGGTAAAGTAAAGGCGGCTGGGCATTGTGCTGGCCACACATCCCCTCTTATGCCGTGGCCACAGAAACTGGTGAACGCTGCTTCACCAACCCTATGATCAGTCTGGTCCGAAGCGTATTTTACTTTATATTCATGGGGTTAAGGTTAACACTGTGTAGGTTTGACCTTTTCAAACAATAACCCAAATTGGTCATTCCGGTCAGAAATCCACTTCAGTGTCCTACTAATTAAATGAGGACAAAGAATGGCGTGACGAGATTATTTCTATAACATCATGAGCCTTTGTGAATGAAGGGAAAATATTTATTCACAATTCAATTATAAACGTTGTCAAGTGCTCTCTTATATTATATATTACAGACGCTCATTCTCTAAAGCAAATTATTGCGTCCTACGCTCATCCGCGTTTTGTGTCTGGTCCTGCATTTCTATTAGTGTTTTTAATGAGATTAAGTTACTGCTTTTCCTGGTTTGTTCAGGCAATCCATTCCATGCATGTATGCCACTCAATGAATTTTTTCTTCTTATAAGGGTTAAGGAAAGTGGTTTGGTCCTTATGTTTATCTAAGCGCTGTAACATATTGTTATTGTGTTGTATTTCTAAATTAGAATTTAATGCCTTTTGTATTATTATTACTTTACTCTTTGCCCTTCTGTCCTCTAGTGTTCCTAAATTACTAGCAGTCTTATTCTATTCATTGACACAGGATGAGAATTTAGTATACCTCATTCGAATAACCGGGCAAATAATGCTAGTAATACATGTTATGAAAATAGTCCTGCAATATTTCATAAAAACAAAATATAAGTTTGAAAAAGTTTTTATTAAAAATTCCTCCCAGTAATGTCATAGAAATCTTTTTAAAAAACTCTCTTTGTGTTTGTCTCCGCTTGAGGATGTTATGTTCATTCTATGATGTGCAAGCGAAGAGGATAGACACTAATCTAAATGCGGCAGCTGTCGTGCTATCCTGATCCTCTAACAACAAAACGGTTTACTGTGAAAACATGCAGGTTTGTGTAATTTTTGGATGTTGCCCAAAAAGCAAGTCAGATGCCAACCATTGACATCGAAAGCCTGCAATACTGCAACAGTGTTAGGCACTAGTCACTAGGGTTTAACTTGTACGTATACAAACATTTTGAAAGAAAATATGTATTTCTCTATCTGTGGCGGTCTCTCTTTCTATGTTTAACTATCTATCTCTTACCATCTGTTTAGCTCTCTCTCTCTCTCTTTGTATATTATATTATTTATAAGAGTGTATTTATATATTTATTTATTTACTTACCCACATACTTACCCCTATTTACCCGTCTATCTACCTACCTACGTACACCCTACACCTACCTAACAACAGCCTTTTTATCCATCTATCAATATATATATATATATCTACCTGCCTACCTACCTACCCAACAACAGCCTATCTATCTATCTATCTATCTATCTATCCATCTATCTATCTATCTATCTATCTATCTATCTATCTATCCATCTATCTATCTATCTATTTATCTATCTATCTATCTATCTATCTATTTATCTATCTATCTATCTATCTATCTCCCTAACCCATATCTATCTATCACTCTACATATCTATCAATCCTTCAATCTATCTATATGTCTATCTGTTTATATCTATCTACTTCTGTCTGTCTGTCTCTGTCTCTCTCTCTCTCCCTCTCCCTCTCTCTCTCTCTCTATATATATATATATATATATATTCTATTATTTATTATTTTATAAAAATTATGTATACTTTGAACACTACGCTATAAGTAAACCAAATCTTAAATATATTTCACCTTGATTTATTAAAGCCTTTATTGAACTACATTTCCCTTTATTTTTCCAATCATTAAAAAAATCTTATACACTTTTACAATGGCCCTGGGCGTATTATATTCTTGAATCTATAGAAAAACTGTCCCCAGTGACAAAGTGTTCAACTAATGAAGCTACTCCAGACGAAAGAAAATACGAGAATTATCGCCAAAACCAAGAGATCACTGAGCATGTTAAATTTAATAGCATGGATACAAGCGACCATTATTACTATTATTGTTATTAAATTTAAATACAGTTTTCAGTTATATTTACTTCCTCTAGCTTTAGCTAGATTAGAATTTTCTTTTTTCCATTGTTATATTTGCTTTATACGAGTCTTATAGGAGAGCACTCAGCAATAAAGACTATTAATTTACATTTGCTAGTCATGAGAAATCGAGGGTTTATTTAAGAAATAGAATATTGTATCGTTTTCCCAGGGAAAGTTGATTTTATCTTTGCATTTCGTTTATACAAAGTGTCTAAGTAACTGAAATAAATGAATTTTGGTAGTTTGCTAAACGTTTAGCTTTAGCTGGTGAAAACTGGATTTTTTAAAAACCGGCTCTGGGAGGGTTTTCCTAGAGTCTACAGAGCTCCAATAGATACCTGACAAGTAATGGGGGGAGGGGCAAAAAAAAAGTGATTAAGCATTGTGCTAGCCACACAATTACCTAGCATACTATGGCAACGGTTACTTGTAAACGTTGCTTTACAGGCCTTATAAATCAAATGTATCTGACGAGGATACTTACTCAACTCAATATCATAATGTATGCAATATACAAATATAACAATTGTTTAATTTGGATTTGGGAAATCCCTAGACCAGGGGTCGTCTACCTTTTCATTATAGTGTGCCAAAGTAGGATTTCTAATTCATTCAGTGTGCCATTAACGTAAAGACCACCCAGTTCTGTTTATATATACATACACAAAGTAGGATTTCTAATTCATTCGGTGTGCCATGAACGTAAAGACCACCCTGCTCTGTTTATATATACATACACAAAGTAGGACTTCTAATTCATTCAGTGTGCCACTAACGTAAAGACCACCCAGCTCTGTTTATATATACATACATAAAGTAGGATTTCTAATTCATTCAGCGTGCTATTAACGTAAAGATCACCCATCTCTGTTTATATATACATACACAAAGTAGGATTTCTAATTAATTCAGCCTGCCATTAACGTAAATACCACCCTGCTCTGTTATAAATACATACACAAAGTAGGATTTCTAATTCATTCAGCGTGCCATTAACGTAAAGACCACCCAGCTCTGTTTATATATACATACACAAAGTAGGGTTTCTAATTCATTCAGCCTGCCATTAACGTAAAGACCACCCTGCTCTGTTTATATATACATACACAAAGTAGGATTTCTAATTCATTCAGCCTGCGATTAACGTAAAGACCGCCCTGCGCTGTTTATATGTACAAACACAAAGTAGGATTTCTAATTCATTCAGCCTGCCATTAACGTAAAAACCACCCTGCTCTGTTTATATACACACATTTCTAGTAGAAGAGACATGAATTTTCCTGTTTTTTTTGGGTCCTCCGCGTACCATTGAAAATTGCGCTGCGTGCCAGGGTTGGCACGTGTGTCGTAGGTTGCCGATCCATGCATTAGACTATAATTAATTGGAAAAGTTTGACACAACTAGAGTTTTTTAAATAGACTAGTGATATTAAAGTTTATTATTCGCTATATATAGACTAACAATCTGATAAAATTTATCTTAAATGCAAAAAAATTATTTAAGAAATAAAAAATAGCAAAAAAAAAGTTCTACAAAGCCCAAAATAATTGCACAAATTCTACAAGTAAAGTACCGGTTTCTAACGCAAGAATTGAATGCCATTTTAAAACATTATTCCTTTTAATGCTTTGACAGGCTAATAATAATACATTCCTCTAATCCCGTCACAACCACAATCACATTTTTGTGACAGTTCTGTTCGTTGTAAACATTCTCTGTTTCACTGTTTATTTTTTTTTTTCAAAATGTTTTTTTACTTTGGGTTTAAAAATATATATTTTTTTTAGTTATTTGTGTGTGATGTCTAGTGAGACATTGTGTCAAGATATTTTTCCAGACTCTTCTACCCAGATCTCTCCAGTGTGTTCTGGTTTAGACATCTTTTACTCAAGTCTGCCTATTGAGAAGCCGTGCCTTAAATTGACATTACGGTTTTATTCTAAGGCCATGAAACGATTTAAAACAATGATCTAATCTGATATGTTACAGACGCACCTTGTATAAAGAAGATTATTGCGTCCTACGCTTATCCGTGGTTTGAGTCTAGTCTTGCTATTCGATTAGAGTTTTAAATGATGCTAAGTTAATGGTTTGTTTTCCTGGTTTGTTCCAGCAACCCATTGCCACTCGGGAAGAAAGAGTACTTGCATGCATTTGTTCTCGCATTGACGAGTCCTTAAATAGTCAATTTGGATGCAAATTCATTTCCGCTATATTTCCGTAAACAATCATATAATTATCTTTTCGTCATGTTTCAAGTGTATTGTTGAACTTCCGGTTTCATTTTGTTTCGCTTACAATGGCAACCATTACGATTGAAAGCAGAGATTTACGCCTTGGTGATCACTTAACATTCACGGATGTTGAGAAATTCATTGCACTTTCAACTGCAAGTTTAGGCCGACTACAAATAAACAAAGGCTATAAGTATTATTGTGAGGATTATGTCTTCAATATTAAAAGTGAGTAGGCCAGAATTTATAGCAGAAAACGGCCATTTTTTAAATCAAATTTAGCGAATAGGATCGGAAGTGAAGTTGCATCCAAAACTTATGTATGCATAAGATTTAAGACTGGTCAATAAGGGACAAGGAAAGTGTTTTGTCCTTATGTATATATGAGCATTTCAGATTGTTACTGGGTTGTATTTCTAAATTAGAGTTTAAAGCCTTATGTATTGTTACTACTTTACTCTTTGCTCTAGTATTAAATAATGTAAAAATAAAATCTCGCTTTTCAAAGATATAAATATTATTTCCTTGTTTTAAAATCTTCAGTTTCTTGTAGAAAAATATATCAGCTTGTGACAAAATTATTATAATATATACAAAAAGAGAGTGTCAATTTCGAACCGTGTTGCTTTGTAGGGGATAGTTGGGACAAGTTGAACCATGGGCAGCTTGTTAGAGTACCAACGAGAAGGTTTCTGGTTGGAATCTGGATCAGAACGACGTATAGTTTTCACTGGTAAGGAGGGTGTCCCTGTGACCTGACGTTAGTTTCAGGTGAGGGTAGGGGCAATAATAGGGTGTTAATAGGGTGTTTAGCCAGACAATCCTTCTTGCATGCAGATATGCCGCTGCACGATAAAATAAAGTTTCGGGGAAGAAAATAAAGCTTTAAAAAAACCGCCATCAGAAATGAAGGAGGGATGTACTCATGTGGACGCTGGGGAAAAAAAAACCTAATACAAACGGAGATTTGTTTGAAGCTTGTATAGGCTAAACGTAATTTGAACCAGTTAGAGAGAAGAGATATTATTATCTCAAATAAAAAAACGAACAAAACAACATAGCTCATTAATCTTAACGAAGCCGTTGAACAATTGAATTCGTTTAAAAGTGGGGCTTTGTCACAAATCTTGATTCACAATTCATCTGGAAGGATCCAGTCCAAATCTCACGTCCTTTTATTTAAAACAATATTATAAAAAATAAACACGATAAATACGTAATTTTTGTATTTTTTAACCACGCATGCTTTCTGCTTTGAAAAAAAAAATCTGGCTAAATGATGAAGATTTTTCAACAAAACATCTCGACACTTTCAGGGATAGATAACTTCATTCTACACACTGAAAAGAAATTACGAAAAGGAATTATGCTTCCCCTTTCGAAACATTTATCTAGATGTTTTGCTTTCCTTTTTTAAAACCAGTTTTTGACAGTTTTTTAGATATTTTTTTTCGTTTCAGAAACAGATTTTCTAAGACAAATATGGGGGAATATGAATGTTGTTTAGGCTTTTCAATGCCTCCATTATAAGTGGATATTCATATAACAGCTGCTCAACTAGAACTACAATAGTGGCTTAATATATATATATACAGTGCTTTTTTTGTGACGGTACGCACCGGTTAATAATATATAGATAATAGGCTTAAAACACCAGGCAAATTTCAGTTTCACATAACTACTGTTAACTACACCATTAGCATTTTCAGTTCAACGCAATCTCGTTGCACGATAATTCAAGCGTTATTTAAACCGCTGATTCCGTACAAGTTACTCTTATATCATTTCTCAAATATTTAAACCGCTGATTCCGTACAAGTTACTCTTATATCATTTCTCAAATATTTATAGTGGCCTATATAAATTATATTACAGTAGAATATTAGCTGGCAGATTAGAGGCATAAACTACAGATAAGAAATTAATTTTTACAAATAAGAGATTATGACAATATTGTTTCGACGAGAGAAAATATTGTTATTATTATAAGCTGCAAACAGGTTGGGGAGACAAAATCTCAAAACTTGAATGAGGATTTAATGAAATGACGTCACGATTGCCAGACAAAATCCAATTTAACGGAATTTCTAAGTTATCTTCCTTCCGGATTATACATTGCGCTGGTCAGATAATGAAGAGCTTGGTTGGTTGGTTTTTCGGTTTAAAGATAAAAGTGAATGACTCATTCAGAGTTAAATGTTGAAACATTGAAAGTTAAAATTTGAAATGTTGAATGGATTGGCATATGTGTCCATTAAATATGTACATCATAATAATACAATTTTAAGAAAAACACAAGTAGGCCTAGTTGTAAAACACAGCCTAACCAGTCTCTCAAGACACTCTACTCTTTAAAAAAATACACACCCATGGCCAAATGGACAAGGGTCACCTAGGGTCACCAAACAAATTGTGACCATCCGTTATCAAGGAAGGTAATCACAACTTAACAACAAAAAAACAACAACAAGCGAGTTAATTAATTAAAGACACATACATCATACTCTAAGCAAACAGTCAGTTTGATAGCTTAAATATTGATCCTAGCGACAGATAGAGAAAGAGCAAATAAAAACAAATGTTCTGAAGGACAGAGTTCGATGCAGACTTATTAACCCGAGTAAAGACTAAACTGTTCTCTCAATGGCTGAATATTTCAGCGGGAAATCTTACTTGTTCACCCTGAATGCCGTTGCAATAATCTGTCTTCATGGCCACATGAAATGAATATTGAATGAGCAGAAGTCTGAGTTTATATATATATATATATATTAACCCTATCAGTATACAAAGAAATGTACTAAATGTAATACGTCCTCAAATAACATAAATAGCACGGTGTTTCTAGGTTTAAGCTCCTACAAGGGTCTATGTTGGTACACGAAGCAGGATGTTTTGGCGCAGCCGTTTTCGCATGATCCGTTTTGGATACGTTTTTGTACAGCCGTTTTGGCACAGAACTTTAGGCGCTAGGGAAACTTTAAAAAAATTATGTCGATAAGTTGTACATTAATGAATTCATTATGCCTACATAATGTTCACAGTTGTTTTTTTATCAACACATTATTTCTCGTGCAAGGCTAGTGTCCGCTGGCCAACGTGCATTATCCGTCCGCTGGGAATTACCTCATACTACAGCTTCGCCAGAGCCCTAGCTTCGACACCTTCAGGTGCCGGCTGAAGACTCACCAGTATTTGCGTATACATATTTACATTTTCGTCTGTTTGTTCGTTGTCTGTTTTCTGTAACTATCGTCAGCGCATAGAAATGTCATCAACGGTATATGCGCTATACAAGCACCATTATTATTATTATTAATATTATTATTATATTATTTCATAAAAACAAATCTAATAGTCTACTCCAGTAGACTAATTCAATGACGCCTATTCCTCTAAAACCAAGAATTACAAAGGAACATTCTAAAATTTAAAGTAATATTCTGTTTAATTATTTTTACAAAAAGTTGCCCAGAAACCAAAATTCACGACAACACTTACTGGCCACACAAAAATGTCCGGCGCTAAAAGTGACCGGAGCCACACGGCCGGAGCCAAAACATCACGTTTTGCCAAAAATATATTGCTGTTATGTATAGATCATACGTTTGTTAGTCAGCCGTGGAACGATTGAACATGACCAACTGCGATAAAGTGCATGATATATCTTTGGTGGACCGATGGACTGTAATTATATTAGAGCCCGTTCTTGTGAAAGCCCAAGTGCTGATACAATGATTGACAAACTAACGAATAATGATATATAAAGAGTTACACACTTTAACGCAATAAACCTCATAGAATGTTCACACTAACACAAAACTATTTCTGTATTCAATATGCTGCGAACAATTCATTTCCTTCTCTAGCGGCTTTCGGGCATGTAATCGATTGCTTATAAAGTCAATTTTTTTAGACATTTTTTTACAAACTGTTTTTAATGATGTAAAGTTGTTTGGATTTCTTGACTAGTTCAAACAACCCATTCAATATCTGAATGTGTTGATCGGGATCTCTGATAGTGATGGCTTTTCCAAGCATGTCACAATACTAAAATACTAAAATCTCAGAGAAAGCTCAATGAATTGTCGTCATCTATCACGAAACCTCGACCTTAAGAACAACCAAAAAGAATCCATTAGTAAAAAGTTAATGTTTTGATGGTGTCTGAGGCGGCACAGTTTTTCTTTTCCTCACACGCTTTGCTCCAGTAGGCACCGATATCGACAACAATAAAATTAGAGCAAACCAAACCAATGCAGTCACACGTTAATTGTAACTGCGTGTCATTTTGTACTAAGCCATGGCCTTGGTTCTAACGATCAGTGGCGTGGAGTGTGAGGGGAATTTTTTTATGTCCTTTTAATTTATCTATCTCTATATCTTTATCTTTCAATCTGTCTGGTTGTATATCGATTTCTTTATATCGATATCTTTATCTTTCAATCTGTCTGGTTGTATATCGATTTCTCACAGCATAAACAACAACAACAAATTATTTCTTGACGGCCAACAAATAAAAACTATAAAACAACAACAATTTAATTAATGTCTTTTTTTATGTGTGGGAAAATGTGCAGGGTATAGATTCAATAAATGTACACTTTGGCACTTTGACAGACTTTACAGATTTTATGACAGACTATACAGCATTTTTGACAGACTATACAGATTTTATGAAAGACTATACAGATTTTATGACAGACTATACAGATTTTATGACAGACTATACAGATTTTATGACAGACTATACAGATTTTATGACAGACTATACAGATTTTATGGAGCTAAAATAATACATTTGTTTTACTTTTATTGTTCTTGTAACATCATTTCTTAAATCAGTCAAAATGTACTCCCCATAAAACCCATCTCGCATGAAAATCTCTTCTTAATTCTCCCTTAGTGATAAGTTGTTGTTTTTTTATACGGTGTGTGGCATAATGTTGTAGAGTTTTATATTTTTTTCGTTAGCTAGCTTTTGTTTCTTTCTTCAAATGCAAGTCCAGGTTCTCAGTACAGACATGAAGTGCTTTAAAATCCAGACACGCCCAAAAGCCATTAAAAGCAAGATACGAGAAACAGACATAAAAACAAAACAAAAAACCAACCAAATAAAAAACAAATGCAACTAATTTCTGTACAGCTTCTGCAACTATGTTGGTTTTTACTCTTCTTGCTTTCAAACAGAGTTTCACTATGCATTTCGCTGTGAGGAGACGGTCAAGGGTCGAGGAAACGGTCAAAGGTCAAGGATACATAAGGTATTTCGAAATCGTTTTTTGTTCTTCAAGAAGTTGGCTAGGAAACAGAAAAAAAAAATGGAAAATGGAAAAAGGGGGGGGGGGTGAAAGAGGGTAGGGAGGGAGGACACGTTTAAGTTAAAGGAATTTAACAATTACTTTTATTACGTATAGCAGACCTAAGGGTTCGATGGAGAAATGTATTGGCCGCCATCAAAGTTTAAATGTTGATAAAGAGATACGACAACAAACAGAACAACTGCATTGCAACAACTGGTGATCAATATACAACTGCATTGCAACAACTTGTGATCAATATTACAACTGCATTGCAACAACTTGTGATCAATATGCAAATTTGTTTTATTTACAGCTAACGCCATCTCTGCACATGAAGCATATAAAGTAGTTTTCAGCTTTCTGAATCAAAACTAAATATGCTTGTAGTATAATTATTTATTTTAATATAAATCTAGTTAATAAAAAGGCAAGTCAACACACCCGTTCGCTTCGTTTTTATTACCAGGCGCTTAGCTATGGACAGCAACAATTTGAACAATACTTATGCACATGCCAGGGCGACCGGAAACCATAAGTAAGAAGAATGACTATAATATACCGAGAGAAACGTTATCACTACGATACTGAACATGCAGAAAAAAAAAAGGTATTAATAATATTTGATTGCTGATCATTTAGCTACATGTATTATGTAATAAGATACCAGAGGTATGGTTTTAAAAGTAATTGTTTTAAAACTCCCATATTCTACAATGAAAATATTTTCCATATCGTTTACCTTTCTACACCTGTTTATTATAAACAAATTATTAGAAACATCAACAGCCCGTTAATATCAATGATAAAACCATTTTTTTGCGAGGGACCTTTCTACACCCATTTCACTTCCGTTCTAAATTGACACATATTTTAGCTTATGGAAGATATTTTTAGCCTCTAGCATTTGGTGTAAGGAGCTATAAAACACACGTATGCACAATAACCCTATATTATAAGAGTCTCAGTCATCGCCAGACTCGCACAAAATCATTATGTCTTTTATCTCTCTCTCCCTCTCTCTCTCTACTATGATCTGGCGTATATAATGTACGATCTGTTGCAACCGAAAGGTCGCCGGCGAAAGTAGAGAGACGCCGAGGGGTCGGTAAGGAGAGATAATCAAGATGTAAGCCTGATCCAGATAATGAAGTGAACGGACAATTCCATTAGAGCCACCAGCTCTCGTGTTACTCTGGGAAATGAACAAAACACATAGAGCCCATTAACGCCACTGGATCGAACAAACATCTATTTTTGAAATTACCGAGGGGAATAAAAGAAGGGGGGGGCGTATTGGGGCCCGGGGTGGGGGCGTAAATGACCCCGCGAACTCTTGCAGGCGAAGCTAGTTACTGTTTGATTAGAAAAAAACTTAATGTGCTGCTGTAAGGCTGCAGACACCGAGGCTACTGGCCGACTAGACTCTCTGGTGCCCGCTATCACAGAGACTGTCTTAAGGGCCATGTAATTCAATACGTTGGTTAAGAGTTGTGTAGGGTAGGGAGCTCATCCCCTCTCCCCACACCCAGTCAGATTGTTGGCCCATTCATCAGCTTTTTTTATGAAAGCCTGGCCCACATGATATATGTAGGCCTACATTGATCCAGTTAAAGTTTTACTCGAAAAAACAAACAGTGCTACAATACTTACACTACACTAACAGACTTATATTAGATCAGATGTGCTAATACATGAGATATAGGACTAACTTAGAGTCGAACTATAATCACAATTGGTGCGTAGTTTGACAGACATGTTTTTCTGTTTTGCTTTATGTAGGCCTACACGAATTGTACGATCCTTATTCAAAGTCTTTATTTTTATATATTTTTTTATAATACGAACATTTACATTTCTATACAGAAATTACTTTTAAATTATAGGCCTAAACAATTAAGGAATTTATTAAGAAAGAAAATTACCAAAAACAAATTTAAGACAAAGAAAAAGTGTTTATTATCTCCCTTGCTTTTATTTATTAAACATAATACTAGTGATGCCAAAATTTAGTTTATAAAGCAGCAAATGGATAGCTATAAATGTTAGTGTAATAAAGCAAACTCACGGCGCAGATACTACACGGTACTCATTAACTTTTCCACTGATGTAAAAACATAGCACATACGTGTAAGTTCTGCTGGAAGGTTTTGTTAAATAAAAGTAGCCAATTCTCACAACCGTTTAAGGTTCGTTAACTCGACTGATAGCGACCGATAATCTTTGTCTTTTCCTTTTGTAATACAATCTTATAGGCGACAGCGAGCTCGACTACTAAGCGCCGCATCAGGGGTTCGACCCTGCATCAGGGGTTCGACCCTCGGTGCAGGCAGCCATAAATCCACCGCCGACTTGGAGAGGAGATGGGCGCCGCCAAGTCTACCAAGCCCAAGAGAGGACTAATGGACACCCGGTGTACATTAGCTCCCCCCAACGACCGCCAAGGTTAAGGGACAAGAAGAAGAAGAATACAATCTTTGGAAACTGAGAGTTTCCTCCCCTACTCAAAATAAAATTCTAAAGTTGTCACGAAATTTGTTTCGATTTTCTTCCCTTTCTTTCTTACGCCTCATTAAAAAACGTTATTTTAAAAAAAAATTCACACGAAAGGGAGATAATAGACATTTTTAGGTTTGTTGGTTTTTAAAATTCGAAAAAAAAACAACAAAAATATGCTAATGATTCAGACTAATGAGGTAAATTGAAAACTCCTCGATATAGTCATTACGTTGCCACCAGTTCCGACTGTTTCAAAAATATATTTCCCGTTATTATCTCATTCATCAAGTTTAGGGTTAGGCACGTAGAACAATGTAGGCCTACCCTGATAACCCGGACAATTTTAAGGGACTGAAACACAGTTTTTCGACATTCGATTCCCATTGAGAATTCAAACTTTTTTATCAAATAAAAGAAAATGCATCAAAATAAAATAAAAAGATATAGCTAGATGAAAACGATCAACATTGACAAGTCCTAACAAATATGCATGCATAAAAGGTCGACAAAAAAGACACTTACGGTCTTGTTCGATCATTTACTTCGAAATATGCTTGTGTGCTACGTTACTGGTTGTACGAAAATAGGTAGCTAATTAAATTTTTATATTATTTCCAAAAGATGGCGACAAAAGAAAACGATGGATTGTGAATGTCAGTTTTGAAGAATCACTTTTTTATTATCCCAAACTAATTGCTTTTTGCATAATAATTTTCGTGTTGTTATTTTTTTATGAATCTCCGCATTTTGTTTTTTAATTACCAAGGACGCAACTCTTGACTAATTTATTTTGTAAACAAAGATATATTTAGCCTAACGCGACTAACACTTGAGTATTAATTATCGCATACTCACTTTTGATGTTAAAAACGGATTCCTCATAACTAATCTTGTATCCTTTGTATAATTCTAAAAGACTAGAACAGACCGTCGAGGTTGAAATCAATTGTCAAACACCAACAAAAGCATGCTTTTTTTTTGTTTATTTTTTTAAAAACTGAGATTTGCGGATGTCTGCAAAAGAGACACGAAGCACCTCCAATTGACCCAAACAGTTGGGAGATTATGGCGCAGGATAGGCCCACCTAGACGGCAGGAATCAAAGAAGGTTCCAGGCTTGCCAGGAACAAGAGGGTGGAGAAAAATGTGGTCCCCTACGCTACCTTCATCTGCAGCCAGTGTGACCGTCCCTGTACGTCCAGGATTGGCCTCTGGAACCACATGAGGGCCTGCAAGGGAAATGGATCGTCTCACAGGACGTAAAATACCGACGGAATTTAAAAATAAAACCGGAAGCACGTGACCTCTTCCTTTTCAAAAGGTCACGCCTAATTAAGACTTGTCAATAAATCTTTGAAAGTCTTTTCACATGAAGGGGGAACTACTCTAACTAAATTATTTAACGTCATGCAAATATACATATATATATATATATATATTTGTGCCGATACCAACCGCCATTGGTTCATTTAAAGACAAGTGACCTTATTGTCTCATATTTTACTTTTGCGATCTCGCTTCCGGTATGTGTCATCCACGGCTGAGAGGTTAGCGAATCCCACTGCCTTGCGTGTAACCTGTGTTCGGTAACTTTTTTTTTCTACTTTAAAAAAAAATTACATTAATATTAGATCTACTATTTTTTTTAAGATTTTACTAAATTTCAGGATTTAAGGCTTTCCTAAAGTGTTTTCAGTAAGTATAATCTAATCATTATATTTTAGACGCATGCGTGAGACAGGTTTTCGATTCTCAGGCAGGGATAGTCCAAACATTTAGTTAAAGTTAAATAAAAAGAAATGTCCTTTTTGAACACTATTACAATATTCATTTTAAATTCCTTTCCTTATTATTTTCAGTAAATAATTATTATATTTTTAAAAATTATTATAGCTTTTAGTAGTTTATCATTTTTTTTATCTGTAGCTTATATAGACCTATGCAATATTTTTCCCGGGCAACGGCGGAGAATTTAGTTCGTATTTTTTAAAAAATAGTCATAGTGTTTTTTTCTTTTAATAAGTCGACAAAACTTTTCTGTTTCTAGCATTTCACATGATTTTATTTTATGTTTCGTATTTAATTATCATAAGAAAAATATACCACTAATTTTTTTCCCCACATTTTGCCTGACCCTTGGTCAAAACCGAGCGAAAAACGTTCTTACTGGCCAGACCAATCAGCTTTTTATGAAAGCCAGGAAACGTGATTATATGTAAGTGTGTATTATAATACATTTGGTGTTTTACTCGCAAAAAAATAGTACTACAATAATATACCCTTTCTTACTCTTTTTTACGAACCAGATATGCTAATACATGAGAAACATGCCAAAGAGCCACATAAAAAGTTGTTATATATATTTAAATACACACAATTTTGCGTTGGCTTTATGTACATAAATAGAACGATTATTACTTTAAGTCCTTATTGTACGCACGAACAAGTAAGGATCATTAATTCTAGTCCAATCCTATTTCGTTCAGTTTTTATTCACGGAGCCTTTGTGTTTAAGTGTAAGACTGTACAAAAAATATAGACGTTTTATACATTTTTCCCAATTGAGTGAAAATGATTGGTCATTACAATGAAAACAAATGTAAAGTTAAAAAGTGTTTAGTATTTCAAATATAACGTATGTTCATTATATTTTTCTATATATTTCTCTTTACATAATTACATTTTTTTTTTGCTTTTAGACAGTTAATGAAATTATTTAGAAATAAAATTGCCAAAACAATTTCAAGACAAAGAAACATGTTTATTATCTCCCTTGCTTTTATTGTCTAAAAAACAATAAAATATACTACTACAGATTAGTACAGATGCCAAAGTTTATTTTTTATTATAGCAATACATATATAGATATACCTTTTAGAGCATAGGTTCTCAACAGGGGCGATATCGCCCCCCGGGGGGCGGTGAGAAGCTTTAGGGGGGCGCTGACATTGCCGGGGGCGATTGGGGGGCGGTGAAGGGCGAGTGGCTGTACAAACGTACCTGATATATTTTAACACCTCAGCTATTTGAATCGATTAGTTTTTGGATGAAATGTGATGTAAACGCAAGTGCTGCTAAATATCTGATATCCCCCAACAGTAGGTATACATGTTATTAAACTAATAAGAAATAGGAATTGCAATGACTTTTCGATGAAGTAGGGTCAGTATTTGGCAAATATGGTGTGCAGCCGGTTGGTCCTGTAGTTGGTCTACGGACTGTCAGCACTGCTGACCGATCACTGTCGCCCTAACATCTGCTAATATTAATGATATTTTGATATCAGTTTTGCCGAGATGTCTTTAATATGTGTTTCATCAAACTATATGATCATAACAATAATATTAAGCGGTATAGATAAGTAGTAATCATTCAAACTAGGTAGTTATTGTGATGCTTAAAAATATACAAATAAATTCTTTAGTCATATAATATTTATATAATTTTCAAATACTTTTTACAGTTTGATCATTTCAAAGTTATAAATTGTAAGCCGTTTATATTTTATAAAAGAAAAAACAACAGAAATATTAGCTCAAACAAAACGGCCTAATTACCTCCCTTTAACTAACAAATTTTTCCACATTTGATTCAATAGTGATGCCGAACAAGTTCTGTTTTGTAATATAACAAATATTACTGATTATTAGACCTAAGGCTTTTGCAACCAAAATTGAAACATAAATAGACAAATTGCTAGCAACACACCAGGCAAACGATTCACATAAATATTGATTTATTTAAACCTTTTGTTAAGGCAATTTTTTTTATCTATTAATTCTTACAATGTTTTCTTTTCAGTTTTTTTAAAGATAATTAATCACACAAAAAGCCTAACTCCCCTCAAAAAATTGCGGAAACTATGGTCCAGATGGGCGGAAGGGGGGGGGGGGGGAGTGGGCGCTAAAAGAAAGTTGGGGGGGGGCGGTGAGCTGAAATAAAATGTAAAAGGGGGCGATGAGCCGAAAAAGGTTGAGAACCTATGTTTTAGAGTAATCAAGCAAACTCATGGTCCCTTTACCATACGATACTCACTAACTCTACCACTGATGATAAAAATAGCATCCAGGGGTCGTTATCTGTTAAGTGTAAGTTCTGCTTGAAGGTTTTGTTAAAAAAAAAAGTAGCGCCAATTCTCACAACCGTTTTAAGGTTTGTTAACTCGGCCCAGGGACCGATTATAATCGTTTGCTTTTTTTTTCCTTTTGTAATACAATCTTAGAATTTCCTCCCCTTCTCAAATCAGAACCCAAAAATTGTCAGGGAATTTATTTCGATATTCTCCGTTCTTTTCTCATACATTGTTAAAATAAGTAAAAAAAACAACACAAAAACACTTTTTACTACAAGTTAGATAATCGGATTAAAAAAAAAAATTCGAATAGACATGAGCAGTATTCTAATGATGCAAACTGCTGAGCTAAATAGAAACTTCCTTGATAGACATTCCGATGCCAAATAGTTTGCCATTGTGCTAACTTATACAATTATATAACGTTTTTACTAGTCAACTATCGAATTAATTTTGGCAAAAGTAAGGCTTGTAAAACCGGGTACTCGGGTAACCGGGACTTTTTTCTGGGTTCCGATTGTGTCATTCAAATTTACCGTAAAATCTCGAGCATAGGTTAGCCGCACCTGTGTATATGCCGCACTCGTGTAAAAGCCGCATCTGTGTATAAGCCGGATGCCTACTTCGGAAGGTGAAAAAGAAATAAAACTGACGTTCACGTGTATGAGCCGCACTAAAAAAAATCGATTTGGTTTATGCTACCTGTATATATTTTTTTTATCCATGTTTGCTGTTTGTGAATTTTTTTTGGGCGTATGGAAGACCACATATCCGCTATCTATATATGTATAAAAAGCTCTGTGAGTGTTCAACCAATCATATTAGTGAGTTTAAAGACACTTGACCTTATTTTCTCATATTATACTTTTGCGATTTCACTTTTGACATGTGTCTTCGCTAGCTAAGTGGTTAAGAGCCCATTAGCCTACTTTCGGCGCCGAAACCGAAACTGAAGCCGAATTTCGGTCAGCCTTTAATCTAAAGTATGTTAAAGTGTCTGGCATAGCCGTTATTTCGTTTAATTTAATTATAAAAATAAAAACAATGATAAAAATAGATTTAATTGTAACATTCGATTACAGTTCCAGATCTTTTTTTTCGTTATTTACGAGTCTAGTCTTGCAGTAGTGCCTACAGTAGCCTACACGTCTTATTCAGTTGAATCTGAACCTAGGGAAAACAAACAAACAAAGAACAACTTTTCGTAATACTTTAGTGTAGCTGGTTCTAGAAAAGTAGGCTCCTAAAAAATTCCAACTGAAATTTTTTTCGGGTGGGGCTATTGATAAGTGTCTTAAGAAAAGCGGCAGACTATTAAAAATGAAAAGAAAATGTAAAAAAAGATAAAAAAAATTATAATTTGTATTGTCTTTACAAAAGCCTTGTGACGTCACAGGCTGATCAAACACAATACATTATTGTCTGCCGCGCTTCCTAATTAAGACACTACGAATAGCTCCACGTACCAAAATTTTCAATCAGAACTCCTTCGAAGCAATAAAAAAAGAAAATTAATCTGACCATATTTAATAAGAAATAGCACGAAAGAAAAAAAAAAGAATAAATCGTATGCCCTAGATCACGACACCTTGTCGCCATGCTGTCTCCTATAGCTAACACTTCCTGTCCCAAGATATGACCAGGTTGGCTCTGTATAGCCAAATAAAAAAACTACAAAGCTCTCCCTACCCTGTAACCTAACCGATACTAAACATTACAAAATACCACAAACCCATCCCTAGCCTAGAAACTAATGATACTGGGGAAAAAATCTGGTCCGAGAAGTTCGTGGTACACGGAGTGTGTGTGTGCATTTGATATTATGGGGATAAAATAAAAAAAAAAAAAAAATAAACAAATCAAAGAGACGTAACACAATAAAACACAAAGTGCTCAAGGGAAGTAAAATTATTTCATAAAACATGCAAAATTAACAAATATTCAACATTAAAAAAATAATCACAGAAAAGGAACCGCCCAATGAAACCTCGATTTTCGTATTCAGGACAAAATGATCTTTAAAATGATATATGAAACATTAAAAGAAAATTAGAAAAAATTACACCAAAGTATAGCCCAACTTTTCTTTATTTAACACAGCTACGTTGAAGTGGGAACTACTCTGTCAACAAAATAATTCTACAGCTCGAAACTAGCATGGCACTAAATTACGTCAGTGGTCTTTTTTCCCGCATTCCACCTGCACGCCATTTCCAGCTTTGTATTTAATTGACACGTCTTAAATATTATGCATGCATAAAGGTTGAAATGCAAAACATTTCCGGTCTCATTCGTTCATTTATTTAAAAAAATTTCTAAGTGCTGCGTTACTGGTTGTACGAAAAGATGCAGTTGATTACATTTTATTTCATTTCCAAAAGATGTTGCCAAAAGAAAAGGATAGATTGTGAATGTCAGACGTGAAGAATCACCTATTTATAATCTCAAACTTATTGCTTGACGCAAAAGAATTTTCGTTTTTGTTTTTATGAATTTACGCATTGTGTTTTTTTTACTAACCGAGGACTCAACTCTTGACTAATGTATTTTTATAAACAAAGCTACATTTAACTTAACGCGGCTTACCTTTTGAGTATTAATTATCGCCTACTCACTGTTGATGTTAAAAACGGATTCCTCATAACTAATCGTGTAGCCTTTGTATATTTCTAAAAAAAAAAAAAATTGGCCGTCGAGGTTGAAATCAATTGTCAAACACCAGCAAAAGCATGTTTTTGTTTACAAAAATGGCGGAAAATGACACCGGAAGTTCATGATCTCTTCCATTTGAAAAGTTTACGCCTCATTAAGACTTGTTAATGAGCATTAAAAAAATATACAACTACCTGCATTTTCATATTTATTTTTCCTGAAGCTTATCAATAACCGAGCGAGGATTGTTTTTCCTTGTAAAACTAATACATGGATAAATACATGGATAAAAGAAGAACTTTTATTTTGTTTTTACGTCTGTAATCTATAAGATATATATAAGCGAGAGTAACCCTATTAAAATAGTTTACGTATTTATTTGTTTAAAGGTTTTAAAAATTATTAATACATATGTGAATGTTCTGTAATTTACAAAATATTCTTTATTATCTCGATGTTTTTTCTTTTTTCGGCAGTTTATAAAAAGAATTCTTGTTTTCTCAAGAAAAAAATATCAATGCTCAATGATAAACAGCCAAATACGGTCTTTCGAAACAATCTATATTGTATGTGATCATTGTACATTCAATAGATCAATGTCTTTTTTTTTTTGTTGTTTAAAGAAAATCCAGAATTCGGAATAGGTTGGGGCTTAACAAGGGCAGACAATCAACTCCATTGGCGCATTCTCAAATGTCTTGTATACTTGCCTAATATAACTGGCTATGCCCCTGGGCGAGTATCTTCTGCCTAATTACCTCCCCGTTCAGCCTACACTCAGAAGCCATAGTGTCTTTTTCTTTGCCCGGTGTTGTGTTTTTTTGTTATTGCAATCATTTTTTGTTGTTGTTTCGTATGGTCAAAAATCGCATCCGTCTAGCTGTGTCAGAGGCTATGCCCCATTGAACGATTCAAGACAGTGCAATAATTACGTCATCGATTTTTGCGTCAGACTCTGGCAGCCGGGATGGTCATCTTGATTCATGATCTTGGACCTTGGACTGCGTCATTGGTGGGATTTGAATTCTTTACACTGGGATCTTGAAAAGATTAAAGATCACAAAGTAAAAAATGCCACCAAAAAAGGGAAAGTCTGGAGATTTGGTTCCCCAAAAGGAAAAACACATGATTTTAATTTTTTTTTTTTTTAAAGTATAATATCTGTAAGGTTTCTTTCACTACGGTAAAAGTAACAACAATGCCATATTACTGAGGTAAAAGTATCACAAAGCCATCACCATATTGTGGTGTGAAACAGTCAAAGGTGACAATTTAAAATGACGCAAGACTTGATTGATTGATCACTTGATTTTGGTCAATATATAATTATTGATCTGTGATTGGTCAATTCACAATAATTGATCAGTGATTGGTCAATTCCCAATTATTGATCAGTGATTGGTAAATTCACAATAATTGATCAGTGATTGGTCAATATATAACAATTTATAAGCGATAGGTCAATTCAAAATGATTGATCAGTGATTGGTCAATTCATAATAATTGATTAGATGACTGATCACTTTACAATGCTTATTTTATTATCGACGTATCCAATAAATCTCTATAAAGGGACTTAATATAAAACTATTAAAAGTCTGTCCATAAACCACGCAACGATATTCGGGCTGATTTGATCCCCCCCCCCCTCCCCACTCATCCCCACTGTTACGTCGAGTCATAAAAACGTCAGACTCCCCCCCAAAGCTCATACCCCCCCCCCTATTCCGTTCTCTGACGTCAATTATGTTGAACTAAAATATGATTTATTTTACACTAAGACTTTTGCATTTAATCTTTCATTAAATTTACTCTTTTAAAAAGAGATATCGTTTCTGAGAGAAACCAATCTTATTAACTTACTGAGTATAATCGTTGTATTAAATGACAAAAAAAAGAGCCCTCCATCTAATCCATACGAGTCAACCGGGTCATACTTTAAAAAAAGATTATCCTTAAACCCTTTCACCCTTGTCAATGGTCATTTGTGGACAGCCCCTTATATCATAAACGTCACGGCCATAGAAAACCGAGAACTAGAGCTTAAAGAAACAAAAGAAAAGAAGCGTTAAGCAGAGAAAGGATTAATTTATTTAGTACTGAAAGGGGGGCGGTTATCTTATCTTATATAGTACAGACGCTCCTTCTATAAAGAAGATTAGTGCGTCCTACGCTCGTCCGTGGTGCGAGTCTAGTCTTGCATCTTTATTAATGTTATTAAATGATGCTAAGTTCCTGGTTTGTTCCGGCAACCCATTTCATGCTCGAATGCCACTCGGAAATACTGCCTGGGTTTTAAATCAAAATCAGCTTTATGATTTATTTCAACCACGCAGAAGCCGACGTGTGTGTGTATGTGTGTGTATAGCTTTAACTGAACTGGTTAACATACCCTTAGAACCCCCCCCCCCCCCCAAAAAAAAAAAAAAAAATAATTAAAAAAAAAAGAAATAAAAAAAAGAAGAACTCATTTTGTTTTGTCCGATTTTCTAAACTCAGCAAATTACTGTTTAAAAAAATAAAAAAAAAAAACGTTTCGTTTTTGTTGACGGACGCCATTTTGGTGTGATAGATCGTTTGAAATTGAATCCCTCCCCAGAACTAAACAGTTCACCACTGGGATAATGAGTAAAAGAAAGCAGCATGGCATATCTTTAACAAAAGAAGGATGAGGTGGGGGTGGGGGGGTGCAGCCTGGATTTTGGACAGAGAATGGTATAGAGACTTACTTTTGTCTTTGCGAGAATTCGGCCATTACCGGAAGTCAAGAAAAGTAATTCTATGCAGGCTGTAGTATTCACATTTAAATAAATACAATTATCTTAAAAATTGTTCTTTTATAAAAAAAACAACAACATTAGATTTTAAAAGGAAATAAAAAGACGAATTTGAAAACAAACAAACAAACAAATAACAACAGGTTTATTATAACAGCACAATTACAACAGCAAAATTACAACATGACATACAACAGCACAATTACAACATGACATACAACAGCACAATTACAACATGACATACAACAGCACAATTACAACACCACAATTAGAACAGCACAATTACAACACCAAAATTACAAAATCACAATTACAACACCACAATTACAAAATCACACTTACAACAGCACAATTACAAAATCACACTTACAACAGCACAATTACAACAAGACATACGACAGCACAACTAAAGCAGCACAATTGCAACAACACAATTACACCATGACATACAAAAGCCCTTACAACAGAATTACAACAGCACAATTATAACAGCACAATTAGAACAACACAATTACAACATCACATACGACAGCACAATTGAAACAGCACAATTACACCATGACATACAAAAGCACTTACAACATAATTACAACAGCACAATTACAACAACACTTACAACTTCACAGTTACAACCGCACAATTACAAACGTCATAATTACAACATCACAATTACAACAGCACTATCACAACAGCACACATTTACAAGTGCCACTAAAAAAACAGCAGCCTTATTATAAAAACAGCCAATTTACAACATCAGACCGATCAAACAAAATAACGTGAACAAAACAAGCATATCTCCGCGTATACTATTTTTAAACATCATATGATACTTAAGTTTTACTTTTAAATTTTAAGAGAAACTTAAAAGGGTTTTTAATTTGGAATGTTTGTTTGAATGAAAGCTCTGTCACTAGAAATGAAAAATAATGACTCGTATTAGTTCCGTGGTAAAGGCAAGAGAGAGAGAGAGAGAGAGAGAGAGAGAGAGAGAGAGAGAGAGAGAGGTGACAGACAGAAAGAGTGAAAGAGAGAGAGAGAGAGAAAGGGATAGTGAAAGAGGCCTGATTGACTTCCAAGACAAGTGACTTCCCAGTGTTATTGATATTCTTAAAGCTGGTGTGGAATTTGATTAGAATCCGTAATGAGAGTATACCAGGGAGATGAAAGTGATTGCGGCACATAAAAGAAAGACAAAAACTCGGTTTGAAAAAAAGAAAATGTATCATTATCGACGCTATGTAAGTACAGACACAACTGGTGGAACGTAAATATAAAATTATAATAATGTATACTCCTTATTAATTATTGATTGTAATATTTATTTTGATTTTGACCAAACAAAAACAACAACACATTAACATAATGAATATTTTTAGAAAAAAAAAGTTTAAGACTAGACTTAAACCATGAAGTGGGGCGCATTAATATTTTTGTCTATCATAAGCGTCTGTAATCATATATAAATTAAAATTCTCCGATACCCAGAGGCTGAAGACACCGCGAGGTTAGTTTGCGGTCCTCTAAATTTAAACAAACTAACCCAAAACACAGTTTTTATTATACTCCCTTTCTTTGTAAACTAAGTTTATAATAAATCCCTTTACTGGGGAGACGTTTTTCCATTTTCTAGCTCTGTGCGGGCAAGATTTTTTAGGATTTTTTGACGCCCGTATTTATTTGTTTGAGAAGCTCTTTTATCCATTGTTACTTCTTCAAACAATTGATTGAAAGTAGATAAACTGAGACTGATTAGCCACAGGCCAATCGGGGCCAGTTTGTTCCCTAAATTCTTCTATTTTTATTTAATTTGTTACATTTTCCACCCATGGGGGGGGGGGGGGGGGGTCTCCGGAATGTCCCTTCCGTCTACTTCAAGATCAGACTCACAACTTTCGATATATCTTTTTTCCCTGTCGGAAAAATCGAAAGTAGGCCACTATCGATGTCACTATCAAACTTAACTTCACCAGATTAAAAAATTTCCCTAACTTAAATGCCCATTAAACTAAACCAGAAGAACGCCTAACTAAGACCCGACGGCTCCATCACACCACTTCGCGAAAAAAAAATGTTTAAAATATGAAAAAATAAACTTACAGCGATGAAACATTTACTAGAGAGACTTCAGACATTATATAAACCGGAAATAAACAAAGGAAATGCTCCTGAGATCTCGGACTAAACGAGAAAGCAGCCTGAACTATATAAATTGTCACGGACGTTTTCGGCCATAATGCCCGGTAAAGGGTTTGATAGATTAAATAAATATAAGTGATATCATAACTTATGAATTTCCACACTAAAATTTTGCGCATCCTTTTTTTTTCTAGCTTTGGACCGCAAAAACCATAAAAGATAACTCGCTTTGTTTCGTCTATATTGTGTCGTTTTTATTCTATTTATTTCGTAAAAACGAACATATCCGTAAAGTTTACTTACTTCCGTGTCATCCGGTAGAGGCAGCCATGTTTTTTTTCTTCGATTCGAAAATTGGTCGAATGAATTCGTGACTATTCCCAAGGATATGATGCTGAAAATTTGATAGAATGTATTGTTAGTCTGGACAAATCTGCTGTCCAAGTTTCAGCTCGATTGGACGACGGGAAGTGGTCGAAAAATTGATGCAAAGTTTTGCTAACAAACATTGAACCTAGCAGACAGACAGACGGTACAAGTTAAAATAAAGGGAGTAATAAACTAATACATAAAAACACAGTTTTTATTATACTCCCTTTCTTTGTAAACTAAGTTTATATTTAATTTATATTTTGATAGATTAAATAAATATAAGTGATATCATAACTTATGAATTTCCACACAAAAATTTTGCGCATCCTTTTTTTTTCTAGCTTTGGCCCTCAAAAACCATAACTAGATAACTCGCTTTGTTTCGTCTATATAGGGCGTTTGCAATCCCGTGACAAAAAGCACGTGATTTGTGTTTACTTTGAGTAATGGTGTACAATTAAATATGGCCGCTGTATTAATAAAGTTTTATATAGGCTCGAGCTTTTTTTAAATGATGTGCTGTGTTTTAAGTCTTATTAAGATTTAAGCTGTATTATGCATGTTAAATAAAATAGGCTATTTTATTATTATCATAGACATAGATCATAGACGATGTGAGCCTAATAGTGACTTGACTAGATAGCCTATTCACCAACAATATCACTTGACATCGTAGCCTAGCCTACGAAACATTAAAAGTGTAGGCCTATAAAGTGAAATTGAAAGTGTAAATAGGTCTAGCCGGCCCTAGCCTAATCACATTAATCAATTAATCTACAGTACTACTATTTACCTCCTTATTTTTGAGTAGGATAGCTAATATTCAGATGTGAATTTTGCATGATAAAGAAGTATTTTACTTTCACCACGTTACGTTTGTACCTCAAGTGGGTTCTATATTTACTCAAATACGTCACTAAATTTACACAAAAAAACTTAAGATCCGCCTACTGAGAACGCTCTATTGTGTCGTTTTCATTCTATTTATTTCGTATAAACGAACATATCCGAAAAGTTTATTTACTACCGTCTCTTCCGGTAGAGGCAGCCATGTTTTTTTTCTTCGATTCGCTATTTGGTCGAAGGTAATAGTGACTATTCCAAAGGCTATGATGGTGAAAATTTGATAGAATGTATTGATAGTCTGGACAAGTCTGCTGTCCAAGTTTCAGATCGATTGGACGACGGGAAGTGGTCGAAAAATCGATGCAAAGTTTTGCTATCAAACAAACAACCAAGCAGGCAGACAGACGGTACGAGTTAAAATAAAGGGAGTAAAAATAAACAACAATTGTCAGTATTAAAATAAAATAATACAAAACATCTACGTCACATCTTATCTTATCTTCTATATTACAGACGCTCCTTCTATAGAGAAGATTATTGCGTCCTACGCTCATCCGTGGTCCGAGTCTAGTCTTGCATTTTTATGAATGTTTTAAATGATGTTAAGTTACTGGTTTTCCTGTTTTTTTCAGGCAACCCATTCCATGCCCAAATGCCACTCGGGAAGAAAGAGTACTTATATGCATTTGTTCTTGCATAGGGAATAAGGAAAGTGTTTTTGTCTTTTTGTTTATCTGAGATTTGCAACATCTGTTTGAAGATTCGGAAATAATTTAGACTCGGTCTGTAGGCGTAATCTCAATTCAATGACAGTGACTGACAATAAGTTACAAGATAGTTTTTGACCCTAGATGACTAATACCTGCAATATTTGACCCATGTGTTACGTTTATTTTTTCTCTTCTCCTTTCTTTTAACAAGATTCAAGTTGTGACATAGATACTATTATCTCTATTTAAGTAAGTGTCCTAGCTGTTAGCTATAAAGTCTGTATAAAGTAGACTGTGTGTGTGGAGTCCGATCCCCATTGGTTAGGTTAAAGACACGTGCCTTTTTTTTTTACTTTTGCGATCTCGCGTCCGGCATGTGTTAGATCTATATAATCGAACCGTAAAGTACCAGTGGTGAAAACGCCAAAATGCCAACGAGAAAAAATACATGACCACAACCAACGAGGTTGAATGCCGCCTATGCCCACCAATGCGGCCCGTGGGTCGCAGCTCCAGCCCGCCGCAGCTAAGGGCAGGATAAATGAAATATCCCAAAAATAAAATCAATAAATCAATATATACTTGATGTAAACTATACAATTTTTTTTCCCCATTCCATTACATTCTATCAGAAACAGTTTTCATTTCGATTTCACGTTTTAAGGGAACTTTTTCTTTAAAAAAAGACATTCATTTTAGGAGATTTTATAAAGTGATGCTTAACCACACACACACAAATCTTTAAGACAAATAGTGTGAGAGAGAGAGAGAGAGAGAGAGAGAGAGACGGAAAGACAGGCAGAGAGATAGAGACACAGAGTAACAAAGAGACAGGCGGAGAGATATTCACGCAGAGAGACAGAGCAAGATACTATATAGAGGGATAGACAGAGAGAGAGAGAGAGAGAGAGAGAGAGAGAGAGAGAGAGAGAGAGAAAGAGGCATATAAATAGAGAAATAAAAAGAGAAATAGAGAAAGAGAGAAAAAGAGATAAATAAAGAGAGAGAAAAAAATGAAAGAGAGAAAGGAAGAGAGAAAGAGAGAGAGAAAAAGAGGGGAACTAACTAGGAAAGTATACAAATTGTTATTCCTCTTTTCCCATAGTTCTAGTGTTGAACAAAGACATTTTGTTATAGTTCCATCGTGTTCGGAAGATTAATTTTGAAACAACAACAAAGCGAAACAAGATATTTTTTAACAAGTGTTTCCGGTGAGTGTTGAAAACATGGCTGGCTGCATGTTGTTTGTTTCTTTAATAGACTGTTTTATTGCAGGGAGTTACGTCAGAGAAAAATATGACCTGCCAACTTAGATAATTTGGGGAGTTGGTATTGGGACGTCATTGGTTAGGGAATGTTACTGTTACGTGTTACATTTCTTAATTAGTTTACACCCAGTCTCTCCTCAGAGACAAAAAGCACAAATTGAATCATCTGCTTCGTACAGTGGCTGTCGTTGTCATATTACTTTCACATAAACAAATATATCATAAAATAATTCCTCCTTAACTTATATTATATATTACAGACGCTCCTTCTATAAAGAAGATTTGTTGCGTCCTACGCTCATCCTCGGTCTTTATTAGTGTTTTAAATGATGTTAAGTTACTGGTTTTTCTGTTTTGTTCATGCAACTCATTCTATGTAATACTGTAAACTCTTCACTGAACACATCTTCTTCTTCTATTAGCCAGTCTGCAGAGCTGTTTGCTCTCTTGCAGTCAATGCCAGACAAACGTATTTACATGTCTTTTTCAGTTGTTCAATACTGCTATATAGCGTGTTGTTAAAGGTAGGTTGAGGGGGGAACAGAGTGTATCTGCGGTCGGTCAGCTCAGGACATTCAAGCAGGAAGTGGTCCACAGTTTCTTGTGGGCAGGGACAACGTCTGCAGTTAGGTGGATGAGTTAGGTTTATTCTATTTAGGTGTGAGTTGAGGGCTATATGTCATATTCTAAACTGGAATATAGTGCATTGTTCTTTGCGGGGGAGGAACTTTATGTTGTCTTGTTTGTTGGGCTGATTCATTTCTCTGTACATTTTTCTTCATCTTATAAAATACTAAGAATCTTAGACTAAAAAAAAGTATTGGACTACCGCCTACTGGAGTGTCCTGACTACAACTGACCAAATCATTTGTGCTTACTTCCCCTTGTTAACTTTCTTAACATCACTCAGTACTACTCTTTCATATTCACTCTTTTTCATGCCTTACACACTTCTCTCTGTCTCACATTTTTATGGTCCACTGACATTTGTACATTCACATATCCAACTATTTAACCTGTAACAGTTACACCATTTTACAAACTGCTGCTAGTAGTTAGTTTTATTCAGTGTCTGTAAAGTTGTTTTTTGTTTTCAAATAGTAACAAATTGGATAAATAAACATGGTTTGGACATTGAAATTCAGCAGTGAGTACGACTAGCTGTGTCAAGGTAGGCTATTGAACTAAATATAACCAAAGAACTGTTTACTTATTATGGATAACAAACAATACAAGAACAGGTCTAATAGTCGAATAAAAAAAAGTAAAGTATCAGACCATGTTGGTACATAGGGCCATTGAAGCAGAATGTTCACCAGTTTATGTGGCCACGATGTACAAGAAGATTGTCTGGCCATCAAACAAATTATGTCGGGTATCCGTTTAATGTGGCTTAAAGTTCAATGATTTTGTTTAACGAAAGAAAAGTTACTTTGACTAGATACAACCTCTTTGGGTTTCGTTATTTCGTTTGTTTATATGAAAAACAATTTACAAACTATTTTTTTCTTGTCCGCGGTGCAGTTTTCAAGGTGGCGCCACGGGGAGTAAAGAAAATTTCTAGAAAATAAACAACACGATATAAACAATGTTTATTGTCAGGGTTAAAACAGAATGTGGGAACATGACGAACAGTTTTAAATTAATCATGAAACTTATGACAACATTCAGTGCAGGAAGAGGAGAACCTAATATTCCAAATCTAGAACTGTCAGATTCTGATAAGTAATCTTGGCATAGAGATTAAAGGACGTCCGTGCTTTGCATTACGTTATTATTGCCTATCCTACACCTAGCTGTAGGTTCAGTCTAGTCTTACATTTAAGTTAAATTTAAAATGCTTTTATTTTTTCTAAGTTTTCCTCACTAGTTTACATGTTTGAAAGCGAAAGAAATAAAAAAAATTCAGAAAAGAACTGCAAGTTTCATTAGTAAAACAAAAAGTACCCGTCGGACCGAATTGGTCCATAGGTCCGATGAAGCAGCGTTCACCAGTTTCTGTGGCCACGGCATACTAGGTGATTGTGTGGCCAGCACTATGCACAGCCGCCTTTACTTTACCCCAGCTAAGGTCAGGTACCCATCGGAGCTGGGTAGACTCAGGGACACCCTCCAGACCCGGGAAAAGATCCTAGCCTGCACCAGGATTCGAACCCGGGACCTTCGTCTAGCCAGTCGAACGCGCTGCCGCTCGGCTACCGTGTCCCTTACTTTACTAGCGAATATTCACAACTGACAAGAGTAACACCAATAGTTAAATCACTAAACCTAAAAACACTAGAGGACAGAAGGACAAAGAGTAAAGTAGTAATAATACAAAAGGCATTAAACTCTAATTTGGAAATACAACACAATAACAATATGTTGCAATGCTCAGGTAAATATAAGGACAAAAACACTTTCTTTATCCCTTATGGGAGAGGAAATGCATATAAGAAGCCGGCTGGTCTAGTGGTTAGCACACCGGACTGTCAACCAAAAACCATCGGACAGGTCGCGGGTTCTATCCCTGCCACCGGCGGATCCCTGTCACCCTGCAGGGGTTTTGGGCCTGTCAACGTATTTGCGCCAGCAGGCAGCACTATGTTTACAGCAGCGCATAGAACTGTTCCCAACAGGAACGGGATATGCGCTATATAAGTCTCATATTTATTTATTTTATTTATTTTATTCCCGAGTGGAATGGGTTGACTGAACAAACCAGGAAAACCAGTAACATAACATCATTTAAAACATTAATAAAGATGCAAGACTAGAATCGGACCACGGATGAGCGTGGGGCGCAATAATCTTCTTTATAGAAGGAGCGTCTGTAATGTATAAGATAAGATAAGGAAAGAAGGAGACGTTATTTGAATGTATCGTTGCATATTTTAAAGCTTATTCCGCACAAATTCTAGGTTTAAATAGTATCAAAGGCTTTAATAAGAGTGCAAATCGGAGGCCGCGCTAAAAAGGCTTTAGACTCTAGACAACCAGGAGGTTTCCTGATCTATGTGGCTGGGTCTGGCCTGAGCCCCGGGGGAAAGCCATCGACTTTTCAGAGACCAGTCTTCAGAGGTTGGTGTAAAGTGTCATTTTACTGAATTGAAAGAAACAAAAAACTACTTAGAACTTAGAATTAGAAAGAATTCTATTAGAATTTGACCTCTCCACATAATTGTTTAGTTCGAGATTTTTTTTAAATTTGTGTTTTGCATGGCGACCCTGTGTCGGGGACATATTTAACTACTCTATATACTCAAATAAACATGACCACCCCAACGGCTGTTTCCCGTCCCGACCCATAAAAAAATGACCACCAACACTCAGGCTTTTAAGATACCATTTCCGGTAACCCATCACGCAAGCCATTGAAAATTTATTTCCAGACGGACAGTCTCCCGTCGGATAAAAGAAAATTGTCAATGGCAAAGAATATACAGAGAGCACCGAGTGATCTACATTGTTATTTTCACTCAATTCCTTTGTAGACATTTGCCAATGACACTTTGTAAGTTTCGCTTATTGAGACCATATTGATATTAAAGTTGCTTTTTCTTTTTTGGTATTTTCTGTTTCCGGCGGTTTTTTGTTGTTGCTTTACCCTCTTGTTATTGTGTATCGTTTCCTTTCGTCTGACAATTATATATGATACCGGAAGTCTGGGATATCTCCTGTGTAAATGGATAATTTATTTATGTAAGCTATTTCCCCCCCTACCCCGCCATACTTACACATACACACACAAACACACACAAACACACACACACTCACTTTTCTCCCAGAACAGATTGTCACTTGTAAAAGGGGGGAGAAAGAAGAACTACCCCCATAAGCAATGGCAGACAATAGGCGCTTCCCGATTCTGATCGTTCAAAGTTTTAAAATAATATTATGATGTTGAATTTAAAGCCCGCTGTTTTCACGATTCTGAATTAAATGTATGGCGACCACCTTCGGGAAGAAATACAACATTATATATCATTAGCAGACGTGTAGTTCATTTCTAATACATTAATGTAAGGGGGGTGGGAGTCCAAGCCACGAAAAAAAAACTGTAAAATGAAGAAGTTAAATCCTAGCCTTTACCAGAATTTAACACATGTAGTATGATACAGCAAATGGTGCAGCTGAGCCAGGTTTAAACACACATCCTCACCCCCCCCCCCCCTCCCCTTTACCCACACATATATTTAATTTATACAAAACAACAACAGTACGTACAGAAAATGTTTACCAGAATTGAGCATCCAATATCAGCCCCCGCAATGATCACCCAGACGTCAACAAGTGAAGGCCAGTTGTTCTCGGGTCTCGCTGACCGGAAAAGAGGGAAGCTAGAAAAGTCGATCCCTTAAACCAGTCTCATGACGCTTGTTTAACACAATACACCAGCCCGGCCAACAATTTTTTTGTCGAACTTTTACTTCAATTTATAAGTACTCTTTAATCCCGAGTGGAATGGGTTGCCTGAACAAACCAGGAAAACCAGTAACTGGTAACTTGGCAGTAAACTAAACACGGTTTTATAGCAATTAGATCTAAGTGTTATGTACAAGTTATTTTTAAGAAACAACTATCATTAAAGATCGTAGTACAACTGTTTAGTATTTGTTTTGTTTGGGCTACCTCCCTTGGTAGATAAAACAAAGTGGTTGCTTAAACAAACAACAGTGCAAGACATAAACCAGGCTTAGAGACTGTAGCTTCTTATTAGATAAAGACGCCACTTTTCCCATTTTATATACTTCATCATTAGGACCCACTTGTTTATTTTTAACGCATCAATATTATTTGTTTTCTCCTTAGTTGGCATCTGTTTTAGAAGTTCCCTTGTACTTTTCGAAAATAATTTTTCTCAGTCTCGAGTGTTTATTTGTGCCATGTTTATTGAACCATGTTGTTTATTATAGATTCTATATAATATCTTGATCAGAGTCTTTCTATATTTCCTTTTCAATGTACATGCCTGAGTAATTCGATATAAGCTTTCTGATGCTTTATAAAAAAACAACAACACACACACATAAACAATTACAGATTATGATCTTAAATTATATTCAGACATTTCTAATGCTCAAAAATAATTTTATTATTCATCTTGAGTGAGCACTGATAATTTTTGTGCGCTTTAAACTATTGATAATACAAACTATTGATAATACAAAACAATACAAATAGCTCTCTGCACTTTAGAATATTGACAATTGAAACAGCTTTATGCACTTTAAACATAGACAATACAAACAGCATTGTATACTGTATACTATATTGGGGTTTTATTTTCATGATTCGGTTATTTCTATGCTTCTATTTCTGCACCCACTAACATTGTTATTGCCTATTCCATTTCTTATATACTATTGTATAGATACAATGACGTCTAAACTCGTTGGCTCCTGCTGAAATTGAATTCGAATTTCACAAAATACAAATGGGGTAAAATATATTTATATCTATACATACATGGGATAAGAAAAGTGTTTTGGTCCTTTACATGTTTATCTGAGCATTGCAACAGGCTGTTATTGGGTTGTGTTTCCAAATTAGAATTTAATGCCTTATGTATTATTAATACTTTACTCTTTGCACTTCTATCCTCTAGTGTTTCTAGGTTTAGTGATTTTACTATTGTTGTATACTCACTGTATACTCTTGTCATTTGTGAATATTCGCAAGTAATGCACCTTGCAGTTCTTTTACAGATCTATCACTAAAAACATGACAATAATCTGGTATATATTTTGAAATTGAATACCTTCTCTTAGTGTCCCGTTACCGGTTTGAGACCCGGCATATGGACAACTCTTGAAATAGAGTGTTCATGAGAAACTACTAGAACTTTGAATTTTTCGACTTCATCATTAATTTCTTTATTTGACGCTCGCGCAGAACTTCATATGCCATTAGTTCTAATTATGAATCAGCGTTGAGTGTACGATGCAATTAAAATGTCATTAGGACACTTTCAATAACCACATTTCTCACCTGATAATTAGCACTATTCATGAGCAAGTAACGAGCAGAACCTTTTTTTTTTATCTTGTTCTAAGCTCTTTAACAAATTTACATCTTTCTACTTAATGCTCCTACAGTTGAAAGGCGTTAGCGTGCACAACATAATATATTCTAAATATGTCCATAGGAAGAAGGTGAATAAGTTTTCTTTAAAAAATTTAAATAATGCTTTAATTAACAAACAAAAAACTTTTCTTTTTACAAGAATTCGTATCTTAATGTTTACAAACTCACCAAGATCATCGTTCATACACTCATACGCCGTTGGTTGAATTTTCTATTGTGATAACTATTTCGTTATAAAGTAAATTACCCTTCGGATCAAACTGATCATATGGCTGTTAAAGCAGCATTTACCAGTTTCTGTGGCCACGGCATACGAAGGGATGTGTGGCCAGGAAAATGCCCAGTCGCCTTTAATCTATCCGAACCAATGTCAGGTACCCATCAGAGCTGGGATAACGCGGGGACACCCTCCAGTCGAACGCGCTGCCGCTCTTGTACTTGTACTTTTTAGTTATTGTTTATTCCTTTATGCTGGACTTGATTTATCATTAAGCAGTTAGACAGCGCAGTCTGATGCATTGCTAAGATAAACATAAAGACAAAAAACACTATTCTTATCCTTTTTGCCAGAATCCAATATACGTACTCTTTCTTCCCGAGTGGCACCCAGGCATGGAATGGGCTGCCCGAACAAACCACGAAAACCAGAAATTTTACATCACTAAAAAAAATGCGCAGGACTAGAATCGGACTAGAATCGGACCATGGATGAGTTTAGGACGCAATAATCTTCTTTATATAATGAGCGTCTGTGACATGATAAAATAAAGCCAATTATGAATTCTGGAGGAGCTAGCCTTGAACTCTGTTTTAAGAACCCCAGATCTATACGGAGATGAGCTTTTCCATCTTGTAAATGTCTTTACGATGTTTTACGATGACAGTAAAAAAAACAAATATTGATTACATTGATGACAGAAAAACTTCCCTAAATGTCAGGCGGTGGAGGTTTGTCAGGAAACATTTTGGAGCTTAAAACGTTCTAGTCTGATGTTTTGGCCTTTACATTGGCTAAAACTGTGGGACTTTACAATGGCTGGAACTATAGGCTTTTACATTGGCTGGAACTGTGGGCTTTTGCAGTTGGCTGGAACTGTGGGACTCTTTAAAATGGCTGGAACTGTGGGCTTTTACAATGGCTAGAACTGTGGATTTTTACAATGGCTGGAACTGTAGGCTTTTACATTGGCTGGAACTGTGGGCTTTTACATTGGCTGGAACTGTGGGCTTTTACAATGGCTGGAACTGTGGGACTTTACAATGGCTGGAACTGTGGTTTTTTACAATGGCTGAAACTGTGGGCTTTTAGATTGGCTGGAACTGTGGGCTTTTACAATGGCCGGAACTGTGGGCTTTTACATTGGCTAGAACTGTGGGCTTTTACAATGGCTGGAACTGTGGGACTTTATAATGGCTGCCTCTGTGGGCTCTTGCAATGACTGCCTCTGTGGGCTTTTACAATGGCTGCCTCTGTGGGCTTTTACAATGCTCTATAGGCTTATCTAACGAAAAACAGATACATGTACACTTAAATGGTAGATTAACTGATAGACGGACTGACTGACTGAAAAACTGACAGACAGGCCGACAGACATCCTGAGAGTCACACAAATAGATACATAAATAGATAGACAAGAAAGATCTGACAGTTCACTATTTGACACACTTTAACGTGTAGCTAAATATTATATACAATTAGATCGTAATGCTATATCTAATGTTTAATATTCGTTGTCTTATTTAACTTATAAAACAACTAGCAGAGTTTTATAGCGAACAGGAATCCTTAAAAAATATTAATTACAATTTTCGTTGTAGAATTATGCAGAATAATCTAGAATTTTGGGATTAGAAATGATTTAAAAAGATTCGTTACTAATTAAGATGATAATAATTTTAGGGAATCTTCAAATTTTACATTTGTTTTATAATCGAACTGTATACCATCTAATGGGGTTTAATTAATTTTTTTTTTTTAAAGGCGCTGATAACACGATAGACTAATGGAAACGTCAAACCTGTCATGCGCATTAGGAATGTCTGGTTGAATTAATTATTTGATATTAATGATAACCTCAACTATATCAATGAAAAGTTTCTTTCTTGTTGAGGATGTTTCTGTCAGATGGCGTGGGTTTCTTAGTTATGTTGATTATGTTTTTGATGTTATTTTAGTCTAAATTGTTTTCTATTCGTTTCTTCTTTTTGCTGCTCTAATTTTTTAGTTTATTTTGACGATCTGTTCCTGTTAATGTTTTTTTTTTTTCAATTCTTTTTTTTTTTTGCTGGTTGCGCTTTTTGTTGGTGATAGTCTTTCTTTCGTTGCAGCTGGTGATTTAACTGGCACTGAAGGTGTAGCTGGGTCTGATGCTGCAGCTGGTTATTTAACTGGTGATATTGTAGTTAGTGCTGGCGTTGTAACTGGTGCTTTTGTTGTCGCCGGTGCTGGCGTTGCAAGTGGTGCTGATGTTGTAGACCACTTCCGTACCATGATCGGGGAAAATCACTAAGCTGGTTAAAGTGGTATAATCCACCGATACGTTCCCATTAAGTGTAAACCTGTTCGCAAACGCACTGTAAATGCCCCCCCGTTGCGCATTCAAAGATATTTACACGGGCTAGAGCCTACCAAACAAAACTCGTTGAAGAGGAAAGAACGTTGCGCAACAGTACCCGACTCGTCAAGCTTGGTGTTTCAATGCCATGGTTTTTGTAGTCAGGAGCAGTGCCGTTGCTAGGGATTTGGGGGCCCGGGGGGGGGGGGGACCTGGCCACTTTAGGGGCCCCTGCATTTTGACGTTCGACATTATGACATGAGAAAAAAATTCGGACACTCCTTTTGGGCCCCCCCTCAAGTAAAGATCCTAGGAGGGACTTTCGAATTTGGACCCCCCCTCTCCCCCGCCCCTAGCTACGCCACTGGTATGGAGTTCGTACTACCAAATGAAACTGCCTTGTTAATAACTTGAGAAATTCTTTAAAGGGGCAGAAAGTGTAGCGTGTGTCTACGGTTACCCTATCATGCAATGTGCTGCACCCGGGGCGTTCCGCCATTTGGCAAGCTACTCCCTGGACTTAAAGGTCGGATGGCTCGCCCCGTTTTCAAAAGAATGTTAAATTCGGGGTTCGTTAATGGTAAATGTGGTGCTGCTGTTGTTGAAGTTGTTCATCTTGATGTTGAAAAAGTTGTCCAATCCGTGCTGCCCTGGTGTTTTTTTTTTTTTTGTTTTTTTGGGGGAGGGGGGAGGCAAATGGACATGATAATGTTATACCTAAAAAGAACGTCTGTATACTTATAAGACTTATACCATACAGCTCAGACTCTTAATAAATGACATCTTATAAATTTTAAACCTTCGAAAACAACTTGAAAGGAACAACCACATTTCCACGTCACCCAGTACTATACGTTAGAATGCTGTTAACGTAAAGTGCAGACTTTCTATCCATTACAGAGAATCAGGAGTATTACGCTGAAGTAAATTTGTATGGCTTTTTCTCTCATTGTGACGCAACAATCCATCAACACTTAACCAACAAAACCAGAAAAAAACAATTAACCCTTCCCGTACCGACCTACTTCTATCTATGCTGCCTTCAGTTCGGCTATATACGCGCCCGGGACTGTAAGGGTTAAGACATGCCTGAGATACATCTGTACATTCTAACTCCAGGTGTGTAAAACATAATAGTTTGTATGTTTTTATTTTCTATAGTCTGTCATGGTGGCCGAGCGGCAGCGCGTTCGACTAGCGTACCGAAGGCCCCGGGTTCGCATCCTGGTGAAGACTAGGATTTTTTCCCGGGTCTGGAAGGTGTCCCTGAGTCTACCCAGCTCTAATGGGTACCTGGCCTTTGTTGGGGTAAAGTAAAGGCGGTTAGCGTTGTCCTAGCCCCACAATCACCTTGTATGCCGTGGCCACAGAAACTGGTGAACACTGCTTCACCGTCTATAACATCAATTTGGTCCGACGCGATACTTTACTATTCTGTCACATTTATATCCATAGTGGGTGTGTTATATTCTGCTTTCATTTTATCACGTATGTTCTCAACATTGTATGTTCTATGTTATGTCTGTTTTACATTATGTGTGTTCAATATTATATGTGTTTTATTTTACCGGTATGTATTATTTCTTTTTTTTGTTCTATATTCTGAGTATTAATACTGTGTATGTTCTACCTTTAGATTGTTTTATATTCGGTATGTTCTACAAACTGTGCGTTCTACAGTATGGGCTGTCCACATATAGAATAATGATTCAGTGATAACAAAAAAACACAAGCTTTTCTTGGAAGTATTTCATCAATGATGGTTATGTCATATCACATCACATAGTGTGTTGAACCCATACAGTGACAGTGAAGCAAAATAAATGTTAAAACAGCAACACTCACGAATATAGCCTGCCCTAATTCAGGTCAGGTCTTGGAACTATGTAATATTAATTGAACAACAATGATGTTTGTGTTGCATTTAAATTTGTGTTAATGAATTTTTGCAACTCGGTTAATGAAGTAGGCTATGTGACGTCACAGATTTAGTTGCCTTACATGTTCGTTTTGTTTTCTGTTTGCTATAATAGATTATTTTTCACTTCCCTGTTATCATAGAATCTGGTCTAACAAGAAGATAATGTAAGATAATGTACTACGAAATAAGAAAAATGTAGATTTAGATAAGATAATGTAAGATAAACTACTAAGAAATAAGAAAAATATAAATATTCATAATACAAAGGTGAAAGAATCAAAACATTATTTTAAAATTCCGTTGAGATGTAACAGTTTTCACTGCTACACATAGACACGACAGAACGTGAGGATAATGGCTACTGTTGGCGAATCCTTGTGATCTGGTTAGGAAAATAAAAAATAATAAAAGACATCCAGTTTCCCGCTGTTGTATCTTTCAGTCACATAAGATTTCCCACTGCGCGCTGATCGTAATAACTTCCAACAATTTTTGGCCACGCACGTCATGAAGTTTTTTAATTCGATGTTTATGAAGATCTATTTCTGAAACTGATTAACCAGAGTTAGAACAATGGATTGTGTTTGAGATCATGGCTTTTACGTTTTTAGACAAGGCCATTCTATCGATATTAAATTGATGATCTTCTCCCTTTAATTAAAGTTACCACCAATGACCATGTCTGAAAAACTCTTTCATTTTTTCCACACATTTCCACTGGCTTCCGGCGATAAAGCAAATAAATCACAAAATTATGTCCCCTACGTACGGATCTATAAATGGCACTGCTCCTTCCGATCTTCGAGAACTTATATCAAAGCATAAGCCATTAAGATAACTGCGCTCCCTTATCACAGCCACTCCTTAAATCTCCCAGTGTGGCTGGCCCACTGATCTATAAAAAGAATTGATAGCGCCTCTATATTAAATGTGTATGCGCAAATTGAAGCCAAAATGAATAGTGGGAAAGGGGAATTCACTTATCTACATAAGCGAGTTACAGGAATAAACCACTTATGATTAGAACAAATCCATACGATAAAAAGGAAGTCTATGTCACTTGAAATATATTTACAGGTCAGTGTTTAGGAAATATAATTTCATAGATAAGTGAAATTCACGCGAAAGCCTATTTATTTTGTCTGCAAGAATGTTACATCCGTGCCTAATCCATTCTTTTTATAGATCTGTGGGCTGGACACAAAAAGAAGTACCTAGAAGTGCGCCCATTTGAATCTGTGGTGCCTTTTTTATGGAACAGTTTACCTCAGACACTGAGAGAATCTGAGCCAAGGAAGTTTTTTTAAAAGAGCGTACTGAGCTTGCTAAATTTGATAGCATGGATAGAAGCGCTTTAAAAAATGTCCATCATTGTTATAATTTTGAATTATGTTTAAGATCATAGTCTTAACTTAGTATTGTGGACAACTTGTGAACGCGACACTATCATTTTAACCTTATTTTCTAATAAACATAAGGACAAAACCATTTCCTTATCCCTTATGCAATAATCTTCTTTATGGAAGGGACGTCTGTAATATAAGCTTATAGGGTAAGATACCTTAGTACCAGATGCCAGTTCCCTATAGAAGACTATTGCCTCCTATGGGAAACATTTGTATACATATTTTACTAACTCAGTATGTTCCCGTCTTGCGTGGGAGTGTGTAAGTGTTTTATCTTCATTGATTTATGCGTATTTCTTTACACCATGGTTTGGTTTTTACCAAACAGATATACTTTTTATTATGTCTTTATACATTACTTTGTTGTATTTCATTATTCTCATCTACGTCTTCCAATTTCCAGGCTATACAACAATCAGGGTTGTTGTTGTTGTGTTGTGTAATATAATTTTCAAATGTAGGTCTATATTATTCAGTATTATATTTGTGTCAAATTTAACATACCATGTAATTTTTTGGTGTGTCGATCATGACTTTTGTTCTTATTACAAATTACATGTTTATATCGCTCTATTCAAAACAAAGTATTCGAATGCGCTTTATATTTACCATATTATGCTATTAAAATTAATTTTAAAAAGTGTGTTTTTAATTTTTAATTTCAATATTGTCGGCTTGAAGGACGTCCATGAATTAGGTAAACACTTTTTAGGCGCTTTTTACCTCCCCCAATCCCCCTTGTCAACAATTGTCAAACTTTCAGAGAACCCCCGTATATAATCAACAATTTGTTCACCCCATCCCCCCATAACAAGTAACAAAATATTAGACGCTGGCTTTTATGTTCAAAATAGTTTTGAAACAGAAAGGTTTATACTATAATTAATTGTAATACATTTTAAAACGTGTCTTAAAGATTTCAAATTGACGAGATATAACTCTCATAGGCGTAGCGTTGATATAGCAGCGCGTATTCGCCATAAGACGGTATTATGGACTCCCATCTCCTGATTTTCTCTTAGGTTATAGTCCCGTAGTCTCTCCATTGACAGGTGTAACCGCGAGACAGCGGATGTTTGAGTGCGGAGTTTCCCTATGCTAGATGAGCTACTATAAAGGTCTACGAGTCCCATCTGCCCGAAACAGACTGATAGATAGATACATCATAGATATATAGAAAGATAAAACATGCGTCGAGCACTGGCATATATTTTCAACTTTTATAAGCCCATCACTTCATTGAAAATACAACATTCCTTATTGATTACTGATATAAGGTGAAGTGTTCAAAGACGAGACTATTTTTTTCTATCTATTCTTTCAGTGAACAATGAGTTGATTAAATTGATTTGGATTTGTATACAGGTTAGCTTTCAGAATTAACAATGGCGGGTCTTTCGCTACAAGAAACCACTTGACATTTAGCTGACACTATAAAAAACATCTTTTTTTTTTTTCTATTGTTATTTTCCTCCATGCATGAATGACAGTATTATTGATTTCACAGGCGACGCAGTACGTTTGTGGTTATGTTTACTTATTTGTTGTTGTTTTGTACTGCATGGGTTTTGCTCTGCAATGATCAGTATAATGTTACAGACGCTCCGATGATTGGGTCATGTTGTATCGCTTGTAGCTCGCTGTATCGCTTGTAGCTCGCTGTATCGCTTGTAGCTCGCTGTATCGCTTGTAGCTCGCTGTATCGCTTGTAGCTCGCTGTATCGCTTGTAGCTCGCTGTATCGCTTGTAGCTCGCTGTATCGCTTGTAGCTCGCTGTATCGCTTGTAGCTCGCGTCTTCTCCGTGGTTTCAATCAAGCATGCTGCGTACTTTTCTTATTTTGTTTAAGTCATGAAAATTGTGGAAAGGGGGGGGGGGAATAATGACGTAAGAATGACTAACATAATATATAGGTTAGGGTTCTAAAAAAAAGTTTTAGTCTATGTAGCATAGAGTTTAAGTAAAAGCCGCCATGTTGACTTCTCCATACAACAAAGCGTGAAACCAGGTGTCAAGCAGAACTGAGAGGCTTCTAGACTCAGTGGTAAAGAAGCTTTGAGCGCAACAGCCCGTCTGAACCCCCGTCCCTAGATGTCCTGACCTATATTCTTGAGATTTGAGCTACAGTGCGACAGTCCAGGTATACGAGCGAGCCACCACAATAACGATCCGAGGGGAATTCCGCTGGTTAGGATAGAAGTGTAGTTTAGTACATGTGGAGACAGTATGGCATCGGACAGGATATCGCTGCGTCCCCCCCCCCCCTCCGCTGATCCTGCCCTTAACATCACTACGCCAATGACGTAAAAGCAGTAAAGCTTGTCCCGTACTTTTTTTTAAAGACAAGTATAGATCGGTGGGAACTCTAGCAGATCCAGTAGTTTCATCCCAGGGAGATTGCTACAGTGGCGTAGACAGGTAGGTTAGGATCAATAGTAGCAGACGGCTTTTAAAGTTGTCTTTTAAAAAGTGGAACATCGAAAATAGCGGAATAATTTTAATTTTTTTTTTTTTAAATAGTGCGTGTTGAAAATTTAGTATTGTGTAACAAGGGTTCATGGTATCTAAAATGTCAAGTCCAATTATCACCAGCAGTAAAGTGAAATCTTTTTCCGAAAAGCAATTTTATGATTAAAAAATTTTTTTTTTTAAATTTGCCTGTCGATGAAATTGACCTGAGTTGGTAACATGCATTTTTAACCTCATCGACATGACGGTAAATTTAAACTCATTACACCCTCGAATTCTACAAATACTTAATAATAATAATGCTTTTATAGCTCATATCCCGTTGAGGACAGTTCTGTGCGCTGACAACAGTTACAGAGTACAAAAATGTAGAACAGACGAAAATTTACACATTATGTACGCTACTGGAAAAGGTGAGTATTCAGATGCTTCTGAAAGTGTCAAAGCTAGGCTCTAACGAAGCTGGAGTGGGAGGGGATTCCAGGCGGAAGGGCCCGCGTAGGAGGTCACTAAATTCATTTACTTAGATTCAATACACCGTCGTAGTCCTTCCTTTTAAACTGAATGATATTCGCCTGCCGTCATAACAAACATAAATGGTTCAATAGGATGTTACGCACAAATAACAGATGCTAAAGTACCGTCGATGGTTATTGAAAAATGTAGAATCTTTCAGGCTATAGAGTATCATAATCGCCATAAAACGTTGCAAAATCTATCAGACGATAAAATGCCACCAGTGTCACGGGCTCCAACGCTACAAATGCACCTATTAACACACCGTCCTGCAATATTGTACACAATGATACACTCCCTAGTGCAAACGGATTCCCAAAGCAGCCTCCAATTATGTCATGTTTTTTTGACCAGGGAGAGTCCATCGTTCTAAAGCTAACATCAGGAAAAAGCATTAGCATTGTGGAAAGAAAAAGGCTGGAGAACTTAGTAATTGCATCAGTCAGGAGGTCCATCTTTACATTGTTTCATTATTCTGTCCCGTGTGAGACATTGTCAGCTTGACCTATGGGATTGTCAACATAACCCAGCATGCTAATAACATCCAGACGTCTTAAGTGTTATTAATTTCCCTTTCCTCTCACAAGAGAACAAAAGGGGGGGATTTTTAGACTAACTATGTACAGACGAAGTATATGCCACATATAATTGGTTTAATTGTTCTGGGTTTAATCTATTTTATAACTATATTATGACCTCTGAAACAAAAAATAACCATAGAATAAATATTTAGTATATGTATATTATATATTATGTTTCTAAATTGAGATCTACTGTTAAGATTATTTTCCCTGCTCTGCATATTGAAACAAATGTGTAAGCCTGTGATTAATTACAACAAAAAAAAGATTGTTTTTATATTTACTGCGAGGACGCTGGCTGCTTTTGTCTCTTAGAGTCTAGATCAGGGATCGGCAACCGTTTGATAACAGTGTACCAAAGTAGGATTTCTAATTCATTCAGCGTGCCAGCAACCTAAAAGTCATCATCCTCTTTTCTTGTGGAAGATACTTGAATTGTCGTTTTCGGGCTCTTCCGCGTGCCATTGAAAATCTCACTGCGTGCCAAGTGTGGCACGTCTGCCTTAGGTTGCCGACCCTTGGTCTAGATCAGGAGTGTGTAACATTTTTCTGCTTTGGGACGCATATGAAATTTTATACAACAAGACGGGCCACACAGTCTGAAAATTTTTTTGCATTATCAAGGCAACGAATTAAAAAAAAAAAGCCGTTAGAAGCTCTTCGGGGGCCACACTAAAAGGCTTGACAGGCCGTTTTGTGGCCCGCGGGCCGCCTGTTGCACATCTTTGGTCTAGATCATTGTTTACCAGTTTTAAAATGTTTTTTTGCATAATTATCTTATCTTATACATTACAGACGATCCTTCTATAAAGCAGACTTTTGCATCCAGCACTCATTAGCGGTTTGAGTCTAGTCCCGCATTTCTATTTTTTTTTTTGATGTTATTAAATGTTAAGTTAATGGTTTACTGGTTTGTTCAGGCAACCCATTCCATGCCCGGATGTCACTCAGGAAGAAAAAGTACTTATATGCATTTGTTCTCGCATAAAGGATAAGGCAAGTAAAGTGTTTTTGTCCATTTGTTTATTTGTTATTTTTCTACATTGACTAAGTTCTTGCAAACACATTGTTTTAATTACAACTATGAATTATTAGGTGTTTTAATTAATCATTCGGGTTTTACGATATCTAGAGAAGACATGAATAATGGTTGTAAATTCAACACGAGCGGATATTCCAAAATAAAATTTTGCAAATCATCGATGCACCAACAAATCTATAACGTTATCAATAGACAAGAGATTATTACAAATAATTAATAACATAGTTTACAGTGGAGCCAAGTGGAGCATAAATAATTGTCGAATTCCGCTCAGATACTAAAGCTGTCGAGGTGCAGATCCATAGTTTATATAACAACTAAATACATTTGGCTTATGTAGCCAGTACAATACAATTTACATCTGCCAATATTTCCCCCAAACTTTGGTCAGGTGCATATTAAAACTGTGCTGACATATTTTCTCGACAGTAGTTAGGGGTTACGTAGGGCGGCTGGACATTGTGATCGCCACAAATTATATAGAAAGTAAAGCTTGACATTGTGATCATTCAACAATTATGTAATTGCTCGTTCATTTTTAAGTACATTTTGGAGTTGAATCTGAACGTAACAAGAAAATATAACAACAAAAGGATTCATAATTCATAATAAGGTTAAAGAATCGGTTAGATTCTCGCGTTTATAATGATATGAACTAACGTGTAGGTCAATGAAACAATTTTCCATTCATTTGTTTTGCTTCTTAAGCCTCAAGAATTGGATAAACATTGAATAGTGTCCCTTTGTTTAGTGACCTAACATTCGCAAGCATACGGGGCATACAAAATGTATTGGCATTTGCATAGGACTATACACAGAACATTTTATTGGTCCAAAGTCCAATATTGGTCCATGGTTATGCCAAGATTTAAGTATTGGCGCAATATTGGACCAATATAGTGTGCTGGTTATATTAAAAAAATGTCGACATGTTATCTGCGCCCTAAACAACTATGCGATAGAAACGAAACATTATATATATATATATATATATATATATATATATATATATATACCTAATAAAGACCTAGTAATCCTATATGAAATTCTAATAAGTACATATAAAAAACAACACTGTATAAATTTATCAATAGTTTTAACTTGTATTTAAAAATTAAGACAAATAGAACTACATATTATAGTCTATGTATATTTAAACCGAGAAAGAGAAAGAGAGAGGTTGAGAGGTAAAGGGAGGGAATGGGAAAGTGAGGGAGAGAGAGAGAAGAAAAAGAAAGAATTAAAGTCGATATCTTTTAGCAATTTGTAAAATTAAAAAACAAATAAAAACTTACTATTTTTGTGCTCATCTGGTGAAAACTTTCTTTGACTGTTTTTGTAAATTCGAACACATTTCTTAAATCCAGAAAAAAAGCAAACACCATTTGATCTAATCAATTGTCTTGTTAAAACATTAAACTGTCAAGTTAAAAAAACAACACACCATGCCTTACTAAAACTGTTAATTCTATTTAATCCATTTAAATTATTTGTTCTGTCATTTGTATTGTGAATGGAAAATTTAATAATGGCAATGAATGGGATGGAAGTTGTTTGTTTTTTTCATTACATCTAGTTCTGTTTTGTAGACAAGAAGCATAACTCCACACTCATCACCTCCTCTCTCTCTCTCTCTCTCTCTCTCTTTTCCTCTTGGTGAAGTCTGCTTCCCAGTAAGTGCCCCCCGCACCCCCACACTCTAACACTCACTCACTCAGACACGAGCGCGGTGCGCACTCAGATTTATGCCCGAGCTTTCACGCACGCGTTCAGTGGTGTACGATTCGCTGAATTCGCGGGGAAATACACCACCCGAAAAATAGGTTAATATAGAACTAGGGACGTACAATCTTTTAAAGACCGCAATTTCAATTGCATAACCTCACATAATTTCTACAGTAAAGTACCAGTGGGACCAAATTAATCATGGGGCCGGCGAAGCGGCTTTCACCAGTTTCAGTGGCCACGGCATACAAGGGGATGTGTGGCCAGCGCAATGCGCAAGCCGCCTTGACTTTACCTAATGTCAGGTACCCAGTCCGGGGAAAAATCCTCGGGCTCACCATGATTCCAACCCAGGACCTTCGATACGCCAGTCGAACGGGCTACCACTCAACCACTGTGCCTCCATAATTTCTATAAAGCAACACAATTATTTTTGAACGATTTCAAAATTTTCTCAGTAAACAGTGCAGGCTGAAAGTTTTCTAAAGAAAGAAAACAAAAAAGAAAATGAAACATTAATACTACACAAAACAAAGTTTCCTAATTATAAATTATACGTATCATGTATTATAAATTATACGTATCATGTATTGTGTATAGCGACCACGCACACTGGGAAGGTCCAGGTTTAAATTAGGGACGCTTCAGATTTTGTCCCAGCTGTTACAGAACACCGCCTAATTGGCATTGTTAATTCAATGAGGTGTTGCGGATTGTTTTTAGTTTCCATTTCAACCTTGTTGTTTTGTTCACACGCATTGTTGACTCTATGTATTGTGACAAATCCGTGTATCCGGGCATGGAATGGGTTGCCAGGAACAAACCAGGAAAACCAGTAAATTAACATCATTAAAAACATGAGCGTAGGACGCAAAAATCGTCATTATAGAGGGGGCGTCTGTAATATATAGGATAAGATTCAAAACGGAATCTGTGAATCTTTTAATTATGGCCCAGGTTAAAATAAAATCAATTTAACCGTAAAAGTTTACGTCTAGGGAGATTTGGGTGAGGGGGGTTTGAGGGGGGCCAAGAATCGCTTGTGAACTTTCTGCTAACTTAACACTAAAGCTATTATAAGCACAACACTCTCGCTCGCTGCCTCTCTTTAGACATAATCCATAAAATGCTTTTAACACATAAACAACTAAGTTTATTTACATATAAATACAGTTATAGACATTTCAAAAATAAGAATAAGATTTAACTGATATGGGTAGCCGGTAAAATAGCAACAAGTTTGAATCGTAATTCACACATGAAAACGGGTTGTACAATAGTAATATCAAATAAAATGTAAAGTATAGTGTTGTAGCAATAAGGTAAAACAAGGTATATATATATATTATTATATATTGATCTGTGCGTGTGTTTAACCAAAGAATTTTTTTTTAAACACGTGACCTTATTGCCTTATATTTTACCTTTGCATTTTGACTTAGTACATTTGTCCTCAATAGCTGAGTGGCTAACGTATTGGCCTGTCATGCGGTCGGTCGACCAGGGATCGATTCTCCAGTTAGGATTTCCTGTTTTTTTTTTTTTGTTTAATTTTTATTTCAATTAATAAGCTTATTACTTTTTTTTAAAGAAGATTGTGATTACGGGCACTACCGGGTAATTTAGCTTTTTGTTAAAAAACAAAACTTGTTTATTTTTAACCCAATTACAATATTTATTTTAAATTGTTTTTCTAAATGTCTTCAGTATACACAAAACTAAACAAATATTACATCCATTGCTTTCTGCTCATTGTAGTTTATAAAATGTTTATCTTTAGTTTATACATGACTGGTTTATTTTGCCCCGGGCAACGCCGGGAATTTAGCTTGTATAATATAAAATGCAATAACTACTTACTGTAAAATAAGGGGGAGTGAAATGCACGTCTGCATCAAGACCCTGAGCTCACTCAATATCAAAGGCCCGGAACTCGTGTTGACTTCGAGTTGCACGAATTTTTATTAAAACTTGGACTGGACTATCTAATAGGAGGATTGGAATATGTTTAAGTACTAATATTAGTACTAACTTTCGTAACAGTTGTCTGTCTAGGATCATGTTCATTATGAAATTATAAACTCAAGCCACTCGAAATATTTAAAACAGATTTTAAATGCTTGAACTTGTGTACAATAATAAGATTCAACTTCACTGGTTAATACAAAAAATTGTATTTTTGAGCTAAGCAAAAGTCAAGAACAACAACCCAAACTGCACCAATGTGTGCTTTATGTAAATTTTAGTGCAGAAAGAATTAGAATGGATTTTCCCGAAACTTTCCGAACGCAAAAGAGAAGGCCTACTAGAAAGTGGTGGTCACTACGAGAAACAACATTGGTGTTATTACCTCAAAAGAAATAACCATCTACAATCTACACTAATACTCTCTAAACCAAACTCAAGGCTATAAATGAAATGTGTATGTAATCTGTTGAACCATCACACACAGTTTTTAAAATCTGTGCATTCTAATTATATAACTTTGAAGTTCCTTTATTTACTAGACATTGTTAACTATCTTTAAAAAAAAAGTTATTATTAGCAAATATTCACAACTAACCTAGTGTAATGCCAATAGTTAAATACCTAAACCTATAAACACTAGAGGACAGAAAGGCAAATAGTAAAGTAAAGTAGTTTTAGTTAATAAAGCATTAAAATTTAACTTATTATTACAACTCAATAACAATCTATTACCAGAAGTCTAACAATGTTCGTATAAATATAAGGAAAAAAAGTATCGACTCAACGAAAATAACTTAAAACTAAATTAACAATGTCTGATATTCCTTTCAGTTATTTCCTTACTGACTTCTGTTAGCGCTGTTATCAGATACCAACTAGAGTACTGAAATAAATAATAATAATAATAACAAGATGTAAAAACTAGTCTGGTCTAAGGACAGCATGTCGATTCCATCCCCTCCCTAACAGCAGGACCAAATAATACGTTCAAAAAGCTAATCTCAATGGATCCAACCAATGGTGAACTCTTTCACACTCATGCTTAACTCCCTTTGGGAATCTTGCGGATAGTTTTTTTATTTTGTTTTTTTCCGATGATTCTTTCGCACCCGTCCGGCAAGATCTTTTTTTTTGTTGTTTTAGTAAGAATTCATTCAATTTCTGTCTTTTTTTGTTATACTAGTGATGTTAGTGTAGATACAGAGCGAGAAAGAGAGAGAGAAAGAGAGAGAGGGGGGGAGAGAGAGAGGGGGGGAGAGATGGGGAGAGAGAGAGAGATAGTGGGAGAGAGAGATCTTAATGACCTTTGATTTTTGTAAATACTAATGTGTGTCAATCATTGTAGTAAGTTCCACTTTTCACAGTGACTTTGTGACATCTTCCCCCATTTCATTGTGACAACTCACCTCCTGAGAAAAAAAACTTAGGTCACATGGTGACACATCGCATCACATAGAAGCATCTACCAATAGTCTAACATCACATAGAAGCATCTACCAATAGTCTAACATCACATAGAAGCATCTACCAATAGTCTAACATCACATAGAAGCATCTACCAATAGTCTAACATCACATAGAAGCATCTACCAATAGTCTAACATCACATAGAAGCATCTACCAATAGTCTAACATCACATAGAAGCATCTACCAATAGTCTAACATCACATAGAAGCATCTACCAATAGTCTAACATCACATAGAAGCATCTACCAATAGTCTAACATCACATAGAAGCATCTACCAATAGTCTAACATCACATAGAAGCATCTACCAATAGTCTAACATCACATAGAAGCATCTACCAATAGTCTAACATCACATAGAAGCATCTACCAATAGTCTAACATCACATAGAAGCATCTACCAATAGTCTAACATCACATAGAAGCATCTACCAATAGTCTAACATCACATAGAAGCATCTACCAATAGTCTAACATCACATAGAAGCATCTACCAATAGTCTAACATCACATAGAAGCATCTACCAATAGTCTAACATCACATAGAAGCATCTACCAATAGTCTAACATCACATAGAAGCATCTACCAATAGTCTAACATCACATAGAAGCATCTACCAATAGTCTAACATCACATAGAAGCATCTACCAATAGTCTAACATCACATAGAAGCATCTAACAATTGTCTAACATCACATAGAAGCATCTAACAATTGTCTAACATCACATAGAAGCATCTACCAATAGTCTAACATCACATAGAAGCATCTACCAATAGTCTAACATCACATAGAAGCATCTACCAATAGTCTAACATCACATAGAAGCATCTACCAATAGTCTAACATCACATAGAAGCATCTACCAATAGTCTAACATCACATAGAAGCATCTACCAATAGTCTAACATCACATAGAAGCATCTACCAATAGTCTAACATCACATAGAAGCATCTACCAATAGTCTAACATCACATAGAAGCATCTACCAATAGTCTAACATCACATAGAAGCATCTACCAATAGTCTAACATCACATAGTGATAGCGGAATTAAACATAGCCAGGCTTGAATATAACAATTAAAAAACAATCAAATTACTATTTTAATCTGTTACACATTGTTACACCATGTTCCACACGCACGCACCGACATTTACAAATATTCTTTCTTTTTTCCCGTTAGCCATTAGACTGTGGAACTCATTAGACCACGCCTCCATCACTGCCCCATTAGACTGTGGAACTCATTAGACCACGCCTCCATCACTGCCCCATTAGACTGTGGAACTCATTAGACCAAGCCTCCATCACTGCCCCATTAGACTGTGGAACTCATTAGACCAAGCCTCCATCACTGCCCCATTAGACTGTGGAACTCATTAGACCAAGCCTCCATCACTGCCCCATTAGACTGTGGAACTCATTAGACCAAGCCTCCATCACTGCCCCATTAGACTGTAGAACTCATTAGACCAAGCCTCCATCACTGCCCCTCTCTGCACCGACTTTCAAGTCATCTCTGAAGGGTTGCACTAGCAAATGTAACTTCGTCGTCGGCTAAAGCTGTAAATCTTGTAGTATGTTATCAATATAATAAGTAGTAATACACACTTTTAATCCCAGAGCCTTCACAATCAACTTATCCTTACATTGTATACTTTTTAACAGGGTCTCCACTGTCTCCACAGTATAATGAAAAAGAAGAGCAATTGTTGTTCACATTAATTAGCTGTATTGTAATACTATTTTCCCTTTACATTGAATGTAGTATTTCAAAAACAAACAAACTAACAATGATTCGAATGAGTAAAAATACAGTCACCCTAAAAAGATCATCTAAAAAAGTTAAGAACTTAGTTTTTGATTTTAAAAAAAAGCCTGACTCCTTCACTGTAAGTCTATATTTTCACAAGTAACTATAGATGTCTAGGTCTTTTGAACTTTCCAGGACTTAAACTAAATAGTAAGAAACTCCAAATAAAAATATCTGTGTTTCTCAACAGATAATGGCGTCTATACAAAGATTATTTCCAATAATGATCTAGGATAGAAACAGATATTGACAATATTCACTTTCTAGACAGGCAACTTATTTCTCTAGAGAATTCTTTTTTTACACCTAGAACATTGTGAGAAATTGTTTAAATCATAATCAATTACATCCAACTCAATGACGCAAGCCCAAATCTAAACCAATGAACAAATATCGAGTTCCAGACTCGAAGAAGCCGATTCCAAATGAACTCTATTAACTTTGCAAGTATTTTCCACACGTATTTCAAATGAAAAAAAAAATAAGTAAAAGCTTTTAGCTATAATCTAAAGAGCTCAACAAGCGGACCACATGGCCCACCAGGCATTTCTTTTGAATTCATTCTATTTCAAATTACATATTAATATAGCGCTATTCATAACAATTCGTCTTCGAATGCGCCTTGCATTTACCCTATGTTATAAAAATAAATCAAATAAGTGTATTTTTAATTTTGTTTTAAAATGGTCAATATTGTCCGCTTGTTTAATTGTGTTCGGAAGTTCATTCCACCACAGAGGTGCTACGACGCTGTAGGAGCGAGCTGCAAAAGTCTTTCTTTTTACTTTTGGTACTTTGAGTTGTTGAGGAATTTTATTTGGCACGCAGTCCTGTTTTCTCTGATGTGGGTAGCTCGACCTTGAATCTGATGTATTGTGGAGATTGACCATAAAGGCTTTTATAAGAATGCAAATATATTTTCATTATGTGTAGTCCACCTAATTGTATCAAGTTCTTAAACGACCCAATTACGAAACACCCTTGCAACCCCGTGATGTCTAACAATCTAAAATCTAAGAAAACATTAGGCTTCATAAAAAGGAACTTCTACAATTGTAATAACAATTTTAAAAAATTACATTGCTATCTCGCATTAGTTAGGCATACACTAGAATATGCATCTTCCGTACGGGACCCATTATCTAAGGGGACATTTATAAAAAGGATACATTCAGAAAGAGCTGCAAGGAATATTCTCAACTGACAAGAGTAACACCAATAGTTAAATCACTTAACCTAGAAACACTAGAGGACAGAAGAGCAAAGAATAAAGTAGTAATAATACATAACGCATATAAATACTCTTTCTTCCAAAGTGACATCCGGGCATGGAATGGGTTGTGTGAACAAATAAGGAAAAAACAGTAACTTAACATCATTTAAGACACTAATTTAAATGCAGGACTCGACTCATTCCACGGGTGAGCGTAGAACGCAATAATCTTATTTATTGAAGGAGCGTCTCTAATATATAAGATAAGATATAGTCTAACAACGTTTATTTCGTGACTTTAAAAATAGCAACTCATTCATTGCTTGTATTGATAAAATTAAAACGAAACAAAAGGAAAACATTTTTACACCAGCTGAACAAATGCAATGGTCTTCATTATGCAGAGCTTCAATAAGAATAGAACGAACATGACTATTTGTAGAGAAAACAACAACAACAACATTGAAACACACACACGAATACAAATTCCTTTTAGCCTAAACTTTGTGTCCAGTGAACTAGAGACCGACCGATATTCGGTTTCGGCTTCGGTTTCGGCGCCGACAATAGGCAAAAACCCTTTTCGGCGTGGATTCGGTTTCGGCCGAAGACAAAAGTTTAGTTTTCGGTTTGTTTACGGTTTCGGCCGAAACTGATATTGACTTTCGGTCATCAAAGTTCAAAATGCTACGCTAGTGTTGCATCTATTACTCTACTTATTAACACTTTCATTTACTTAAAGCTGTTGTGAATTAATCTGTGTGAAGTAGGGATGCTAAACAAAAACCGGATTACGGGAGGAAATCATTCATAATGGTGTCCCACAATTTATGCATCTTTTTATCTGAAGAAATATTTGTAAACCCTGTTTCATTAGCACAAAACAATTCCTTAACATTATATTCCTTGCAAACACTCGTTTGTCAGAGGCGACTTATAGTTTAGTTTTTTTTTCGAATTCCGAATATTGCTTGTGAATTTGCGATACAAGCACATACAACAGATAATGCAGATGTTAACGCTAGTCGTCGGTACATACATTTGTACTACGTATTCGAAAACAAACAAAAATGTTATTTCCACACTGATGCTTAACGCTCCTTTAACAGTCAACAGACCGATAGACGTAAGGTTGCGAGATACTTGGACTTCAAAAGAAGGACATAGAGAGACAAAAAGAATGACATATTTAGTGTTTCACAATCCACAATCAGTTCAGTTTTATTACATTAGCTGGCAATAATTGTATATTAGTAATACTGACCCAACATTTTAATTAATGTAGACTGAGAAGCAACTTGGGCAATTAAAAAAAACTATTTTGCAGCGCATGTAAGGTTCTTTTAAAAAACTGTTAATTTTCTTGCCAGACGTCTGTCAACCCTAGATAGATGTGTCTGGAATTTTATTAATATTCTACAAATATTATTTTAATGTGTGTAACATATAGATCTAACATCCACTGATTTATATTATAATTATAAAGGTCTAAATTCATGACACTACAGCTTTTGACTTCTGCTAATCCAAAATCAACTATGTTTTTTAAAGATTTCACCACGTTCTACGGATCAATGGTCCTTCGAATTTTTTTTTTAGTATAATCAATGCAATTTTGTCTTTTCCAAACTATAACTTACTTTGCCCGGGGGCGGAGAGGGGGAAAAAAAGGGTAAAAAATCGGATATTTAGAACCGAAACAAGGTGTTGAGAAAAAAAAAGGATATTAACATCCCTAATGTGAAGTAGAAGACTAAAGTTAATAATAACGGATTATTTAATCACTCCAAAGAATGGTTTACTCAAATAGAGTGCCCATAAACTAGTTAATATTACACATAAATGTGCAGTCTTTTGAAATCATTTGTTTCGCCTTTTCGTTTTTTTTCGGTTTTGGCCGAAGTTGTAGTTTAACGTTTGGTTTCGGCTTCGGTTTCGGCCGAAAGTCAATGTATAATATTCGGCATGTTTTCGTTTTCGGCCGAAACTAACATTTTTATTTCGGTCGGTCACTACAGTGAACTAGCAATACACACACAAAGAGAAAAATAGGTCAGCCTCACTTTGGAATTCAAATGTATCTCTTCACTGGCCTATGTAATACTACATTAAAGCCTGGAATAAAATTCATGAATAAAAAGACTTCTTTCGAAATATTTTCCTCCATTTTGATCGACAAAGGGAAACAACCTACACAAACAGACAGAATGGTGTTAGGTGCACTGAGCTATATATATATATATATATATATATATATATATATATATATATATATATATATATATATATATATATATATATATATATATATATATATATATATATATATATGGTGTGCTGAAGAAATTAAATTGTAGGAGAAAATGCGGACTTTTAAATATAGATACGTGCACTGTATCTCCTCACTGAGCTATGTATACATGTCTAAATAATAAATATTCATTAAAATTACTTACTCAGTTAACATATATATGTGGTATTCAAAGCATTTTTTATTCAGAAAAATCATCAACTTTTTCATCTTTTGACTTCGCTATTAAACTAATGAATCCGGTACTTATTAAAATCTACTCATAAGAAAGTATAGGATGTCTGCAACTGCAAGAGAGACCTGAAAGAAACAGCTGGGAGGAACTTGCCAAAGACAGTTCCAGCTGGAGACAAGCGCTGACCTCCGGGCTGGAAGCAGGAGAAAAAAACCTGCAACTGCTCGCTGATGAGAAGCGCACCGGAAGGAAGGACAGAGACAAGCCACTGACCCATTTTGCCTTCTTGTGCCAGATGTGCTACAACGACTGTCTCTTGCGTGTGGGCTTGCACAGCCACAGCAGAAACGGCAAGGCTAGGAGCGCACATTCCCTAAGGGCACACTAAATTCCGTCGTCTCACGAGACTAATGGAAGCCAACAATATATATTATGTTCAGTATAAAAGAGTTCATTTTCATCAAATTACAAAGACGAAATTACGAAAAGTTTTTGTTAATTTATAGTACTTCTATTTATATAGACATATAGCTCAGTAAGATACAGTGCACTCATCTATATTTAAAAGTCCGCATTTTCGCCTCTATTTTTATTCTCCATTTTAATTGCTTGAGCACTCCATATATAAATATATATATAGCTCAGTGGTTGGGTGCTAAAAGGACAACATAAAATAATTGGTCTTTGACCTTGCCATAAGATTGATAGAGACTTGTGGGTAAAAACAAAACTGAAAGTTATATCCGGTGTAAGATGGAATTTAAAATAAAGTAGCTCAATCTATTGGCCTGTCCGTCCGTCAATCTGTCTACTAGTGAGTCCATCCATCTGTCTGTTTGTCTGTTAGTCTATCTGTCTGTCTATTTATCTGCCAAACTTTTCTGTCGTTCTGTATAATGTATAAATCCAATTATTTATCTATATTTTGATCTATATTCAATCTTAACTGGGCATAGACTATCTGTTTATCTTTCGAACATTCTATCTTTCTAGCTTTTCATCTCTCTATCTACAATTTTATCTTTCTATCTATCTTTATATATATTATTTACTTTTATGCCTGACAGTATAGATAGACATTTCAAATCATTCCGATGGATATAAGGATTGGTTACACATTATCAAAACAACAACATCACTACATACATTATTACGCATGCGTGAAACATTAAAGAGGAAGTCCAATATTTTATACAACAGCTGATCTGTTGGGTGAAAGATTGTGCCAAGGGAGGTAATAAAGGATCCAGGAAGCCCGAATTACCTCTCTTGTCTGCCCAGTAAATGTTGACCCTAGAGTACACTGCCAGTCCCAGGCTTTTAGTGTCGCAAAACCAGAGTTCTTTACTGAGTAGCAGCTTGTACTGTCCCTTGTTTACTTCCGCACTACATATTCGTTTAACACGGGGCTCGGCAACCTATGGCATACGTTTCAAACTAGGCGCGAATTGCCATTTTTAATGGCCCTCTTCAGGTCTCTTCTACAAGAAAAGAGCAGGATGGCTTTTAGGTTGTCGGCACGTTGAAGATATTAGAAATCCTCTTTTGGCTCATTATAAACAAATGTATGCCGACCCAAGGTTAAACCCATGCTCGAAATACTTTGTCGTGCTTTTCACGGTTTACAGTTTTAGTAGCTAAATTCAAATGAATCAGCTGACTCCTTTCAAGTGTATGATCTTCGCTTTCTTCGCATATAATATATATATATATATATATATATATATATATATATATATATATATATATATATATATATATATATATATATTGCATATTAGATTTCAGTAAAGATAAGGGGACTGTCTCGAGTGTTCAAATTTCGTGGATGTAAAGATAGCGGTCGTAATTGACAAGTCTTAATGAGGTCTGACCTTTTCAATAGGTCCGTGTTTATCTTGTTCGCGAACTTCCGGCTTTTTTTGAGGCAATACTCATTAAATTATCTTTTCGCCCTCTGCTGGTGTTTGACAATTTATTTCAAACTCGTCGTCCAGTTCTGGGCTTTTAGAAATATATACTAAGGCTACAATATTAGTTATGAGGAATCCGTTTATAACATCAAAAGTGAGTAGGCCTATACGATAAGTAATAGTCGCTTTGTTAGTCGCGTTAAGTTAAATACACATGTACTTTGTTTTTTTTAACTCTTTAGCTACCAGCGGCCTGTGGGAAAGGCCGATAGATTTCCACGTTTAGCCCAGCGGCCTGTGGGAAAGGCCAGTACAGTTAGCTCTACATTTTTTCCATTTTCTTTTCAAATACAAGCTTTTAAACGCTTATTTTCTATTTACTTCCATTTTAGATATAAATAGCTCATTTTTTAAAGTGATTTTAGTCGCTAGTTACTCTGGATAATAGTTTTATTGTACATGTAAGTAAATGTATCAAGTAAAGAGTCACCGCCTACAGAATTCGGGCGAAGAAGGCATTAGATGTCGGACGTTTAGTTAGATGAACAAATAATAAGACTCTAGATGAAGACATTGAAGTAAATAAATAAATGTTACATGATGATTGCACAGTTTTTGAAAGGAATAGAAGTAGATACAAACAATGAGTCAAGTTGTCATGAAAATTGGGGGGGGGGGGGCGTTTCCCCCAGCTGATCAACGACCTAGGACCAGTCCGTCAACTACCCAAAAACAAGCCAAATCAGACCTTATTTATTTAAAAACTGTGTGATAAACAAATAGTGAACTCAAGACATTTGTATTTCATCAACAAAATGAAGATTTGACTGATTTGTGCTGTTATATCCAAGAGTCGTCATAAATAATGGAGAAAAAAATAATATTTTGTTACTTTCATAGACCGGAAACAAAAATTATTTTAAAAAAAACTATTTAAATACGAAAATTCGTTTGAGTCAAGCAATATGTTTGGGAATAAACATAGCTGATTCTTCACGTCTGACGTTCACAATCCATCGTTTTCTTTTGGCAACATCTTTTGGTAAGGGCAAAGAGCAAAAAATAATAATAATACATAAGGCACTAAGTTCTAGCTTAGAAGAACAACACAATAATCTATAACATTATTCAGATGGGCAAAAAAACATTTTCTTATTCAATATGCAAGAACAAATGCATTTTAGTTCTCTTTATTCGAGAGTGGCAACGACGAACGCCTTAACATTTACTCCGAATTTAAGTTGTTTTAAATACGGCGATCTCGTCCAACTCTTTTTGTAAAACGGCATAGAGTCTTGAGCAAACCAGAAAATTTTTTTGAGCTCAAGTAAAGTAACTAGGTAAATAATTTTATGCCTACCTTATAATGTATGCCTACCATATAATTTATGCCTACCTTATAATGTATGCCTACCATATAATTTATGCCTACCTTATAATGTATGCCTACCATATAATTTATGCCTACCTTATAATGTATGCCTACCATATAATTTATGCCTACCTTATAATGGATGACTACCATATAATTTATGCCTACCTTATAATGTATGCCTACCATATAATATATGCATGCCTTAAAATGTATGCCTACCATATAATTTTATGACTACCTTAAAATGTATATCTACCATATAATTTATGCCTACCTTATAATTTATGCCTACCATATAATTTATGCCTACCTTATAATGTATGCCTACCATATAATATATGTCTACCTTAAAATGTATGCCTACCATATAATTTATGCCTACCTTATAATGTATGCCTACCATATAATTTATGCCTACCTTATAATGTATGCCTACCGTATAATATATGTCTACCTTAAAATGTATGCCTACCATATAGTTTTATGACTACCTTAAAATGTATATCTACCATATAATTTATGCCTACCTTATAATTTATGCCTACCATATAATTTATGCCTACCTTATAATGTATGCCTACCATATAATATATGTCTACCTTAAAATGTATGCCTACCATATAATTTATCCCTACCTTATAATGTATGCCTACCATATAATTTATGCCTACCTTATAATGTATGCCTACCATATAATATATGCCTACCTTAAAATGTATGCCTACCATATAATTTTATGACTACCTTAAATGTATATCTACCATATAATTTATGCCTACCTTATAATTTATGCCTACCATATAATTTACGCCTACCTTATAATGTATGCCTACCATATAATTTATGCCTATGTTATAATGTATGCCTACCATATAATTTTATGCCTACCTTATAATGTATGCCTATCATATAATTTATGCCTACCTTTTAATGTATGCGTACCATATAATTTATGCCTACCTTATAATTATTGTAACACTTAAATGGGGGCAAACTTTTTTTCTGGTTGGTTGTTGGACGACCCAGGGCCCTCGAGAGAAAAAAAAGATGCCGGTACGAAATCTTTTGTGGGCCCCCTTCTCCCCCCCCCCCCCCCCCCCGCCCAAAACCTTTTTTTTTTCTAACACTATTTAGATCTTGATGATTTATTTGTATTAGGCCTACATACGTTTGAAAAATCAGGAATCTTTTCAAAAGGTCTGTGGATCATTTTGTGAAACTGACATAAGTGTAACCATTTACCATTCGAGTGTAATAATTTCAATCATAGCCTTACAGGTCTATTACAAATATACATTAATCAATTATTCTTAGTTTAAATTGTTGTAGATCTAATTGGTCCTCCGCTTCAGTATTGATCAGAATTGATCTAATTATTTACAAAAATATAACCAAATCATTCATCTTTTGAATGCTTACTGTTTGGTGAAAAGAAAAAGTCAACAGAAAATAAACCAAAAGGCCTACATGAATGATAAAAAAAGACAGAGAAGAAAAAGACTAAATTTATTAAAACAGGGCTAACTTAAATTGCGTGCCTTTTTCTTGGCAAAACTACGAATTACTGTGTCAAAGTTTATTGTCTTGCAATGCCAGACTCCATACTGAGCCTAGCCAAGTTGTGCAGGCGATCCTGACTCATGGTGGACCTAAGGCAATTTTTGATGAGCTTAATTAAGTTTGCTGAAGCTCCTCTCTGCTAATGCTACTGGACTGGTGATGTAAGAAACATCCTCGAACTGACACTTATGTTATGAAAAATATGTTCTAATTTGGAATTTGCCAAAACATCAGTTCCAATGCACCCAACTGTTCTTTACCAACATTTGCATTGTGAACCATTGTTAGGTGAATTATTTCCTGAAGAAAGTCTTCACAACTTATGATATTATAATACTTTTCTGCTAACTTAGTAGCTTTATACTTCAAGTCTTCTTTTGACATCTTTTGGCAGTTCCAAAGAAAGCTGAATTGAACCGAACTGTAAAATGTAAGCCCTCCAATAACACTATGTCATTATCCAATACAACATAAAATAATGTGTTTTCGAAAGTGGGCTTCCTCAGAGCATTCTTCTGTTTCGTTCATCTCATTCACATTTTCATCATCATGGAATCTTGTTTTTTTTACTGGCAGTTGTATTGATGTTCCTAAACTATTGTACTTCTATCTGCAGGTGGGATTCAACAAGCTTAGCTTCATTCTACGTTGCTTTCCAACTGTTTCGCAAAGCCCCTAGTTGTGCATATTATAAGCTTTCTATGCTTGCCACTTCCATATCTATAGTCGCATCACAAGCTTGAATGACTTTGTTGCAGAAGCCAAAAGAGACTAGTATACTGTGCCAAACAACTGACATTATAATGCTAGTGAAAGAACAGACATAACATATACATTTCATGAATTTCGTTTCTGGTTTTCGGAGTACGATTCAGCTTTAGCAGGTCTTTCATAGCCAACTCAACCCCTGGTAGATGAGCTACACATTGTTTTACATTTTCAATTCGATCTGACCATATGGTGCTAGAAATGCCATGAAGCTTTGACAGTATTTTCCACCTCTTGAGGCTGCAACTGAATAATATGTATTTATTTTACATTTGTTTAAAATTATGATTACTTCAACCTCCCCTCGTGGCTACCGCACAGGAGATCATTAAAGTGTAAAAGAATCGACTAACTAGCTTTGACTGCCGTACTAGTATGCGCGCAGCGGTGTTCTACACTCTCTGTAATCTCTGCAGTTGGTTCTGGGGCTAACCCCACATGCAACTATTGCAGTAATTCAACCTTGACTGGATAAGAGAGACTGCTACGGTATTGACCGTTCTTCTATTGAGTTGGGGTCGCAGCTGACCCAGGGCGCGTAGATGAGACGAACAAGCCTTAACCACAGCAATGATATGTGGAACCTCTGATATTTATTATCTATAAAATAGCCAAGGTCTCTAACCGTGTTGGACAACGTTATCTCGGAAGCCCCAACCTTGATCGTAGTAATAGCTATTTTCCGAAGACTGACACGAGAACCACAGATTATTGCCTCTGTCTTGTCATCATTTAATTTAAGTTGTTTGCAGCCATCCATGCCTTAACTATTTGACAGTACTCCTCCACATTACCAACAACAGCAGAGCAGGCAGACGAATCAGGACGAAAACTAAGATCCTAAATGCTATCGGAAATAATTAAGCCCTTTATTACAACTTAAGGATTTCATTGCATATTTAACAACATGTTCAATTACACATTCAAATAATAAAAAAATTAAGGGCCCCCAGTGCCACGCAAGATTGTAGAAGGTTTTGGGACATCTCCTCTTAGCTTAATAGCAATAATTAAAAAAATACTTGCGTAATTGCCAATTTCATTTTAAATTTTAATATTCATGAGCTTCATGGGCCCCCCCTAAACTCTCATGGGCCCCGGTACGGCGTACCGGCTGTACCCCCCTCTCGTGGGGCCTGGGACGACCGACACCGACACGATCGATCCGACCATCGGGAAAAGCTAATTGAACCAGTTCCCGTCATCCCATGGACGTGAAACGTGTCAGATAGACGTTATCGGCCGTACAAGATCATTATTTAATGAAGACAAGAGTTACTTACCTTGTGTATTCACGTCACATATAAGGGAATGTCCACAACAAGCCTAGTGGCATTCAGGCATGGAATGGGTCGCCTGAACAAACCATGAAAACCAGTAACGTAACATCATTTAAAACAATAATAAAGATGCATGACTAGACTCGGACCACGGATGAGCGTAGTAAGCAATAATCTTCTTTATAGAAGGAGCGTCTGTAATAAATAAGATAAGACCTAAGATTTAAAAAAATGCCCTTTCGTTGATAATGACTACACCGGCTGGAAAAATAATAATTTTCTTTACGTCTTATATTTAAAAGCCTGTCAAAACATTTTTTCTTCTCCCCCCCCCCACTCGCCAGCCAGACATCGTGATTAGATGATGTCTCCAACTGTCAAATGCAGATTGGATTCTCCATATTTTCTTATTGACATTTGTGAAATAAATAATTCACCCCCTTGTCGTAGGCATATATCCTAACAAAACAATGAATGAATACAAAGCTCTGGTATGCAATTTCGTGTCTGCATTCCAGTTCGTTCTTAGCCAGACAAAGCCTTGATCTCATACATCAATTGTAGAACTCGTCACACCCAGTTGCCTTGACGTGGATTTTAATAAGCAGCCTGGCTTCTCTCAAGATTGGTTTGGTATTTCTTTCAATTCCAATTGTTTTTTTATTTGTTTCGCAAAAATAGGGGGAAAGGATGGAGGGGGGGGGGGGGCTAGATTAGAGGATTATATCTTGACACCCCATCTTGATTGTGTTGGGGTGAACACGTTATTCTGCGAAAAAGACAACAGACTTTTGGGGCGTCATTTAGTGAGGCAGACTTTCAGTTTTCGATTGATACAAAACAGAATGCATCATTTTATTTCCCTGCTGAAGAAGACTGTGATGGTTTACATAACAACTATGGGACACAGGCCTGGATAAACCATTAGGCAAACAAGGCACGAGCCTAGGGCACCAAGCGTTTGGGGGGCACCACAAGGCCTCAAGAAAAATGTGTAATATTGTAAAAGCTAAGAGCAGAAAATTAACGAATTATTTAGTTTCAGTTAAGCAACAGGTGGAACAGGATTTTACTGACACCATCAATCCTCTTGATAAGTCTACTATAGGCAGAGGTGTATTTAGGCATGTTTCACATGTTCATATGGAACAGGGTCCCCACACCAAAGGGGCCCCGACACATTACAAAATAACATTTTTAGACTTTTCTTTCGGCAATTAGAACAGTGCTGTTGTAGAAGCGCACAATGAACAAATACTGTGAATGGGAAATTTTTATTGCGTATGGGAAATCAAATTTGATTGTTAAGGGTCGAGTCCACGAGGGGGCCCCCACATAAATTTGGCCCTTTGGGCAACAGGGACCCCACAATCCTAAATACGCCCCTGACGATAGGCTGTTCTGCAAATCCAGACACTGCATTAGTGCTTGAAAAAGAAATTGGTTGTGACCCATTTCAGTCTGCTGAAGATGATGATAAAGATGAAGATGATAAAATAAATCAAGCAGTAGATCCAGGACTGTGGATTGACGTCTCAGCTGATGATGTGGCTTACTGGGTTGACTGTGGGCCCACTAACTGTCAGCATCATTATGGTCCCATTGATAAATCTTGCCGTATTTATGCTGGGGGAAAAATAGCATGATATTGTTATCAAAAACTCTTCCATGGCACAAAAGCAAATGGTTAGCAGTAGGCATACAAGAGAGAATGGTTATCGTATTCACCATCCATGGGATCTGTGTAGTGTGTACTGCTTTGTTTGTAAACTTTTTGCGTCTAAAGGTTCAAAAAGTTTTGCTGATAAAAATGGGTTCAGTGACTGGAAAAATAACATTCAAGTTGATAATCATGAAAAAAGTCTACCCATAAAGACATAGCTCGTCGACAAAGCTCGGGTATACTACAAAAGCTAGAAGAGCAAATAAATAAGGAGTATAGTTACTACTGGGAACATGTTTTGAGGCGAGCTGTAGTGGTTATTTGTACTACAGCTGAGTGTGGTCTGGTTTTTAGCGGGAGAAATGAAAATTTTGGATCTTTACAAAATGGAAATTATCTAGGGTTGCTGGGGTTGGCCTGTCAGTTTGATCCATTTTTAGCATCACACATTGCGAAATAAAGAAATTCTGCAAAAAGGATATTCTTCTTAATTATCCAAAACTATATGTGAAGAACTGATTGAAGTTATGTCCCGAAAAGTGCATGAATTAATTGTAGATGAAGTAAAGGCTTCTGGATAGTTCAGCTTGTCAGTAGACTCAACATCCGATATTTCACATATAGATCAGTTAAGCGTTTTTCATCGATATGTGGTAGATAAATAGCCCGTTGAGCGCTTTTTTACCTTATTGGACCTGCAAAGTCACACCGGTGAAGGTATGGCTAAGGAAGTGTTGCAGTATATATACTTACGTGAAGTTTGCAATATTGATTTTGCGAAATGCAGAGGTCAGTCCTACGATAACGCAGCTAATATTTCTGTGTGCTACAAAGGCATGCAGAAAAAAAATTCTAGAGGAAAATGAGTTTCCTTTATATATATACCCTGTGCTTCCCATTCACTAAATCTGGTATGCAGAGGCAGTAAACTTCTTCCATACAGTGCAACTGATCTATACTTTTTCTCAGCTTCAACTAACCAATGGAAGATTCTGAAAGGATGTCTTGTGAATGAAACGCAGGTAAACTCTCTTTCCGATACCAGATGGGAAGCAGATGCTGTTGCAACTGGAGCTATTCTAAAGTTTTTTTTTATCATCATCAGATTATAGAAAAGTTAGAATGTTTGCAAGAAGATCAGTCACAGAAGGGGGACACCAGAAGAAAAGCAGAAAACATTGAAAAGAAGATGCAAGAATTAGAATTTGCTCTCAAGTTTGTCTTTTGGGAAGAAGTGTTATAACTTTTTCAGAGGGTCAGTCAAGCTCTACAAAATGAGCATGTGAACTTGTAAACATGTGCTGATTTGTATTCTTCACTAGCAGATTACTTGCATGACTCTAGAAATGAATTTGAAAGATTTGAAGAAGCTGCAAAAGAAATAAAACCAGGTGTGGATTATAAGTCAACTTTGACCCGTAATAGTAAACGAAAGACAGTGGTCATTGATGGTGATGCCCCTGAGGTATTTCTGAATGCCAGAGCCAAATTTCGTATAGCTGCTTTGTACGCCATTGTTGACAAACTTGAGACAGAGATGTGTAGACGAGGACAGGTATACAATGATATAGCAGTTCAATTTTCTTGTTTGGTCCATGTATCACAATCATCTCAGTGTTGTGAAGGACTCATAAATGCTTATCCTGAAGATCTGTTTTTTTTTTTTTACATATACTGAACTACAACATTTCCACTCAAATAAGCTTATTCGCCACAAGTTTGGTGCATCAAAAACTGAAAACAATACGTTCAGTCATGCAGAATTATACAACCCAATAACAACCTGTTGAAAAGCTCAGATTAACATAAAGACAAAAGCACTTTCCTTATCCCTTATGCGAGAACAAATGCATTTAAGTACTATCTCTTCCCGAGTGGCTTTCGGGCATGGAATGTGTTGTCTGAAAAAACAAGGAAAATCAGTAACTTAAAATCCTTTAAAACATTAATAAAAATGCAAGACTAGACTCTGACCACAGATGAGCGTAGGACACAATAATCTTCTTTATAGAAGGAGCGTCTGTAATGTATAAAATAAGATAAGGTAATAGTTAGAGACAATATCAAGTGTCCTTTTCCAAATGTAGAAATCGCCTTGCGCATATTTTTAACATTAATGGTTACGAACTGTTCAACTGAGCGCTCTTTTTCTCAGTTGAAACGTACAAAAAATCCAAATAGATCGACATTGAAACAAAAAAGGCTTGATTCCTTATCTCTGCTGACAGGACCGGCTCTAGGGTTTTTGAGGCTTTAAGTTGTGGCTCAGGACGTATAGACAATTTCAATGTGGCTACTTTAAGTTGTGGCTCAGGACGTATAGACAATTTTAATATGACTACTTTAAGTTGTGGCTCAGGACGTATAGACAATTTCAATGTGACTACTTTAAGTTGTGGCTCAGGACGTATAGACAATTTTAATATGACTACTTTAAGTTGTGGCTCAGGACGTATAGACAATTTTAATATGACTACTTTAAGTTGTGGCTCAGGACGTATAGACAATTTTAATATGACTACTTTAAGTTGTGGCTCAGGACGTATAGACAATTTCAATGTGGCTACTTTAAGTTGTGGCTCAGGTCGTATAGACAATTTCAATGTGGCTACTTTAAGTTGTGGCTCAGGTCGTATAGACAATTTCAATGTGGCTACTTTAAGTTGTGGCTCAGGACGTATAGACAATTTCAATGTGGCTACTTTAAGTTGTGGCTCAGGTCGTATAGACAATTTCAATGTGGCTACTTTATGTTGTGGCTCAGGACGTATAGACAATTTCAATGTGGCTACTTTAAGTTGTGGCTCAGGACGTAAAGATAATTTCAATGTGGCTACTTTAAGTTGTGGCTCAGGACGTATAGACAATTTTAATGTGGCTACTTTAAGTTGTGGCTCAGGACGTATAGACAATTTTAATATGGCTACTTTAAGTTGTGGCTCAGGACGTATAGACAATTTCAATGTGGCTACTTTAAGTTGTGGCTCAGGACGTATAGACAATTTCAATGTGGCTACTTTAAGTTGTGGCTCAGGACGTAAAGACAATTTCAATGTGGCTACTTTTAGGATTAAGTGGGCATGGTGGCCGAGCGGCAGCATTTCGGCTAGCATACATTAGGTCCTGGGTCCGAATCCTGGTGAAGGCTAAGATATTTTTCCCTGGTCTGGAGGTTTTCCATGAGTCTGCCCAGCACAGATGGGTACCTGACTTTTATTGGGGTAAAGTAAAGGCGGCTAGGCATTGTGCTGGCCACACAATCCCTTGGTATGCCGTGGCCACAGAAACTGGAATAATCTGCTTCACCGGCCCTAATGATCAATTTGATCTGATGGGATACTTTACTTCTTTTTACTTTCAGGAGAGGTAGAGACTCCCGCAAAAGTTTCACACATTTTTTAATAAGTAGGTAATCGTCTGTATACCTACTTTATCCAGTGCCCAATTAGCTCTAGACCAGGGATCAGCAAACTTATTTCAATACTGTGCCAAATTGGGACTTCTTATTCACTCAACGTGACACAACTGTTTAAATAGTCATACCTACTCAATCAACCAATCGTTCTCCAAAAGAAATTTTTATTATATAAGCAATATTGCTTAATTCGTTAATTTATTTAAAACAAAAAATTAGACCTATTGATAATCACTGTATGTTAATAATAATAATAAGAAGAATGATCTCCATTTGAAATACTTTCACATTTAGTGTGTTTTGGGACCGGGTTTTCCGTACTGCGAAATATTGCTGTCTACTTTTTTTATTATCTACTTTTTTTAATGTTTGGTATTTGTTTTTGTTTTTCTATTGATAGTATTATGGTTTGTTCAATATTATATATAAGAAGTCAGAACCTTGACAGCAACAATTCATATGCATATTCCAGGGCCAGGCGACCGTAAACAATATAAATAGCGAAATAAACATTCTCACTACAGTTATTATTGTAATATTGTGTGTTATTTTTTCTTTCTCTTTTAAAACAACACATTGCAATCATTCGTTTCTCCGTCATTTTGACGGGCATAAGTCCTAATATATATATATTTATATATTATTTGTATATTTACACTTATTTTTATTCGCTATAGGCTCCTAGGCCGTTTGACCGATCGGGACAAAAGTTAAATGCATAAAATGGAAACGTCTTCCAAAATAATTTTTATTATATAAGCAATATTTTTTAATAGCGCTAACTTAAAAAAAAAAATAAACGTGGGTCTTTGACAATGTTTAGGTTATAAGTTGAGCGCCATTTCAGAATAATATCCTTTTCCCGTTCGCTACTTTAAATACCGCAAGATTGACAACAACAATTTTCCTATGCATGTTCTTGGGCCAGAAGACCGTAAACAAAAACAAACAATGAACAAAGACGAAATACCGAAAGAAACGTTCACACTACAGTTTGTATTGTACTATTGTTTGTTATTTGTTCTTTCACTTTTAACAAAACACATTGAAATACCATTCGTTTCTCCGTCATTTAGACGGGCTTAACCAATAGTTAATTATATTTTGATCTCAGTTTAACTGAGATGATGATGTTCTTTGTGGTGATTCAGATACTCAAGAATGACAGTGAACATTTAAGCGGTATAGATACTTAGTAATCATACAAACTGGGTAGTAAATGTAATGTTTGAAATAATACCTATAAATTCTATAGACATATAATATTTTAAATATTTCAAATAATTTGTACAGTTGTATCATTTTAAAGTTATAAAATTGTTCGTCATTTATTATTTTATAAAAGGAACATAATATTATAAATATTTACCTAAAAAGTCCGGGTTTATTATCTCCCTTTAATTAAAAACTTTTCCACATTAAATTGATTCAATAGTGATGTCAAACTAGTTATGTTTTGTAACATAAAAAATATAAATGATTAATTTTGTTTTCTTAACTCTTTCAATACGTTTCGCCATACTGTATGCCGTAACATTATGGCTCGGCTTGATTTTACGTATGGAAAGATTAATATAAATCCAACATTATTGTATTCATTACAAAATTTAATTATTAGAGGACTAAAATAATTTACGTTAAACAGTGTAGCGTTTCGGGGTCTCTAACAAGATTAACGCCACACGAATCAAGATTTCGTACATAATCTACTCTCATAAAGATTAATCGCCTGTACAAATTTGCTTACAATTATAGCCACTACCGAGTGCACATATCTACCTATCATTATCTCTACTTAATCACTTAATCATTTAGCTCTTGCACATGTAATATATTTTATGTATTTTTACATTGCGTATTCGTTGTCAGTATTCATTTTATGATTACAATTATATCAATATTATTATAATAATATGATATTGCTATAATCGTTTCTAATGTTATCATTTATTGCTATCATTATTATGCTTACATTGGTATTATCATCTTACGGACTTGCGTGTAGTCTACACCCACCCCCTTTTCCCTCCCCCTCATGGTCATACCACGCACATATGCGGAACACACCAAGGTCAAACATGACGCAATCATGCGCTTGGATTTGGCCACCCCTGAACTTCCCCCTCCCCCTTCTCCCGCCGCCCATCGTCCAACTCAAACAATGTCACACGGATACGAAAGTATACCTCTGAGTCCAGTTTCCCTGGTCGAAACCACTTTGACTTCCAACCGCCGGCCGAGAAAGTAGAACCTTCGACTTCGAGGGCCGGTCGGTCGCCCCCCTCGCCTCATCACCCCCCGCACCCATCCTCCCCTCCGCCTCGCCATGTTATATCAAAATCAAACGATGCAATAACAAGCTGACCAATCGTATGCACGATATAGATGAGTCAGCATGACCATTCCCTTTCCACATGACAACCCACGCTTGAGATGTTAATTTCCTTAGAAATGAAATTTGAGTTTTAGGTCGAGTTTTGGCGGTAGGTGGATCGCGGCCCTGAACGGCGGCCTCCGGCCCTACTGAGATTAAAGTCTAAGCCTACTGCTATGAATTGGACTGGATTATATCTGTTCAGCTAAGGATTTGTTTGCCCATGACATTAATAATTGAATACATATTTTCATGTGAATAAAATCATCAGTGTGCTATACTTCGCCTTGCTATGATTTATATAATACGTGTACGTGTGATGCCAGTGACAGTGTCAATTAGTCAGCAGTTTTAACTCTACCTACGTATTTATGCAAGCCACAGAAACCTGTTTATAAATGTTGTCTTAAAAATCATCTAGGAATCATAAGCATTTAGGGACCACATACCACCTAGACCAGTGATTGCGAACCTTTGTGAGGCCGCGTGCCCAAAGTGCAATACAAGACCAACTTATTTCTTTCAACGTGCCAACACAGCAATTAAAACCAAATACTGAGGTCTTACTTCAGAAAAAAACAAACTGTATCATACAGTTGTCCGAAATAATTGACATCTTTTGTCCAAAAAGAATAACAAATTAACAGAGCTTTGAAGGATACAAACAGTCTTTTATATTTAAAAAAAAAACGAACTGTAGTAAATGCAAACATTATTAATACATTACAATTACAGTTAACTGTATGCATTTGGCATGGTTTTGCATAGTTAATGTAATTTTTGATGTTGTGTGCATGCTGATAATTTGTCAAGCCTTGGCTCATACTCAGTAACTTTAAGAGCGAGATATGCAGCAGTCGAAAGTTATAGATCTGTCAGTCTGTTTCTGGTATCAGATTAGATATAATTTCAAGTTGAAAATAACTGTTCACAAGCATAAGATGACCCAAACAAAGTAAGAAGTGAAATTCCAAATGCTTTCATCGACTTTAAAATTATTTGGCAGAAAATTCCACACTTTATGGATTTCATCATCAGAGCCACCAACTGAACTGTGCTGTCATTTTGCCATCCGTTCACACTCTTTATCTTCTCAAGTGTTTCACGCAGATAATATAATTTATTTTTTTCAGATAAAGCTTTCTTGAAATTCCAAAAGCGCCATTTCCAGATTTCCTAAATCTAACTACAATAAGATGGAAATATCAAGTTCTTCAAATTTGGCTTTATCCGGAGAAGTAAAAAAACAGCGGGTTGTCTTCGTCTTACTGAACTGTACAAATCTATTACTGAAATTCTCCTTTGCAGCTGCTACAATGCTAGAAAATTCATTGTAGATTTCCTGGTGGCTTGTAGGCTTGTTAGTAAATATTATAGAATTCTATAAATGCAGGTTTAATTTGAAAAATATTTCAGCTGCCCACGTTGTAGGTCTCTTTCAAAAACATGCAGTTTACTTTCAAATGTTGTACTATCAAAAGACATCATTTCTGATGTTTATCCTGGACCTAGCAGTGTTTTATTCAGTTCATTGAAGTGTGATGTAAAATATGTAAAAAACAACAACATGAGGTTGGTAAGCCGATTATATCAATGAGCTGTGGATAATCCTGCCTATTTTTTAAAATCACAAACAGCCTAATTTCATCCAAGCATGCTACAAATCTCACCAATACTCATCCTCTGCTCAGCCACATGACATTATTGTACACGAGTAAAGTATTATACTGCGCCTTGACCTCATCAAGAAGTGCGTGAAACTGTCGACAATTAAGAGCACGAGCCATGATGTAATTGACCATTTTTGTGACATCTCTGAGGATATCATCTATTTTCTTGCTGCTATCCGTGGCACAAAGTGCTTCTTGGTGTATAATCAGCTTACAGTGAAAGTGAACGACTCTGTGTTTGGCTTCTTTATTAAAGAACTGTATGAAACCAGATGCGTCCCCCACCATGCAAATAACTGAAACAACTTTTTCTGGTTTTATATATTGTGCCAAAAACGCTTCCATAACAGCATTGTGGATATCTATCCCTTGTGTTCTTTCAGCCAAAGATAACAATTTCACAAGCTCTTCTATCATAATGTCACCAACTGCAAAACGCAAAATTATCGCAAGCCTTGCATTATTATTTACATCTGTGCTTTCATCCAAGCATATCGAGTGTGGTTTATTTAAAAGTAAAATAAAAAGCATAGCGGCTGTGGCATCGTCGATCCGACAAAATTGCCGTTTTAAATCGAGGATCCCATCCCTAGCTGTGTGGTCATAACTAAGCTGTTACATATTTGGTACATGCTCGCGTGCCCACAGAAATGGCCCTGCGTGCCCACAGAAATGGATCTGCGTGCCATAGGTTCGCCAGCACTGACCTATACCTAGATAACCTGCCATTCTCACCCCTCCCCATCACCCTGTGTACCTGCTGAGTTATCCACTAAGTCTGCACTGGTAGCCTATGCTAATTAAAGGCTCTGTGACGCATCAACTTAGACCAGCACGTCACAAACAGTCTTTATAAACATTCCTGCATTATATTGTTAGTCCATTTAAGGAGTTTATCTTTTAAACATTAATAATTACAGAATTTACATAATATAGTGCTATTAAATAAGTCTCTTATATTTATAAATTAATAATACAAATAAATTTGTTTTAGAATTACTTATATTTATATTTAATTAAAGAAGATGAGCATAAACCTCATTTAACTGTAATTAGTCTGTATCAATTAATGAGCGGTCAAGCGTACGGGACCTCTTTGTATGCTTAAAACAGCATCGTGTGCGATAAATGTTCACAAGTGTAAGTTGAACCACAAGCTTAAGGTAAAAGAGTGCATGCCTAGCAGTTGAGAATAGCAGATGACTTTCCTAAGCAGCTTTCTTCCAGATTTTTTTTCACACAGGGCACAGTAGGATGCCTATTTTTTAAATGTTTAAAATTCAGTATTCATTTATAAATCGCCAATATTTATCCACTTAAAAAAGATCTACATCTAAGAAGGTTGTAGTAATATCAAACCAGTTATACTTGATGAGATATAAAAAAAATGAGTCCATCAATTTGAAAGTCTTGCCTTTGATTAGAAAACTCCGCTTAGAGTGCTTCGATGTACTTCTGAAAAAGCCCAACTATCTATCCTAATATATGCCTTAATATAGGGATGTACATGTTGAATGTTGTAAAATTCACGGCAAGATATGTCCAGTTTCAATGCAAATCCATTAAAGTGATCCTTGTAAATGCAAGTTCAACTCACTGAAATGTGTCGCTATGTCATTCAGAAACATCGGCTTCAACGCTCAGTTTTCCTCATTCAGAACCGGAAAACGTTACTTATTTCTAAATCAATAAAAACACTTCTTGGAGGTCTCTCGCCTACCATTATAAATTGTTCTGCGTGCCATGTTTGACACGCGTGCCTTAGGTTGCCGACCCCTGCACTAGACTTCCCTATCTTCTAGCTTCTGTTAAACGTGCAATTCAAGTACAATGAAATTCTACTTGTCACGGACCGTTGACTGGCAATAGCGTATTTTTGTATTTGTTGAAATTACCATACTACATCGATGGTTTAGATAATATGGATACATACATATCTAGGTTCGAGCTTCGCGCCACGAGTATGGGCATACCTAAAGAGAAGTGGGCAGGTCTGCTAATAGGACTCATACGGGGTAAGGCCCTTGACATATGCCAAAGAATGAGTTCAGAGGAATTAAACCAGTATGAAATAATCAAGGACGCCTTACTACGAATGTGTGGAAACACGGCCGACGGGTATCGCGAGAAATTCCACCACATACGCCCCACACAGGACGATGACCCCCAAACGTTCATTAACAATTTGCGACTGTATTTCGACAGATGCTTAGAGCTGTCAGAAGTCAAGCCTAAATATGAAGACCTCAAAGAATTAATTTTGGTGGACAAGGCAGTGAACGCATGTCACAAGGATGTGACCTCATTTTTTAGAGAGCGTGTTCAAAACACATTAAAGGAGGTAACAAAACTGCTCTGCTGATACAAGACCGCACACCCGGAGAGGCCGCTAGCGCCATCTGGAGATGGGGCACGTCTGGACATGTTATGCGTCGCACAAACGGACACGACTTATGAAGTAGTAAAGTGAAGGTAACACATATCAACAGAAGTCCTTCACCCGACAGTAAGTACGGCAGTAGAACGTGCTATAACTGTCAGCGACCAGGTCATACGGCACGATAGTGTGAAGCCAAATATGAAGCTATGACGTGTTATACATGCCGGGGCATAGGACATATGGCTCTATTGTGTCCTTCTAGGCCCAATAGAACCAATAGCGACACCAATGGTTTATCACCAGGGAAAAGAGGATGGTTTCAAAAAATATTGTACAAACAGCTCTGACAGTGTTAGAATCGGGACAGACACTACCCTCTGTAGTCAAGCTTGTCAGAACAAAAAAAAATCATAAAAATATAATGTGTCGAAAATGTAAATGGACAAATTATGTCCTCTATTGTGACATTTAAAAAAAAACACAGGGGTGAGGAAGGACGAAATACCAAGTACAAGACGAGAGTTCGGCCATTTCGCAACATTTACCGCAAGATTTAATCGATAACGCGTCACTTTGCCTTTTATGTTTTTCATTTCAAACAGGTTATTAAACATTATTGGCGTCAAAGATGCCTGAGGCCAGAGCGTGGAAGAATGTGACAGAAATTTGCAGACGACAATTTTAGAACCAATGAGCGAACCGCAATTTTTGAGAAAATTGGCAAGGGTAACAATTTGAGAGTGTTTCTTTTTTTTTTGGTCGTAATTATGAATAACAATTTCTTTGGCTCACTCCAACATTCTCAAACTCAAATTCGTGTTTGGAACTTTTTTTCCGGTTCACGTATTAGGCTACTTTTTTGTAAAGCATTCTGAGAATAGTGTCGTCTGTACACATGTTAATTAGTTTTCCGTTTAAAGGTTAAATATCTAGCAAACGATTAAATACCTTTCAGAGAAACAGGGTCTGGATTGCAATTACACCTGTTTTAATATTATAATTATAAAACATGGAAATAATTATACACGGAAATAATTATACACGGAAATAATTATACACGAAAATAATTAATCAAGGAAATAATTAAACAAGGAAATTATTGTGCACGGAAATAAGTATACACGGAAATAATTGTTTACGGAAAATGCATTTTGGTTGGATGGACATAAGTATTTTTTTTTACTAGAAATTGAGTAAGCCTACAAGCAGGATGACTCTAATACTGTTAGCACGCTGAATGGATTAGAAATCCTACTTCGGCACACCATTATGAAAAGGTTGCCGACCTCTAGAAGGTCAAGGTGATATGCAATAGTTTCTTCTTCGGTTCTTTTCCACTTGTTTAATGATGTCAATGAACATACATGATATTGCACAATTCATATAGCAACTCCAAATTAATATCAACTTCAAATAAGAACAAAAAAGAAAGGATTATAACAACTAAGATTAATATTTGAAATAATTTTTTTTCTGTAAAATACTAAAATAAAGTATTAGCTATAGCGTTAAGACTTGTTTGGTAAATTTGTTCACGTTTTTGGACACAAATTTTTTTTAATATAACATTTATGAAAACTTTGGAAGCACGCGCATTGTCCAAATTAGGGTGTGTTCCGAAAAACGACCATCAAAAATTAAATATATGTACAAAATAAAATCGTTTTAGTTTTCTTATTCGTAATTGAATGATCTTTCAGAAAATACAAAACCATCTTACTATTTCAATAAGTATTTCTTAGGTAAGTCTTCAAATTTTGAAATTTGATTTTCTCAACAGTATTTATGGAGGAAAATTGAAGCTTGCTAATCCTCTTATTGTGCTCATTGTGAATTTCTTTATTCCAACTATTTTCTTGCAATTTATATCAAATCTATATATATATAAAAAGACAGTGTTAAGCCCCGCGAGGATCCCCATTGGTCAATTTGAAAACACGTGTGTCATTGACCTATCTAGGCCTAGCCCAATATACCGTCTAATAATTTTTCACATCGGACATGTGTCTTCAATAGCTCAGTGGTAAACGTAGTGGACTGCTATACGGGCGACCAGGGTTCGATTCTCCTGCTAGACTATACTTTTTTTTTTTCGACAATTAATTTTTCAAACTTTTAAAAACAAAAGACATTGTAAATCTATAGGCAATATAGATTTTGTTAAATAAAAATATTTGACTATTTTTTTACCCTATTACAATATTTGTTTACTTTCCTAAAAGTATTCAGTAAGTGTAGTTTATAAATTTGTTATCTGCACCCCAGACAGTCCTTTTTTTTTTCACCCGGGCAACGCCGGGCAATGTAGCTTGCATCTTATATATTACAGACGTTCCTTCTATATAGAAGATTATTTCGTCCTACGCTCATCCGTGGTCTGAGTCTAGTCTTGTATTTTTAGTATACTCAACTGAAAAAAATTCATTAGCATATTTAAATGAAAAGAAAAAAACATTTCCCTTCCCCACAATCAAGTTGACAACCTTGTTGAATATACCTCACTTGTGTGTGCACATCGTAGCATATCAGGTTCACGTCAGAACAGCCAAAGACTTTGTGCGGACTCATATAATTCATTGTGAATGAAGACAACTTCATTTCTATATGAATGTTACGTTCGCCATATTCCTTATCGCCACATTCCTTATATTCACACTGTCCTTTTTGCGCCCCTTCGACACCCTTGATTACAATACAATTGATACCAGCCAGGAGGGTGGAGGTAGGGACGAGGAAGAATATTCAATGCATTCATAGACGGGTGAGAGAGAGAAAGAGCAATAGAGATAAAGAAAATACGAAAGAGAGAGAGATAGAATGATAGAAAAAGAAAGACAAAGAAATAGAATGAGAGAAGAGATAAGAAGATAAAAGAGAGTGAGAGAAGAGAGAAAGATAGAAAAAAGAGTGAGAGTAGAGAAAGAGAAAGAAAAAAAGAGTGAAGAGGGAAATATAAATAAGAGAGTGAGAGAGTAGAGAAAGAGAAAAAAAAGAGAGTGAGAGAAGATAGAAAGAGAGAGAAAAAAGAGTAAGAGAAGATTGAAAGAGAAAGAGAGAAGTTTAATTACATTGTAAATATTGCTACCGGCACACACCTTATCTCCTCTGTAATTATTTCTGCAGGACTCAAAGAATTTCCGGAACTTAATTACAAAAACATCATTCTAATGAATCTAATCCTAAAAATAATCACAGAAAATTCCTTCAATGTCTTTAAGATCCCATTGTGTAGTTTTGTGTCAATGTTTTTATTGCTGTTGGTTTGTTTTGTTTTTTGCTGTTTTTGTTTCTAAAGACATGTTTTGAACAAATGATTGTAAACAAGTAAAAACAATGAAAAATATAAGATGGCTATAAAAAGTTTTTTTCCTATCTTTTCACTAATTCAGGGGTCGGCAAACTTTTGATAAAAGTGTGCCAAAGTATGATTTCTAATTCATTCAGCGTGCCAACAGCCTAAACGTCATCCTGCTTTAGCACTGAATTTATTGTAGAACAGACTTAAATAGCCTTTTAAGCAAATTCATCGGAGTGCCTAGTCTGGTACGCGAGCCGTAGGTTGCCGACTTTGCGCTAGTTAACGCCTTGAATAATAAAAAACTAAGCACTGTACACTGTGCTAACCAAAACGTATACTTGAACTAATCTTGGTGAAATTTTACCCTTGCGTTGGGTTCTACTTTTCGCTTTATGTGTATGTGCGTGTGTGTGTTTTTTCGTTTAGAAATATTATGCTGTTGTTATCCTTGACCCTTGATCTTGGCATTGCTTGTCTCTGTGCACTGAATGTCGACGTGAGCACCTCTCCCTGTCAGTTACATCTGCTCACTGCCCAGCATAAATTTCTTTTCTTATAAAAAAATATGTTTTCTTTTTAAAGAATATCAATGAAGAATAACTTGAAATAAAAATGTAAGTTTTGATCCTTGTTAATAAGATCTAAGTTAATGTCTCTGTATTTATAATGGCAGAGCGTACGGCTAGCGTACCGAAGTTCCTGGGTTCGAATCCCGATGAAGACTAGGATTTGTTCCCGGGTCTGCGGAACCTGCCCCAACATGTGACATGGTAGCCTAACATCCTCAATGACAGGAAATAGTCTCTCATCCCCCCACCCACCTTTTCTTAGATTGTTTAAGCGAAATTTCCCGGCCCCGTATTTGGATAAGTAGAATCTATTAGTACTCAAAACTTAAAACTGCTGTAATTATAATTGTTGACTATAGCTACGCAATTTTATTAATACAGAAAACTAAAGTGCAGAATAAAAGTCAATGACAAAACATAAAGTCAAGTTTCTTGGTATGAAGATCAATACAAGCTTATCTTCTTATCTTATCTTATACATTACAGACGCTCCTTCTATAAAGAAGATTATTGCGTCCTACGCTCATCCGTGGTCCGAGTCTAGTCTTGCATTTTTATTAATGTTTTAAATGATGTTAAGTTACTGGTTTTCCTGGCTTGTTCAGGCAACCCATTCCATGCCCGAACGCCACTCGGGAAGAAAGAGTACTTATATGCATTTGTTCTCGCATAAGGGACAAGGAAAGTGTTTTTGTCTTTATGTTTATCTGAGCTTTGCAACAGGTTGTCATTGTGTTGTATTTCTAAATTAGAGTTTAATGCCTTATGTATTATTACTACTTTACTCTTTGCCCTTCTGTCTTCTAGTGTTTCTAGTTTTAATGATTTGACTAATGGTGTTACTCTTGTTAATTGGGAATATTCGCTAGTTATGAACCTTGCAGCTCTTTTTTGTTTTCTTTAGTTGATGGGTCCCATACAGATGCTGCATATTCTAGCTGATTTAGTACTTAATTAGTTATGGTACTAATAATGTGCTTTTTCTTTCAATGTTAGTTTTATAGAATAATTTTACTCGTCAATGTAATATTTAGCAATGGTTTTACAAGGGAGATACAGATGAAGATCTTTTAGTAAGGAATGCAAATAAAAGATCATTATTATAATAATAATTTCATTATATTTTCCCTTTTCATTTCTACTTTAAATAGTTCAAAACTAAGATGGAACTCTGATGTTTGATACAGTTGAAATTTAAAAGAGTCCGTTTGATGATTAAAATATTGAATACGTCTCAACTTACTTTCTTCAAACAAAACTCAAAAATAGAACAAATGTACTTGAGTCAGAAGCTGCTAAATCATGTTAGCGTCTTATGGCCCTGGGCATGGGGTATACAAAGAGGCTTTCCAAGCCTATGTAGCGACCCAGGACAAAAGTTTCAGCGCCGCCCCCCTGCATAGCGTAACAGCTTGTTTATTGCTATTATTTAGAGTACATTTGCCGCCCCTTAGAAGTGTCGCCCAGGGCATATGCCCCCCCCCTCTGTCCCCCCCTTGTGAGGGCACTGGGTATACATTTTATATCTTATATATTACAAACGCTCCTTTAACTGTGGTCCGAGTCTAGTCTTGCATTTTTATTAGTGTTTTAAATGATGTTAAGTTACTGGTTTCCTTGTTTGTACAGGCAACCCAAACCATGCCCGAATGCCACTCGATTGTATTTACTGCGAGGACTCTGACTGCTTTTGTCTCGAGTCTAGAGTCTAGAATAGTCTAGATTATTGTTTACCAGTTTCAAAATATTTATTGCATAATCATCTTATCTTATACATTCCAGACGCTCCTTCTATAAAGGAGACTATTGCGTCATACGCACATTAATGGTTCGAGTCTAGTCCTGCATTTTAGTGTTTTAAATGATGTTAAAATACTGGTTTTTCTGGTTTGTTCAGGAAAACTATTCCATGCCCGGATGCCACTTGGGAAGAAATACTTATATTCTCTTGTTCTCGCATAAGGGATAAGGAAAGTGTTTTGTCCTTATGTTTATCTGAGAATTGCAACAGTCTAGATTGGTCGATGGTGAAATGGATCTATTGTGTGAATTAAAGAATTTGAATATGAAATCCATTGAAATCTATTCATCCCAGATTAAAGCAACATGTTAGTTATGATTCACCTACAGTAATGTGTGTATATGTATGCTGGGCCGTATTTAGGATTGTGGGGGCGCTGTTACTAATTTTTTGGGGGGCCTTTCGTGGCCTCGCACTGCCTTTCACATACCTCAGAAAAGTGACGTTAATTCATGTTTCATTCTCTAAAATCATAAAATATATTTTAGGTTTCGCTTAGCTTGGTTGGACTGGAGCGTTTAAAACTGTAAGGGATAAATGCATTTTATTTTATTAATTTTTTCCACGAAAGATTGGCTGTATCACTAAAAAAATACGTTTTTGGGATGTATGGGGGCCCCTTTTGTGTGGGGGCCCTTGTTCCAATGGGGTCTATCCATCGGTCTATCCGTCTTTCTATACGCCACTGTATGTATGGATGTATGCGTGTTTGCCTTTATGTGTGTGATATAAATAAAGAATGAGAGTTTAATATTAGAGAGATAAAGAAAGAGAGAGAGAGAAAGAGAAAGAGAGAGAGAGAAAGAAAAAGAGAGAGAAATTGGGTCGAGAGAGAAAGAGCGAGAGATAGACATATAACTTATATCATATTACAATATAATGCTAGAAATTAAAAAGAAAATTGAGAACACTACTATATGCGTTTTTAGCTCACGGATTTTTTCCCAAGGTCAAATTACTTCTATACTTTAGCTTGATCAAACTATGCTATTAATTTCTTTACTTATTTATGTAACGAACATCTTCTAAATAATATTTAAAAAATGTCTTCTTATATAATGGACCATTAAATGGACTTGATTAGTTACAATTGTAGTACAGTCACGTGATGAAACTGAGCGTCTGCTACTTAGTTCGCCCAAGGTTGTAGTTTTTTTTTCTTCTCAAGTCAAGGAAATTAAGGGGACAGAACTCACTAAACACGCAAGCGTAATTATCGTGTTCGCTTTAATGTCCTACAGAGTAATTTCCCGCTTTCTTTGTTCCCGCCACTACATTTAAAAGATTTTTAAGCATCCAATATCATTTCATTGAAGTAAGCCCTAAAGGAATATAATTAATACGGTTCATTTCCGTTAAAGGGGAGCGAAGCCTATTCACAATTAAGGAATATTTGTTTTGACAAGCAGTCATTTTTTTTTCTAGTTTAAAACGTACAAAATAAAATTTGATGTTATTAGACAGCCGAAAATCCATAACTTTAATGTCTGTAAGAACAACTGTAAGTACTGATTTTATTTAGTAACAACTAAAATAATTATTTAAAAGTTAAAGATCCTTAACCCTTCCCGTACCAACCTACTTCTATCTATGCTGCCTTCAGTTCCACTATATACGCGCCCGGGACTGTAAGGGTTAATTTTATGAAGTCATTGGTGTACAGTTCAATATTATCATTTTTATTTAGTTGCGAATCACGATTAACATAAATATATATGTCATATGCGTATATAAAAATATTAAGAGAGTGATTTGCTCTTATTAGAAGAAGCAGACGATAAAATGGCTGTTGAGCTTGAGGGTTTTTCTTTTTGTCAGTGAACAAAAATATCTTGATATAATAATACTGAAACTGTTATCATCAAAGAATTATATGTTATTTGTTTCAAAGTATTTAATAAAATTGATTGTAAGTTATCTTCTTCTTCAATTATTTTGTCTCCATAAAGAGAAGGGACTTCTGCATCGAATGAATGAAAAAACTTTAATAATGATTAATGGCTAAATAAAGCATGATGCTAAAAGCATAAAAAAACAAAAAAAAAACAAGAACACATTTTTAAAAGAAAGAATAATAATTAACAACAACATTAACTTTGTAATAATAAATTATGAAGTTTATTTAAAAAAGAAAACAATAACTGTACATGTATGCACGTTTTTATAATATTGGTTTAATACTTTGTCTAAAATTTAAACTTCGCTAATATTTAGACATCCGAGACTATAGAATAGTAACGGTAAAATCCAAAGACTCTAATAAGATGGACCACTTTCTCTATTTACTCCCTTTCTCTTAGTTGCTACTGTCTGTCTGTCTGCTTGTAAAACTTTGCATCAATTTTTCGACCCTTTTCCATCGTCCAATCGAGCTGAAACTTGGGCAACAGACTTGTGGCAATAGTACAGGATTTGTGCTATCGGGTGACAATGCAGTTATACGGACGAGCCACCACGATAATGATCCTTAGGGGAACCGCAGCGAACGGTCGCTGGCCTGCGGAAACCTTCCCTTTTACATGGCACGCCACGCCTTCGGCGAGCCGTGGGGTGGCTGGAGCCCGGACAGAGTTTTTAAACTCAATTCTAATGCGATACGCCCCGGAGTAAGAGCTTCAGCTCGTCCGGGTTTTAAGAGACTTATAGTATGTGGCAATACATTCTATCATATTTTCAGTCAAAAAAACTTAATTATACTTTAATTTTGATTTTGTTTTTGAAAATTTAATAGTTTGTTTTGGTTTTAGGTTGAAAATGCCGGTGCAACTTTATATGATTTTTCGCCACAAAGCTAGAAAAAAAAGGATGCGCTGAGATTATTTTTTTTTAATTTCATTTCCAAAAGATGTTGCCGATAGAAGACGATGGATTGTGTACATCAGACGTAAAGAATCCCTTTTTTTTAAATCCCCAACTTATTGCTTGAGGCAATAGAATTTTCGATTTTTTTTTTAATGTAGATCTATCTATACATCATGTTTTTTTAAAAGCCAATACCCGCTACTGTTGACTACTTTATTCTATAAATCAAGATAAGTTTAACTTAACGCGACTTCTGATGTTGATAACAGATTCATTAAAAATTGATATTGTAGCCTTTGTATACTTCTAAAAGACCAGAATTTGCCGTCGAGGTTGATATACATTGTCAGCCACCAGCAAAAGCATTTTTTTTGTTGACGGAAATAAACCAGAAGTTCGTGAACGCGAAGAGCTCTGACCTATTGAAAAGATCAAACCTCATTAATACAGGTCTGTGCAGACATCTCCATTGGACAAACCTCTTAATGCTGCAATACACGCCATTTTTTCATGTGTATGACAAATACCACTATAAGAACTTTATCCATATTTTTATATTATTATATTATATTATTATTATGCTAATACGTAAAACTAAACTGACGAGCTTTCCGGCTCGCATGTTGAGGACTAAACGATATTTAGGAGTGAACCAAGGGTAGGGGTGGCATACCAAAGTTCTGTCCGGACGCCAGCCACCCCACGGCACGCCGATAAGGTACGTTTGCGCAGCAACTAAAAAAATGCTAATGCAGACATCACCGTCGGACACCCAATTAATGTGGATTTATACATGGGCATTTGTTCTTATACTAAGGTTTGACCTCTGAAGCACATTTAACTAGCTTTTAAATGTGCTAATGAAAAACAGTGCCATAGTACAACTATTTTAATGTGTATGTTGATGTAAATACTATTATCAGACGAACCATCGAGTAACGCAATTAGGCCAAAGACCAACAAAACACACTCGTGGCCACTGGCCGTTTTACGACTGAGTAGACTATGACTTACTTCTGTTCCCAAAGACTGGTTCCTAGAACAACAATAACAAATTCTAGGGTAAAATATAAAAACAAAAGTCTTAGATCCAATTTCCATAACAAAAAGCGAACAAGTTGGCGACACTAAGGGGAGGGAACTAAAATTCCGAGACGGACAAGCGTGATAATCTTCAGGGGCGCTGTGGCTTTTACGGCCCCCTGCCTCGGTTTATAGACATGATAAAAGGGGAGATAACATTAAAAAAAAGAGTGGCCTTTTATGTTACAAAGTATTTTTTGTTTCTTTTTGTTGTAATTATACATTTGTTTGTTTTTTCCTGGTCGGTGACCTATATATTTTAAGATGTAAATATGTCTATGTACTCTAGGGAGGAGGAACTATGTTGATATTCTCTGTGTGCTGGCAGACACAAGGTTGATGTTTCAATATGATGACACGTATCCTCCCAGTGGACGCGAAGAGACATGTGCTCCCTTCTGGCCACACAATCCCCTCACCACAATTGCTGTAATGCTTTACTTTGATCTCCATAAACCCTTTCTCTTTGAGAACTTTAAATAAATACGCACATGACGTTTGGCTGCATACGTGTAAAGTATTGTAAAGTCGTTAGAGCTAGTTTCCGAGCTACGGTCCGCAAGCTACATCCGGCCCGCCAGGACTTTTACCACAATAAAATACGTGCAGCGTGCATTTAGAAATTGTTAATAGCCTACATCAGGGGTCGGCAACGTTTAGATAATAATGCGCCAAAGTAGCATTTCTCAATCATTCATCGTGCAAACAGCCTTCATGTATCCTGCTCTTTTCACTTAGAAGAGACTTGAATTTCCTTATTGGTGATCTTTCGAATGCATTTTTAAACCGCTCTGTGTGCCAAGTGAGGCACGCGTGCCGTAGGTTGCCAATCACTAGGCCTAAATTATGTGTCAATAGTAGTCATGACCTGAACAGTGTCTGTTGAACAACAAACGTAAATGAGATTTGATACGGTTACTATGTTAACATCAATACGTTGTTCTTTTTTGTCTCCTTAGAGACCAGGTCATCAGAAGTCACAACAACAACAATTATTTATTTCCTTTTATAGAACTTTTTTTAAAAGCATAGCGTGTATTGAGAGAACGGAAGTGGGAATGCGGAAGCGAGCCTGGCATAATAAAGATACTATAATCACCGTTACTGACAGATAGAATGATCGTAGTTTATTTAGTTTTTGTCTTTATTTCGTTGAATTTTGAATAGTGTTATCTGGTACAATAATGGCTTATCTTTTTCTAAATGTATATTTTATTGTTGCCTCTTTATCTTGTTGCTATCTTTTTTTTTGTTTTCTGCCGATGTGACGTTTATGGTTTTAAAAAAATCTAAAAAAAACTCAGGGATAGGTATTTACATTATTACTGGTGATCTAGGATTCTAATGCTTACGACTTATAAGTTTACAGACGTTCCTTCTAAGACGATTATTACGTCCACTGTGCCCAAAATTTCTGATATGCGGCAGGGATTGGTCGTTGGCAGGGCTAGAACTCGGGTCGTTTTGTCGTGAGTCCGGTGAACTAACCGCAGGACCATGCATAAAGATTGTTTCTCTAATATTATAAAGGGTATATTATAATGTAGCTCTATGTTGGCTTAACAGTGTTTCTCTGATAGAAAAAAAAAGTTTTTCTATGATAAATTAACATGGATTCTTTGATGGGTAAACAAAAGGCCTATTCCTTGATGGGTAAACAGTATTTCCCTGATGGGTAAACAGTATTTCCCTGATGGATAAACAGTATTTTCCTTATGGGTAAACAGTATTTCCCTGATGGGTAAACAGTATTTCCCTGATGGGTAAACAGTATTTCCCTTATGGGTAAACAGTATTTCCCTGATGGGTAAACTATATTCATTATTTGACAATCTTTAAGGAACCCATTCACAAAAGAGAAATCATTTAAATGATATATTCCTAACCAAATAATATATCTAATATTTTATCTCCAAATAAAATTAAGAATGTTCTGGTTAAAGGGAGAGGGAAAATAATGTTGAAAACATGATTACAAAAAAAAAGGTCATAAAATATTAACGTTTTCCTATCTTAGACAATTAGGACAATTTTGTATAAGACGTGTGAATTGGATTGAATTAGATTAATTAAAATGTTGGCACTATAAAAAAAACACTTTATCTTCGGATTCGATAAAAAAAATCTTAAAGTAAAGTTAAAAAAAAAACTATTTTTGTCATAAACTAAAAAGACACTGCCAACTAAAAATTAGAACGTTTAAAAAAAACAACTTAAATCTGGGAATATTAATAAATCGCTTATTTGGAGGGTGCTACTTTTCGGGTATAATGAAATGTTGCAACAGACTGTATAATAACCCACAAAGACATTATAACGGTTTAAACTTTAAATTTTACAGTTTGATGGCGTCTTTATTTTATGTTTAAATTGAAAGATCGATGCAGTTTATCTATTTCCTGGCAGATTATGTCAATCACCTAAAATATTGCTTGGTAGGAAATTTTGAATCAGATATGAAGAAAGTGATGTTTTGGTTACGTGGGAGGGAAGTAAATGGTACTTAAAGAACTTAACGGACATATTTCAATGTGTCTAGAAGGAAAAGAATCAGAAAAATACAAATGAAAATTGTTGGTCTGCTAATGCTGTATTTTTTTTTTCAATTTATGCAACGTTGTTTTATAAGCATATTATGTTAAAATACAAGCGCCTGCTTCTCATTACTGAACGAAGATCGGTCCACCTAGTACTATATATGTATATCAGCGAAACCATAAAATTGGCTATAAAAAAAAGAGTGCATTTAATTTGATATGTTCTACATTTCCCGTATGTCTGCTTATACAATGATAGTAGCCTGCATTGGAAATACTAGTCCGAGTATCTAACCTTGATTGTCTGTAACATCATATAAACTCTTCAATTTGCAATGAAGTCAATCGAAAATTCCGTTCTTGACAGACTTCTGCTCAATTTCTTGCTAGCTGTCTATGGCTTCTGGGAAGAAAATCGCTAATGCTGAATGTCTCTTCGCAAAAAAATGTAGACATATTATTACAAAGAACAGAAAATTTGGTTAAAGGCGTGTAGGCTAGAAAATAGAAATGTGAACCCTTGAGACTGAGATTGACCAGAGAGAAGCCAGAAATGTCTCTGTGCACGTCTGCTTCTGGTCAATGGGAAGCTGTGATATAAAAAGAAACAACAACTAGGTCAGCACAAAGGTTATGAAAACGAGGTCAGCACAAAGGTTATGAAAGTGAGGTCAGCACAATTATAATGAAAACTTGATCAGCACAAATATTCTGACAGAAGTGCAAAGCTCAATATTGGTGCAATTAGTCGGTTTTAACTGTATTTGGTGGTTCAGTAAACGTGATAAGATGTTTGCGTCAGACATCTTAAACAAAAATGGTGTTACTATATCCTACATATATTTATTCTCAAATTAAGTACCAGCTGTGAACCCATGATATATTTCAAATCCACGATATTTTGTTTTACTCTTATCTCTTTATGACCGCACAAAAATCCCCCCCCCCCCCCCCAAAAAAAAAAAATACAACCATTTAGGCTGAGTCAATTGTAAAGATAAAAACCAAAAGAAAACTAATAGATTTCTGATAACTCGGTTTTATTAAGTAGCGAATTTTGGCTTTGTCAGCCAAAACCGGGACTTCTGATATTATTTCAAAATTATCATGTACTGTAAAAGTTTGTTTATACTGTAAAGATTGGGTTTAATAGGTTATCCTTCTAATTAAAACTGTTCTTCAATGTTCGTACTAAAGAAAATTAAAACACCCCGTCTGACCATATTGATCTATGGGGCCGGTGAAGCAGCGTTTACCTTGTTAAAAGTCTCAAAACCCGGACGAGCTGAAGCTCTTAAGCCGGGGCGTAACGCTTTAGAAGTGGGTTATTTAAAACCCTGTCCGGGATCCAGCCACCCCACGGCACGCCGAAGGCGTGGCGTGCCATGTAAAAGGGAAGGATTCCGCAGGCCAGCGACCGTTCACTGCGGTTCCCCTAAGGATCATTATCGTGGTGGCTCTCCCGTATATCTGCATTGTCACCCGGTAGCACAAATCCTGTACTATAGGCACAGGCATCCAGGCACCGGGTGGGTCGTGAGACGGGGTTGCAGCATCCATTGCTTCCTCCCCACCGAGACCCGGTGGCTTCTCGGCAGTGCAATGGATCTCGGACATGCTGCGGGGGCTGTCCCCCATGCGTTAGCCCGCCGGTGTTTCAAAGAAATTACTGGCGGTTTACACACTACGCCGCTTTGAGGCCCATGGGTACAGTAGTGCAGCGTTTACCAGTTTCTGTGGCCACAGCATACTAGGGGATTGTGTGGCCAGCATACTTTATAAATATTTTAATATAAATTCAGAGTAAACTTTGACTTTATATTAAACTATTAAAAAAAAATTCTTTCTCCAAAATAAAAACGAAACAATCTCAAATATAAACATTGAAATTAGATTCATGGGTAAAAAAATTAAGTTGAAAGCTGTTCAATGGAGAATTATTGTTTAAGGATTCAATGAAGATAAAAAAAAAGAAATGAAAACTTAAGGCCTTGAAATTCACGTGGCAAACGGTCAGATGTTAAGAAGTAGTGTATTATTATATAATAATTCATAAAGTCTATGGGTTGATAAAAATGTTTCGCAAGTGGGCCGCTGCAAGCAGTGAGTGGGTAATAGATCTTGCTTCCCCATGTGTCACGGAGCGTGATACAATGTTAGAAAGACAAGCATAACTTTCGACCAGATCTAGTATTACACCAAATCCTGCATTGATTCCATCTACAGTCTGTGACCTGGCTATTTCTATGGTAAAACTATCTCCCTAGACAACAGTGAATGGCTATTCCTCACTCCATCCCCACCTCCACCCTGGTCCACCCACACACGCCATTGATCAGTCTATTGTCATTGGTTGTCATTGACTGGAAAAAGTGAATAGCTGAAATGGGAATGTCATTGGGTGTACTGTACAATAAGGACGCTCACTCTCTCTCTCTCTCTTCTCTTAATCTCTCTCTATAGATTATCATATCATATCATATATATATATATATATAAATCTCAAAAGGAATATGTGGCTGGCTGGCTGGCTGGCTGGCTGGCTGGCTGGCTGGCTGGCTGGCTGGCTGGCTGGCTGGCTGGCTGGCTGGCTGGCTGGCTGGCTGGCTGGCTGGCTGGGTATGTACATACCGCATAATCTTTTTAAATACTGGACATAAAAACGTGAAATTTGCTACAAATATTCTTTGCGTTACGGCGGTGAACACTGTCAAGGTTTTAAAAAAATTAAAATGACCGCAGTGGTCAGTTTGGTCAAAAAACGCGAATAAAACGACATATTTTGGGTTCATGTCGAATTTGCCGTTCCAACTTTTTATAGTTTTTCGATCAATCGCGCTAAAAAAATAAGACAAAAGGACGCGTAGAGATTATTTTTATATGACGTCATCAATCTTTGCGCATGGATTTTATAGCAATGAAGGGACATTTTTCATTCATGTTTAAATTGACGTCATCAAACTATGTGCATGGATTTTATTATCTCAACTCAATGATGGGAACAAATTTTCTTCATGTTTAAATTGTCTACGTGCCGTAAACAACATAAATTCTTTACTTTACCAATACTGTAGTTGATTTTCTTAATCTATCACTACTTTAATACTTTACACTGTGAATACATGACTTAAAGCTAATTAATAATTTAAAACTTTACAAACATAGGACAAAGCAAATAGATTTAGTATTTTTTTTTCTGTTTCGGGAAGTAATACCGACGCCTTACTAAGCTTATTTAAACGCAGTGGTCCTGGTTACACTCTATATTTAAGCTTATAATTTTATGGCGTCATCAAATTTTGCGTATTTATGCGTTTAAGAAGGGAACAAAATTTTGTTTTAATTTGCGTCGTTATTTGTGGAATGCAATATTTAAATGGTATAAGTTACCGGAAAATACTTTATCCCCGCTTAAGACTATTGTTTATAACTCCATGGGTTTTTTTATCCAGTTCCGAGCACTGGGCACCTTTAGGCTTATCGCCTAGGTAACGGCCATTGTTTAAATTACAGGGCAATGTTTAAATTACCGGGCAATGTTTATAATACCGGGCAATGTTTATAATACCGGGCAATGTTTAAATTACCGGGCAATGTTTAAATTACCGGGCAATGTTTATAATACCGGGCAATGTTTATAATACCGGGCAATGTTTAAATTACCGGGCAATGTTTAAATTACCGGGCAATGTTTAAATTACCGGGCAATGTTTATAATACCGGGCAATGTTTATAATACCGGGCAATGTTTAAACTACCGGGCAATGTTTAAATTACCGGGCAATGTTCAAATTGCCGGAACTAAATTTTTAAAGTTTTAATTCGTGTCGTATACGTTTTATAAACATTATTTCATAAGGGTTTCATTTGTTATTGTTTTACATGTTGAATAGAAAATTTAATTCTAAGTTTGCTTCCAAAGCAACAATAAATAAATAAATAGCAAATAAACAAAAACAACACAACATAGGTCTGCGACTTAATGTTTGTCGTAAAAAAAATATATCAAACAATCATTTAAAAAAAATAAAAGTACTGTCGAATGTTCTTAATCAATGAATAGAACAAAATATATTCATGTTTTAATTTGCGTCGTAATTTATAGCGGGCAATTTTGTAATTGTTATAATGGGTGATGAGTAATGATTTTAACGGGTAATTCATGTTGTAGCGGGCAAATAAAAAATTACCTCACGTTTAAATTCGTGTCGTTGGTCATGCGGGCAATCTCATTATAACTGCCTGAGTAGTTAGAGTGTATGTAAACATAACTTTTAGCCGGTTCGGAGGACCGGGCACATAACGGCTTGTATATATATAAATCTCAAAAGGAATATGTATGTATGTGGCTGGCTGGCTGGCTGGGTATGTACATACCGCATAATCTTTTTAAATACTGGACATAAAAACGTGAAATTTGCTACAAATATTCTTTGCGTTACGGCGGTGAACACTGTCAAGGTTTTAAAAAAATTAAAATGACCGCAGTGGTCAGTTTGGTCAAAAAACGCGAATAAAACACATCTTTTGATTCACATTGTCTTTGCCAGTACAACTTTTTATAGTTTTTCGTCACAAAGTTAGAAAAAAAAGGATGCGCTGAGATTATTTTTATGACGTCATCAATCTTTGCGCATGGATTTTATAGCGATGAAGGGACATTTTTCATTCATGTTTAAATTGACGTCATCAAACTATGTGCATGGATTTTATTATCTCAACTCAATGACGGGAACAAATTTTCTTCATGTTTAATTTGCCTACGTGCCGTAAACAACATAAATTCTTTACACTACCAATACTGTAGTTGATTTTCTTAATCTATCACTACTTTAATACTTTACACTGTGAATACATGACTTAAAGCTAATTAATAATTTAAAACTTTACAAACATAGGACAAAGCAAATAGATTTAGCATTTTTTTTCTGTTTCGGGAAGTAATACCGACGCATTACTAAGCTTATTTAAACGCAGTGATCCTGGTTACACTCTATATTTAAGCTTATAATTATATGGCGTCATCAAATTTTGCGTATTTATGCGTTTAAGAAGGGAACCAAATTTTGTTTTAATTTGCGTCGTAATTTGTAGAATGCAATATTTAAATGGTTTAAGTTACCGGAAAAGACTATTGCTTATAACTCCATGGGTTATTTTATACAGTTCCGAGAACTGGGCACCTTTAGGCTTATCGCCTTGGTAACGGCCATTGTTTAAATTTCCGGGCAATGTTTAAATTACCGGGCAATGTTTATAATACCGGGCAATGTTTAAATTACCGGGCAATGTTTAAATTACCGTGCAATGTTTAAATTACCGGGCAATGTTTAATTACCGGGCAATGTTTAAATTACCGGGCAATGTTTATAATACCGGGCAATGTTTAAATTACCGGGCAATGTTTAAATTACCGGGCAATGTTTAAATTACTAGACAATGTTTATATTACCGGGCAATGTTTAATTTGCCGGGCAATGTTCAAATTGCTGGAACTAACTTTTTAAAGTTTTACTTCGTGTCGTATACGTTTTATAAACATTATTTCATATGGGTTTCATTTGTTATCGTTTTACATGTTGAATAGAAAATTTAATTCTAAGTTTGCTTCCAAAGCAACAATAAATAAATAAATAGCAAATAAACAAAAACAACACAACATAGGTCTGCGACTTAATGTTTGTCGTAAAAAAAATATATCAAACAATCATTAAAAAAAAATAAAAGTACTGTCGAATGTTCTTAATCAATGAATAGAACAAAATATATTCATGTTTTAATTTGCGTCGTAATTTAGAGCGGGCAATTTTGTAATTGTTATAATGGGTGATGAGTAATGATTTTAACGGGTAATTCATGTTGTAGCGGGCAAATAAAAAATTACCTCACGTTTAAATTCGTGTCGTAGGTCATGCGGGCAATCTCATTATAACTGCCTGAGTAGTTAGAGTGTATGTAAACATAACTTTTAGCCGGTTCGGAGGACCGGGCACATAACGGCTTGTATATATATAAATCTCAAAAGGAATATGTGGCTGGCTGGCTGGCTGGCTGGCTGGCTGGGTATGTACATACCGCATAATCTTTTTAAATACTGGACATAAAAACGTGAAATTTGCTACAAATATTCTTTGCGTTACGGCGGTGAACACTGTCAAGGTTTTAAAAAAATTAAAATGACCGCAGTGGTCAGTTTGGTAAAAAAACGCGAATAAAACACATCTTTTGATTCACATTGTCTTTGCCAGTACAACTTTTTATAGTTTTTCGTCACAAAGTTAGAAAAAAAAGGATGCGCTGAGATTATTTTTATGACGTCATCAATCTTTGCGCATGGATTTTATAGCGATGAAGGGACATTTTTCATTCATGTTTAAATTGACGTCATCAAACTATGTGCATGGATTTTATTATCTCAACTCAATGACGGGAACAAATTTTCTTCATGTTTAATTTGCCTACGTGCCGTAAACAACATAAATTCTTTACACTACCAATACTGTAGTTGATTTTCTTAATCTATCACTACTTTAATACTTTACACTGTGAATACATGACTTAAAGCTAATTAATAATTTAAAACTTTACAAACATAGGACAAAGCAAATAGATTTAGCATTTTTTTTCTGTTTCGGGAAGTAATACCGACGCATTACTAAGCTTATTTAAACGCAGTAATCCTGGTTACACTCTATATTTAAGCTTATAATTATATGGCGTCATCAAATTTTGCGTATTTATGCGTTTAAGAAGGGAACAAAATTTTGTTTTAATTTGCGTCGTAATTTGTAGAATGCAATATTTAAATGGTTTAAGTTACCGGAAAAGACTATTGCTTATAACTCCATGGGTTATTTTATACAGTTCCGAGAACTGGGCACCTTAAGGCTTATCGCCTTGGTAACGGCCATTGTTTAAATTTCCGGGCAATGTTTAAATTACCGGGCAATGTTTATAATACCGGGCAATGTTTAAATTACCGGGCAATGTTTAAATTACCGTGCAATGTTTAAATTACCGGGCAATGTTTAATTACCGGGCAATGTTTAAATTACCGGGCAATGTTTATAATACCGGGCAATGTTTAAATTACCGGGCAATGTTTAAATTACCGGGCAATGTTTAAATTACCGGACAATGTTTATATTACCGGGCAATGTTTAATTTGCCGGGCAATGTTCAAATTGCTGGAACTAACTTTTTAAAGTTTTAATTCGTGTCGTATACGTTTTATAAACATTATTTCATATGGGTTTCATTTGTTATCGTTTTACATGTTGAATAGAAAATTTAATTCTAAGTTTGCTTCCAAAGCAACAATAAATAAATAAATAGCAAATAAACAAAAACAACACAACATAGGTCTGCGACTTAATGTTTGTCGTAAAAAAAATATATCAAACAATCATTAAAAAAAAATAAAAGTACTGTCGAATGTTCTTAATCAATGAATAGAACAAAATATATTCATGTTTTAATTTGCGTCGTAATTTAGAGCGGGCAATTTTGTAATTGTTATAATGGGTGATGAGTAATGATTTTAACGGGTAATTCATGTTGTAGCGGGCAAATAAAAAATTACCTCACGTTTAAATTCGTGTCGTAGGTCATGCGTCCAATCTCATTATAACTGCCTGAGTAGTTAGAGTGTATGTAAACATAACTTTTAGCCGGTTCGGAGGACCGGGCACATAACGGCTTGTATATATATAAATCTCAAAAGGAATATGTATGTATGTATGTGGCTGGCTGGCTGGCTGGCTGGCTGGCTGGGTATGTACATACCGCATAATCTTTTTAAATACTGGACATAAAAACGTGAAATTTGCTACAAAAATTCTTTGCGTTACGGCGGTGAACACTGTCAAGGTTTTAAAAAAAATAAAATGACCGCAGTGGTCAGTTTGGTCAAAAAACGCGAATAAAACGACATATTTTGGGTTCATGTTAAAATTGCCGTTCCAACTTTTTATAGTTTTTCGATCGATCGCGCTAAAAAAATTAAAAAAAGGATGGCGTTGAGATTTTTTCAGGATGACGTCATCAAAGTTTGCGCAGAGATAGCTAGCCGGCTTTTCGTTATGACGTCATCAAATTTTGCGTATTCATTTAAAATTAACTTTGCTTCAATGTTTGCTAATGTATTTTATGAATGAATAGAACAAAATATATTCACGTTTTAATTCGTGTCGTATACGAAATATAAACTTTTGTAGTTGTTGCGTGCATTCTCATTATAACTGCTTGAGTAGTAAGAGTGTATGTAAACATAACTTTTAGCTTTTTCAATTCGTTTGAAGCGGGCGTATACGCATTAAAATCTTTCTAGCGGGAAATATTTCACGTTTCAATTCTTTTCTAGAGGGCAATATTTCACGTTTCAATTCGTTTCTAGCGGGCAATATTTCACGTTGCAGTTCGTTTCAGTTGTAGCGGGCGTACAAAATGTCATTCACATTTAAATTTGTGACGTATACATCGATAAACTTTTTAACGGGTGGGGTTTTATTAATTGCCGTATATATTAACTGTGAAGCGGGAAATCTCATTATAACTTTAGGCTTATCGCCTTGGTAACAACCATTGTTTAAATTACCGGGCAAGGTTTAAATTACCGGGTAATGTTTATAATACCGGGCAATGTTTAAATTACCGGGCAATGTTTAAATTACCGGACAATGTCTAAATTACCGGGCAATGTTTATATTACCGGGCAATGTTTAATTTGCCGGGCAATGTTCAAATTGCCGGAACTAACTTTTTAAAGTTTTAATTCGTGTCGTATACGTTTTATAAACATTATTTCATATGGGTTTCATTTGTTATTGTTTTACATGTTGAATAGAAAATTTAATTCTAAGTTTGCTTCCAAAGCAACAATAATAAATAAATAGCAAATAACAAAAACAAAACAACATAGGTCTGCGACTTAATGTTTGTCGTGTCGTAAAAAAACATATCAAACAATCATTTTCTTTTTTAATAAAAATACTGTCGAATGTTCTTTATCAATGAATAGAACAAAATATATTTACGTTTTAATTTGCGTCGTAATTTATAACGGGCAATTTTTTAATTGTTATAATGGGTAATGGGTAATGATTTTAACGGGTAATTTTATGTTGTAGCGGGCAAATTAGACATTACCTCACGTTTAAATTCATGTCGTAGGTCATGCGGGCAGTCTCATTATAACTGCTTGAGTAGTTAGAGTGTATGTAAACATAGCTTTTAGCCAGTTCGGAGGACCGGGCACATAACGGCTTGTATATATATAAATCTCAAAAGGAATATGTGGCTGGCTGGCTGGCTGGCTGGCTGGCTGGCTGGGTATGTACATACCGCATAATCTTTTTAAATACTGGACATAAAAACTAGAAATTTGCTACAAATATTCTTTGCGTTACGGCGGTGAACACTGTCAAGGTTTTAAAAAAATTAAAATGACCGCAGTGGTCAGTTTGGTCAAAAAACGCGAATAAAACGACATATTTTGGGTTCATGTTGAATTTGCCGTTCCAACTTTTTATAGTTTTTCGATCGATCGCGCTAAAAAAATTAAAAAAAGGATGGCGTTGAGATTTTTTTTAGGATGACGTCATCAAAGTTTGCGCAGAGATAGATAGCCGGCTTTTCGTAATGACGTCATCAAATTTTGCGTATTCATTTAAAATTAACTTTGCTTCAATGTTTGCTAATGTATTTTATGAATGAATAGAACAAAATATATTCACGTTTTAATTCGTGTCGTATACGAAATATAAACTTTGTAGTTGTTGCGTGCAATCTCATTATAACTGCTTGAGTAGTAAGAGTGTATGTAAACATAACTTTTAGCTTTTTCAATTCGTTTGAAGCGGGCGTATACGCATTAAAATCTTTCTAGCGGGAAATATTTCACTCAATTCGTTTCTAGCGGGAAATAAAAACACGTTTCAGTTCGTTTCGGTTGTAGCGGGCGTACAAAATGTCATTCACATTTAAATTTGTGACGTATACATCGATAAACTTTTTAACGGGCAGGGTTTTATTAATTGCCGTATATATTAACTGTGTAGCGGGCAATCTCATTATAACTCCATGGGTAGATAAAGTGTATGTAAAATATCATTATGCGATTAAATTGAACACAATTTTTTTTTTTTTAAATTTTTTTCTTGGTTTCTTATTGGTTTCATTTGTTATTGTTTTACATGTTGAATAGAAAAAATAATTCTAAGTTTGCTTCCAAAGCAACAATAAATAAATAAACAGCAAATAAACAAAAACAACACAACATAGGTCTGCGACTTAATGTTTGTCGTAAAAAAATATATCAAACAATCATTAAAAAAAAAAGTACTGTCGAATGTTCTTTATCAATGAATAGAACAAAATATATTCATGTTTTAATTTGCGTCGTAATTTATAGCGGGCAATTTTGTAATTGTTATAATGGGTGATGAGTAATGATTTTAACGGGTAATTCATGTTGTAGCGGGCAAATAAAAAATTACCTTTAATTGCCTTATATATTAACTGTGTAGCGGGCAATCTCATTATAACTCCATGGATATGTAAAGTGTATGTAAAAGATCATTATGCGATTACATTGAACACAATGTAACAAAAAATATATTTCTTCTTTGTTTCTTATGGGTTTCATTTGTTATTGTTTTACATGTTAAATAGAAAATTTAATTATAAGTTTGCTTCCAAAGCTACAATAAATAAATAAATAGTAAATAACAAAAACAACACAACATAGGTCTGCGACTTAATGTTTGTCGTAAAAAAAATATATCAAACAATCATTAAAAAAAAATAAAAGTACTGTCGAATGTTCTTTATCGATGAATAGAACAAAATATATTCATGTTTTAATTTGCGTCGTAATTTATAGCGGGCAATTTTGTAATTGTTATAATGGGTGATGAGTAATGATTTTAACGGGTAATTCATGTTGTAGCGGGCAAATAAAAAATTACCTCACGTTTAAATTCGTGTCGTAGGTCATGCGGGCAATCTCATTATAACTGCCTGAGTAGTTAGAGTGTATGTAAACATAACGTTTAGCCGGTTCGGAGGACCGGGCACATAACGGCTTGTAATGGTATATACGTAACTCGGGGTAACTATTTATTATACATGGATGAATAAAAAATAAAAACATAGCGCATAAACTCTACTTTATATATATATATATATATATATATATATATATATATATATATATATCTCCATGTCTATATATATAAATATATATATATATATATAAATATATACACATATAAATATAAATATATATATATATAAATATAAATGCTAGTTTTCCCCTCCCCCTCCTCTCTTTCTCTCTCTCTCTCTCTCTCGCGCTTTCTGCCTATGTGTACATCAGATTCTTTTAGTCGTTCATACTGTTTTCATCTGTCTTTTTAAAAAAGTATGTCTGGTTTTTCGCGAATAATTATGCAATGATTAGGCCAATCTTTATCCCACCTGTCTGGTCCATAGGGATATCACGTCCCAGATATCAAAAGTCTTTTTCTTCTTTTGAATTAAAAAGTAGAGAATTTTTTCCAGTTAGTCTTAAAGCGTGTGGAATCATAATGCAAATATTGCTCCTACTACCTACAATAGGTCTATGCAGAAATAATTTTTTTTCATGTGATGTATGGTAAATAGACTTGATAAACATGGAAGTGCTCAATCACTGTGCTGCTGATGGATGCCCACATTCTGACTTAAAATCATCATGTAATGAAGCTAAAACAAGTGCGCCAAACACGGGAAAAAATGAGCCGCACATAATTTAAATTAAACTTCTGCAATAAAAGCTATATCCAAAAGTAATTTTTTTTTTTAATTTGTATTTTAGTTTCTGAGATATTAGGGTGGCACAACTCTCCCACCTGTTCAACTCACCGACTCTCCCCTATAACTACTACTTTATGATTTTCTCATCTATTAAAATTATAACGTTTTAGTTAATACTTCCAAATGCTACAAAAGAAAGGGGCTATTGGTTGACTAAATGTTTGAAAAGAAATGGTATTTGGTTTTAGATTGGGGGTGGATTGAATTACTATAAAGATGAGAATATTTGAGAACTACTAACAAATCACATAAAGGTCAGTGCAAGCTTTGAATTTCTCTCTCTTTGTCTCTTTCTTTTTACGGGCGATGTCATTTTTTTAAAATATAGAAAGAAATGACCTTGTCATTTGAGGAAGACATAAATTTGACATCCAGACTGCCCCACATTTTTATCAACCATTCTAACACCAAGCGGCTTAAATGAGTTCCTCCATTCCGTTGTAGACATCTGTTAATCTATCAGGCTTAAAAATATTTTTTTTTTTTTTTTGTAGATTGTTCTACTTTATCATGCCCGAAGATGACTTAATTTCGTCGTGCGTCGGAAGTCGATTCCGACACTGATAGGGATGTTGATGGGATCGGAGGGAACGATGTACTCGGGTGGTCTGAGGTAATCGATTACCGGACAACTTTTTAAATCAACTTTGTGAATTTGTTTCAAAAAAAGGATATCGCTGATTTGAAGAATAGAGTGAATGAAAGAGGGGGTGGTGGGGGAGAGGTGGAAATGGACAGAGAGGGAAAGAGGCAGATGGAGGGATAAGTAGAAAGGGAAATGGAGAGGAAAAGTGGGAGAGAAATAGAAAGAGAGACAGTAGCAGCTTTGAAGGGAGAGAGGGGAACCGAGGGAGAGAGAGAGAGAGGGAGAGGGAGGGAGCAAAAGAAAAAAAAAAGAAAGCTAGAGTTGTAATCGGTATGACATCACAAAACATCCTGATGTGTCAGCATTATACCTTTACATCAACAAAAGTCGCTGATATTTTGACAGAGACTATTGCAGGCTGTAGAATGAAACCTGGACGCTTAGATAACCATTTGAAAACAAAGGAAATTCTATACAATAAATGAATACAACGTTAACGATGTGTCCAAATAGGCCGTCAATTTCGATCTCCCTCTGTCTCTCAACGCTGCTACTATTCTATAAAACAACAACCAAGGTTGCACTCAGAGGTTTATAATGTATGCTGGAGCAAGGCTGACACTGGGCCCATTTTAAAGCTAAAATGAGAGGGGGCCCTACAGATGTTTCTTATACGTATTGTTTTATTTCTGGGCCTCCTTTAAACTTTACCCCCCCCCCGGCTCAGTGTAGCGGCTGCAACCCCCCTCTACTCAGCTCTGTAAAAACCTACAAATCCATTTATTTTTCTATTTTCTTACGTTCCTACTTACTTACCTACCTACATAACTATAGACGTAAGTCTATCTATCTTTCTGTCTATCTATCTATGTATCTATCTATCCATCTATCTGTCTATCTATCTCTATGCCTGTTTGTCTAAATGTATGTCAACACTTTTCCTTTATGCTGTAAGGCCATTTCAACATTTCTCTATTCAAGTCGAGAATAATTTATTTCCTCCATTTCTAGTCGAAGTATTGCCTTAACAGATTTTCTATCACCTTGAGGGACTTACATAGCGGGCCGTCTGGCAACTCTCTTGGTTTAATGTAATATAAGCTCTTGGCCAGATAGTCGCTCCATTTCCAGATTGGTTGTAATTAAATTTTATCTCTTTGGCAGATGTGTCCAAATTTTTTGTAAGACACAACTCTTGAATAATAATCTGTTCAGTTTTCATACCAACTCTAGATCTATGTTATATTTCATTCTCATTCTATTTCTGATCCATTTACAAAATTAAAATATGCAACCATAAGACCATCGGAAATGAAAGAAAATGAAAGAAAGAGTGTAAGAAAGTGATTGAACGAGATAGAGAAAGAAAGAATGGATGGATGACATGAGATATAGAGATAGTTATAGAATGAGATAAATAGAGATAGATAGAGGGGAGGGAGAATGGAGTGGAGGAGGATTGGATGAATGGAGAGAAAAACCTAGAATGAGATAGATGTATATATATATATAGAGAGAGAGAGAGAGTGGAGAAAGGATGGATAAAAGGAGAGAGAGAGAGAGAGAGAGAGTCTAAACACAGACATCTTTTAATGGCATTAAAAAGAAACGTGTTATTCTTTCGTTATATTAATGCCATTTAGCCGCCCTATGTCTGATAGAGGAATCAACAAAAAAACAAACAACAACAAAAAAACAACTAAAAAACTTCCAACTTTGATAGCAATTTATTAGAGTACACTAGCACCGCTAAGTAAATTCGCAGATTTAAAAAAAAAGGACATGAAGACAACAAAGGTTTCGGACCACATTACCCCTCCCTCCAAACGCCTTCCCCCAACCGTCTATTGCACTTATGTCAATCTCAAGATCTCGTATGTCTACACTCTACACTGTCACGGTAGACGCCTCTTTCCGTTCGGAGATTCCGCAGTTACCCAGAGAAAGATCCTGGAGCTGTGTTTTGTTGTTTACGTTTTAACGTGCTGTCAGAGCTACCGTACAGTGATAACAGCTTTTTTTTTAAACAGTTATTTTTTCTTTGTTCTTTGTTTTGGTAGCGATGTTGTTGATGTTGTATTAAGGACTGACCGTCGGGCAAGCATATCGCTTCTTGTCCAATTAAGTGGCACGGACATTCACTGCCAGCGGGTTGATATTCTGATAAACACAAAGTGACGCAGACAGATTCTGGAGGAAGTTCTGTAGAGTCTGTTAATGGTCTTGGTGGGTGGGGGCTTGAAAGCGGCGGGGCGGAAGTACGTCATATTCTGATACCCCCAAAAAAAACTTCACTGTTGATTTTGTCTCGAGAAACATTTGGATTTTTACGGGCACATTATATTATATATTAACCCTTACAGTCCCGGACGCGTATATAGCGGAACTGAAGGCAGCATAGATAGAAGTAGGTCGGTACTGGAAGGGTTAATGAACACAGTACTTGTCGGTAAATGTGAATGTGAAGCGCATTAGCTTATCACTATCCAAGAATCAGCTTTATATAGCACATACATGTTGTTCATAGCCAATTTATTGAGTACGTATAAAGACACAAAAGTACTCAAGCAACCTGAAAATCATAGATTTGTCCTAAAGACATTCATAGAAGTATAGAAGTATACTTTCTCTCTTTCAATCATATTTTGGCCCATACGGCTAGATAAGTGGCGTTCGCTACTCCCATTTTGACCGAGGCTCGACATCTCATGGAGACAAGCTTGTGGCTTAAGCATTGAGATGTACACTCCTACCCGAGGCAGACACCATACGGCTTATCTATACGGCAGTTCTCTTGTTGTGCACTATGAGCTTCCTTCGTTTCTCCTTCATGGGGTAGCGTTTGTAGAAAATCCCTTTTATTTTTGGGGTTGGATACACTGCAACGTGACCATTGACATTATGAGAGCAGGACACAGTCGTGCCGGGTAAATGTCTAAAGCAAACATGAGCTTGTTATGAGTGGCATTCGGGCATGGAATGGGTTGCCTGAACAAACCATAAAAACCAGTAATTTAACATCATTTAAAACATTAGTAAAGATGCAAAACTAGACTCGGACTACTGATGAGTGTAGGACGCAATTATCTTCTTAATAGAAGGAGCGTCTGTAATATATAAGATATATAAGGTAAGATAAATAAATTATTTAATGCAACTCTTTCTGTTTGTACATTTTTGTGTGCATGTATAGTTCTAATTTAGAAAAACAACACAATAACAATCTGTTACAATGCTCAGATAAACATAAGGACAAAGACATTTCCTAATCCATTATGCAAGAACAAATGCATATAAGTAGGCCTACTCTTTTTTTCCGAGTGGCATCCGGGATCGTGGATTATTGCCTGAACAAACCAGGCTATTTTCCTGATGTAAAGGGGTCCTCCACAATACAATAAACCAGAAGAAAACCTGTAACATAATTTAAAACACTAATAAAAATCATACAGTGGACTCAGACCATGGACGAACGTAGGACGCAATAATCTTCTTTATAAAAAACAGTAGCTGTAATACATAAGATAAAATACAAAAAATAACAAATACAATGAAAAATTGAGTACCTTATATACTCGAGTATAAGTCACACCAATGTATAAGTCACACCCTTAGTTTAGGATTATTTTTCCCATATGTTGTCATTCACCCGCATACAAGTCCCACTTCTAATCTTGACTCGAAAGTCTTAAAAGACTCATTCTTTTAACTCTTTTTTCCAGATGGACTATTTTTTTGTCATTTTTTTTTTTTGTAAAAGAAAGTGTGACTTAACCGCGAGTATAGGCCTATACGGTAATTATTTAGCTGTTTATTTTTTTACTTTCCTTTTGTTTACTTGCGTGGTCAACAACAGGACAACCCCTAGAACAGTCAATCCCAAAGGGCACATCTTGGATGTTTTAAAACAAACAATGAAACAAATTGTAGTCTTTCACTATTTATACATTGAACAACACACTTAAAAATCAGATACTGGAATACCCATGGTGAGGGAATGTTTTATTATATCAAGTAAAAGGTCTTGTAAACTTCAAGTGAACAGTTCTTCAAAGCACTATACTCTTAATAAATAATAAATAATAAATAAATAAATATGAGACTTATATAGCGCATATCCCGTTCCTGTTGTTCCTGTTAATATACATTTGTTTGATGTACAAGAAAGTAGTTCTCACAAGCAAAGAATATAACAGTAACAAAAACATTATAATGAATTAGCCATGTTCAGTGTTTAAAAACATTAAGAATATCTACTGGTAAATATTTTTAGGAAATAACACCACATATCACATGTAATAAAAGTCGAAAAAAATATTTCTTTTTTATGTTAACAATAATTTAAAACATGCTTCTGCATTTATACCTCACAAAATTATAAGATATAGAAAAATAAACGATGTGTCATACCAAGAGTTGGCATAATACCTAGCTTAAAATAATTAATAAGCTGTTGAAAGAATAAATATAAAATAACCCATGTTTAGGTTTATATCAACTTAGATATTTAAAAAATGACACAACACCAAAAGACATACATTTATTAATAGAAATCCAAAGCTTGCGTCATTTCAAATCTTAAACTCGTGTGTCATTTTAAATTCAAGAAATCTAATATAATATATATATATATATATATGACATTTACCCTCCCCCCTTTTATAATGTCATAAACATAAATAATGTGATCCTTAAAACCGAATTATTCTTTGGCCCGTTTGGCACGTATGTACAGAGCAACAAGTGATATTAATCTGAAACCAGTTTGTAGTGCCACCAACATCCAGATGTCTAGAACTATGTGATCCTATAAGAGAATGAGAATCAAGACATGTCAATCATTTTTTTACTATTTCACTTATTATAAAAATTGTTATTAAAAATTATTATGAATATTTATGTACATAGGCCTACTATTAAATGTATTAGCAAAAACAATTACCACAAGAAGACTCCCAGATTTTTTAACTTTAAAGACACTCAGCAGAATTAATGATGAACACATCATGGACTTAAACATCTTCACTTTATACATTTTATTATATTATTTTTACTATCTCTTGTTACATGATAATAACCTTGAAATTTGTTACACTGAGTTATGTTTATTTATTGGTTATCTTTAGAAGAAGTTCTTGGAGCTACCAAATTATTTCTTTCCTTATGTTTTGGTCTTCTTTATGAATTGTTCTTCAGTGACAAAGCTTCTCATCTTTCTAGACACCTAGTCTCAGTGCAGTCCACCGGACAGTGTATTCATACAGATAGTGCTTGATTACTGGCTTAATTCTCTGGATTCCCTTTAGAACATATAAGGACTCAACAACAGTCCACCAGCGTATTAGATTCTAGGGCAGCCTTTTTTAGTTCACCCCATGGGATAGACCACAGCTCTTTATGTCTTCTTCAGGTATTTGAAAGAGTCAGTCATCGGTTATGGTCTTCCATCCTTTTGAAAACATCTCTTTATAACTGAGATTGATGACCAGCCACATGAATCTAGCTTATAGGATATTTTAGGGTTTGCAAACACACTCAAGCCTGCAAAGCCAAATTTTACTTAGCACTCAACTGGGAAAATGCTGCATGTCTCAATACAATTTTCCATATTGTGTATCAGTTACTAATATTTTCAACAAAGAATATAGAGTCTTGAGGATGCTGACTTGGCAAACTAGAAGTACAAAAACTAGGTTGAATCCCCTATATTTTAATGCAAAGTAACTTACAAAACAAATTTACAATCACCACCATAAAATGATATACCAATTCTAGATTTATTAAGATACTTTTACGGTGAAAGTTCTATACTGAAATAAAACTTTAAATTTATCTACCTCAGAAAAACTTGTATATTCCAGAACATCTTTCCCAGAACGATAAAGACATTGTGGAAAGCTAGGAATTGATGGAATTGTGAAATTTGTTGGTAGTCCTGTAATTGTGAAGTCTGGTGGAAGTCTGGGAATCGTGATATTAGGACATGCTGAAAAAAAAAGGCGAATCACACCTGAACATGTTTTAACTTAATTTAAAAATAATAAGAATGGCTTAGAATTTAATATGAATGGGAAAGAGTAGTCCTTTGTTCAAATCCAGGTTGACACCAGATATATTTTTCCAGGCCTGGGGGTGTGCCCACTGAGTCTGTCCAGTTATGATGGCTATATGACATAAACCTTGTTTAATACTATTTTAGAATGTTATTGTCGTTTGGTGCCTCCATCGGCAAAAACCTTGTATAAAACTATTTTAGAGTGTTATTGTCGTTTCATTTTTATGAGAGCGCTGAGCATGCTTGCATTAGCGTGGAGTGAGGATCTATATAAATGACCAATTAAAAAGTAAAGACATCTAGGCATTGTATGCTTTTGCCTGAAAAATGTGTGCAGGGTTCTTACTCTAAAATCATTTGAAAAATTCCTAGCTTTAACCAAACTTTACACAAATTTCAAAAAACAATTTTCAATAGCATGTGAGAAATCTCTTACTGTTAAATAGCAGTTTATAAAGGAAGTTCTATTTTTTTGTCAAGTTTGTCTACGTATTTAAGTATTTTTTACAGAAAGAAACTTAATGGTAGTTTTTTCTAACAACTTCCCAACGTAACTTCATGATTATTCACTTTGTATTTTCGTACGCTGTTTTTCACATTTCAGTGACTTTCAAACTTTCTTGAGCTTTGTTTAGTTTCGAAAACACAAGTCCATTTTCCCAAACTTTCACAAACCGTATAAACTTTGTTGTGAAAGCTGCGTATCTTTCCCCAAGGGACCATTCTTTAATTGACTTTAAAAAAAAACGCACCAGCCTTTCGGCTCTTATGTCCAGGGGCAAAACAATGTCTAGGGGTGAACCAAGGGGGGACACACCAAGGTTCTGTCTGGGTGCCAGACACCTCATGGCACGTTGAAGGCGTGGTGTGCCGTGTAATTTAGGGTATGGTTTCTCCTGCCACATGCACTATTTTTTCTCACTGCGGAATTCCACTAGGATCATTATCGTGGCGGCTCACCAGAATACCTGCAATGTCGCCCGGTAGCATAAATCACATACTTTAGGTATGGGCATCCAGGCACCAGGGCGGGGTTGAGGTGGAAACGCTGCACTCATTGCTTCCTCCCCACCAAGCCTCGGGGCCTCTCGGCAGTACAACGAGTCTCGGACGTGCAGCAGAGGCTATCCGCCATGCGTTAGCCCTACAAGTTTGCTCTTATTGTAAGCGTACTAGTAGTTTTTACACTTTGCCAGCAATTAGCCCATGGGTACATGGACTACTATGGTCGAAAATGGGATAAATTACTTACTTTACCACTCCAACTGGGTTTAAAAAGTAAAGTGTCTTTATTGTTGTTGTTTTTTTTAAATAATATTTTGGTAGCTGAGGATGCTATTGTTGATAGAGATCAAGGTTTTAGTGAATTATAAGAAAAAATAATTAGACATTAATTTTTACCAAGGTCTGCATCTACCCAGTGCTGATGGGCAGGTTACTTGTGAAAAAAAAAGAACTGTGCAAAGCTTTGTCCACGCACTAACTCACTTCATTTGTATAAAAAAATACAATTTTATTTAAAATACAATAAAACATTACAAAACTATTTTTTATCAAGTCTGAAGGGATTAGATACCACCTGAACCCAAACAAGACTATTGGATAATTTTCTGAGAGTTTAATGACTAATGTTACGAATATCGGTCATAAATGAATGACGTAGTAAAGCATTGACCTCTTAACAAGTGCGTATCAGAGTCCAAGGCGACCAAGGTTTGACCTTTGTGCCCTGAGGGCAGTTTAAATAAAATAATTCGTTCAAACCCGTGGAAATTGGAGGATAATTCTGGATCGTAGTAATTATAGAGAAAGAGGTTAAAATGCGTATTAAGACCCTGTAGAATCTTCGATGATAGTTTTCTTTGTAAAGTCCCCACCTCCTTAAAGTTAGTTCAGTTTGAAAGTTTGTAGATTGAAGTCGCTACATTAATACTTGTATATTTAATGTCATTTTGTTGATACTTATGTGGCCATCAGTTGAGGCATTTATTGATCGTTTATATTGAGTCTACAATTTAAATAAAATTGTTTATTCAACAACTGGAGTTGTTTGATCTATCATTGTTGAGAAAGGTGTTGAAGATAATTATCACGAATATAACTACATTACTGCACAGACCTGTCAGTCAAGGAACCCCTAGCTTGGGCTACAGATTAGCAGAATCTAGAGACTTCTAATAAAGATACAACTATATTCATTGAATCCGATTTAACGAGTCGTAATAATAGTCATCATCATAGACGTCCATAACACTATATAAATAGGCCTATAATTCTATGACTGAGATAGTGTAAAGTCAAGACTTGCGTATTGTATCAATATTTCTCCACTGGTTCACCATCAGAGCTTCATTTGAAAATTTGAACCAAGAAAGATATTCTAGCCACACAAAGTACACAGGTACGTCCCTGTTAACATAGAAAAGAATGTTTACGCAATCGTAAACATCAACCAGTAAAAGAATATGTTCAATGTAAATAATGTATCAAACGGAAATTAAAATTAAATAAAGTCAACCATCATAAGAACCTACCCGTTGTTTACAAACAAACCACCAAATAACATGGAGGGAATAAACAATGTTGGCGCCACAGCTAAAGACAATGTCACTGACCCACACATTGTTGAAATCAGGTAACCTGAAAAATAACAAATATTGAAAACATTATTCTCTCACTGATCTACAACGTATTTTCATGGATTCACTGTTATAAAAGTTGACATCATGGACCTGTTTTCAACATATCTTTTTGTGTGGTAAAGATATTCATAGTATGCAGTTAGATGACAGGACAAGGAATCAAAGAAAACAACACTATTAGCCAGCAAAATGTAATATGTTACGGAACATGGAATAAGAATGTGGTGCAACAAATAGAAAGATGTATTTTCTCTATGTCGCCCTTGGTTTGGTTATTGTGTTTTTTTTAGAATCCTGTTACAAGGTGATTTTTTTTGTAAACATGACAAGCAACATTGACATACAACAATGCTGCCATGCATAGTGTTTATATAAACTGTATAGACTTTTTTTTCAGTATAGAAGTTTATGTCTGTTTGTTGTATACAAGATTGAAAATGTTCCTCAAAAGAAGTTAAGGAACTATAGTCAAAGTATAAGAGCTGGTGGATACGGAACCACGTACACAAGTTGTTTTGGCACTAATTGACAGTAAATTACAAAGGAACGTAAACTTTTTGGGTTTGGATCAAATTTATATCATACAATGGAGAAAGAAATGAAAAAAAAGTTACCCAACGAGATTGCTACATTAGTTGCCAGTATTAAAATGCCAACTGCTATAAGGAATGCCTCCCAAGATTTATAGAGTCCTGGAGATGAAATTTTAAACAAAATTGAATAAGATATGAAACAATTATACAAGTCTCACAATCAGTGCTGTTAGTGTGACTAATGCAACAGATAAGTTTGATATACTCATATAGAACAAATAGTTACTCACCTATCATCCAATACGTTATTGTTATAAACATAACACAAACTGCGATGAGCAACGGAATCTGTGTACGCAGGAAAATCGTCAACACTTTAGTATGTAGGTCATAACGTGTAGGGGGAGAGTGGGGTGAGTTGGACAGGTGGGCGAGTTGGACCACCCTTATTATTCAGAAACTAAATTTTATAAAAAGATTAGCTCCGGTTATAGTTTTTTGTCGAAGACGTTTAAATAAAATTATGTCTGGCACATTTCTTTCCTTTTTTTGTCACACAGATCAAATATAAATTTTAGCTATTTCAAACCTATGTTTTGGCTCTCATAACGAATCGAATACATTTATAGTTCTTAGAGCGGTCAAAAAATGTTAAAAATCTTCATTCATTTTATTAACAATATAAAATGAAAGTTTCAAGTGAAAGTTAATAATTTAACTTTAAAAAAAAAAAGTTGGATCATAAAAAAGCATGTGGTCAAACTCTCCCCTCATTTTATAGCACTGTAATTTGATTTTTCAAGTTTGCTTTTTTACTTAATAGATATATACGTTTCCATCTCATATTGGAACAAATAAAAGCTTTTAACATTTAATATATTTATAAAATGTTAAGGATTTAACAGATGGCATTATATAAGCTACAATTGATTACATTGAAAGGAAATTAAGTAGACCCTGTTTCAATGAACAGTAGCAATTCTAGAAAACATTTAAAACAAGTTTAGAGTAATATGCTTCTATAGAGCTAAAACTATTAGTTTAGGACATATGACAAATGTCTCATAAATAAAAAGGTGAATAAGTAGCTGTGTGCTGTATTTGGAAATTGCATTTCCGCTATCTTGATATTCAATCAATTTTTCTTTAAAATTTCAATATGTAAAATGACTTTTGTATGTTTAATTAATAAGTAAAATATATATTTATAGCGAATTGTATCAATATTTATATTGAAAAAACTAAAGGTCTTACAAACAATGACCATGTCTCCCTACCCACTGGTCCATTTTATCCCACGCTATGTCCAACTCTCCCTCTTTTGAGTATGCGTGCAATACATAGCTTACAATTACACTACTTATTCAACAGATATGGCTCTTACATCATTTTCAACGCAATGGATTCTCTTTCTAATGATAACAAATTTATTAAGCTGGGAACTATTTGACCAAGAAGTGATAATTTATGTTCAATCACCAACATGGTTGCCCAACTCACCCCACTCTATTCTACATTTAACAGAACTCATCTAGAATCTTCCAGAGGACAAATCTACCAAAGGTTGGAGCAACTAAATTTTGTTTATATTTTACAGTAACAGGATCCTTATTGTAAAATCTTTTACATATTCTTAGACTTCTTTAAAACCTTTCCCAAACTCTTCCAAACAATTTCCCAAACCCAAAATATAGTCTACTGGTATGTGGATATTGTTTTAATGTTAACCCAAAGTGTATGTGGTAGTCTCAATTAAACATTGTATTCATGGATTAATTTCAGTACAAATATAACTAGTAGAAACAGCTCATGAAATATTTTTTATTCAAATAAACAACTGATAGGAGTTAAGGATTTTTTTCTGACATAGTAATGGATTATTTAAACTTATTTTAAAAAAAAAGTCAGTTTCCTTTAACTTTCCCAACCAATATGAACCCAGTGCAGCCTTAAGGAAAAGAATATTAGGATCTGAACATAAAGATATAAAATTACATTAAAAAGTAACACGAATGTCTAATAGAATAAAATCATTTACCTCTGCTACAGTCTTAGTGAGATAATAAGTGTCAACTCTATACAAGCCAGTTCCATACTCTCTCAAAAATATGGCCAGTTCTAAGGGAAACGACTGAGGAAATAAAACAAGAAATAATAAAATACATTATATTCTGCTTCATGTTTGTCTCTCTAATCACAAACACGACTGAACCTTTGACCAGTCAATGTTAAAAAATTACATTTTGCGATAATGAAAAATTCAACAAATAATGGAAGGCCTTTTTGGCAAAAATACATAGTTACTTAGGCCCATAAAGCCTAACTTATACAGATACAAATTGTATCAACTACACATGACCAGTATCCACATAGCCTCAAAGACTGGCGGTCATGTGAAAACGGAGCACAGATCCTTGCTCTCGAGGACTCTGCTCCGGCTAATAGTGTGGAGGCCCCAGCTGCTCTCGGCTGGGGAAGTGGGTCTGAGTGTTATAAGATATCGTCGCTCTTTGGACGGTTGTAACGCTTGGACAATAGTGGGATTGAGCGTTATAAGATATCGTCGCTCTTTGGACGGTTGTAACGCTTGGTCAATAGTGGGATTGAGTATTATAAGATATCGTCGCTCTTTGGACGGTTGTAATACTTGGTCAAGTCTCCTAGCCTCCGCAGTAGTAGGTTATGGTCCAGCGTGATGGAGCTAGTTTCCAATACTGCAGCATTGCAGCCAGCTGTCCTCTGATGGCTAGCTCAGACTTTAGGAGAAAGTCGTGCTAAACGTACCTCAGCGACATTGAGGACAAACACCAGCAAACGGTTGACTTGACCCTTCATTCTGGGTCCTGCAGGTAGTGCGGCAGAGGCATTGCCGATCGTTTGTTTTGCTACGTCACTTTAGCCCCCCTGGGTGATCGCTCCCCCTGGAGCAGACAAAAACATGGCTTGTACAACCGAAACGAATACCCCGAGTCTGGGTATTACTCAGTTGAGCTGCCCCGGTCACTTGCCAACTCGCGTTGGGGCATTGACCGATAAGTCCGCGACCAACGTGAACTGTCAGTTTCCAGTCTCCATCTCGGATGGAGGAGAACCACGCGGTTCTGAAGTCTCAGGAAGTGGGACCGCTCACATGAGGGTAGAGGTATTGGCTTGTGACCCTTCTAGGGCAGGACTGCCATTGCAGGGGCCCAAGGTGCACACTATCTCTGTCCGTACGGGAAAAGCAAGGTCTGGGAATGGTGAAAACCCGGGCGCTGCTGTTGCCAAGCAGCAGTCGAAAGTCACCCTCTGCCAAGCGGAGCATAGATCCGACAAGCCCCACCTAGGAGCTTCGTGTAGCCGGACTGGAGAGGCCCGTTCGCGGGATTCCCGGGTGAAAAGGCAAGACACGATAGGACTCTGTTCCCAGGATAAGCAGAAAAGCAGCTGCCATTTGCCAGCCAGGAAATGTAGCCGCTCTAGACGGGAGCATTCCTGGAAGACTGGAGGCCAAAGCGGCCTACGTAATGGCAGTAAAACCAGGGCTGGTGGTACCCTGTGTCCCGGTGTACATGACATACATCCGGGGAATCCCACCTTGGGTGGTCAGGTCAGTCACAATAAGACCGCGTTCTGCCAATCCCCGACGGTGACTCCTGCGACTAGTGATACGGCGCACAGATCCAACAAGCCCTTAGGGGTTTCGTGTTCCCGGTTTAGGGGTGCTCGTGCGCGGGTATCCCGAGCTGAGAGGCGTAACACGATAGGACTCTGCTCCCAGCGAAAGCGGAGGAAGCCCGACGGTAGACATGACCTAGGCAAAGGCTCGCACCAAAAGAGCGCCCAGCTCCGGGTGATGCACCTGAACGTGTTCGGCCTGATCCCCAAGTCTCTAGAGATCCTAAAACTCTTGCATGAGTATGATATTGACGTGGCAATGTTCCAGGAGTGCAAAATTGGTAAGAAGAGGGTGGCATCCTTTTCGGGATATACGATCTTCCGATGCACCTGCTGCTTGGGAGGCAGTGGAGGGTTGGCAACCCTTGTCCGAAGTTCACTACACGCTCGAGTGGTGAACCGCAGAACGGGCAGTTGCAAGACCGATATCATAACCCTGGAGGTGTTGAAGAATGGAAAGGCTTATACCCTGACCAACGTCTACAACCCTCCGAAGAAGGATTTGGACCTCACCGTGGAGGCACATCTTTCTCGCACTTGTATTGGCGGTGATTTCAATGCGGCATCACCGGCCTGGGGCTATGCTGTCGCCAACAACTCAGGACGACTGGTGGAGGAGCTATGCAACAGCACGGCGCTGATCCGATTACAGGGTACCGATACCCCAGCTACCTTTTTCCACACGGGAAATGGCAGTGAATCGAGGCCGGATCTCACGCTCGTGAGTGCTGATCTGGCTGCTAGCACCTCTATGGAAGTCTTGGGTGATGTTGGGAGTGATCATTTGTCCGTGTTGGTCACTATCAATATAGGAAAAGCAAGCAGCGAACCTTCCGGGCCCAGGAAGTGGATCTACTCGAAGGCACGATGGGACGAGTACAGAGTGCGCACCGATCGTGCTCTTGAAGAAGTGCTTATCGAGACTGGGCCTATCGACTCAGTGTATGGTACGATGGTTAAAGCCATACTAGGGGTTGCCAGAAAGACGATACCAAGGTCACATGAGAAGCGCAAGTTCAGACCGTTTTGGACAAAAGCCCTAGGAGAGTTGGTCCGCAAAAGGAGGGCTGCTCGCAAGCTCGCGAGCAGGCGGAAGACGGCCGAGAGCCGTCGAGAGTACAACCGTTTAACGGCGGAAGTGAAAGGGGCTATCGCGGAGGCAAAGTTGTCGAAATGGACTGATACATGTGCTGGATTGGACCCTGCGGATAGCCGGCAGGCATGGAACCTAATCAACCACCTTGAGCGAGCTGAGGTAGCTAGCAGAGCACCAGCTTCGTTGGCAAGAGCAGGGGCAGGCCCCATGGTATCGGATACCAAGCGGGCTGAGATGCTCAACCGTCACTTCGTAAGTGTCGGAAAACTGGGTGGAAGAACGAGTGTGTCTGCTGGGCTTGATAAAGTCCGGAAGGCAAACGAACGCCACATGACGGGAGAGGGTGAGGCTAGCACATTCACGGTGCCCTTTACTCGGCAAGAACTGGAGTATGTTTTGAGACGGTGCAAAGCGAAGAAGGCCCCTGGGCTGGATGGGATCAGCAACGAGCTGATCACTCACCTTGGGGCTGGTGGCAAGGGCAAACTCTTGGAGCTCGTAAATCGAACATGGTCTGAAGGTGTCCTACCGAAACAGTGGAGAGAGGCCTTGGTGGTACCCATCTTGAAGAGGAGTAAAGACCCGGGTCAGGCCGAAAGCTACCGACCGTTTTCCCTAACATCGTGTGTAGGGAAGGTAGCTGAAAGATTAATCAATAGGAGGCTTGTGAGGTTCCTAGAGGATAATGGACTGGTTACCCCCACTCAAGCAGGCTTCCGTAGCGGAAGAAGCTCGATGGATCAGGTGACGCTCTTGGTCCAGAAAATGGCTGACGGGTTTCAGCGGAAAGAGTCTACACTAGCAGTGTTCCTGGATTTTAAACAGGCCTATGACAAGGTCTGGCGGCCGGGGTTGTTGTTGAAGCTACAGAGGCTAGGAATAGCCTCTAACATGTACAATTGGATCAAAGGGTTCTTATCCCGAAGAACAGTTGCAACTCGTTACGGGAAAGCGGTTTCTCGGAAGCGCGTCCTGGAGCAAGGATTGCCCCAGGGCTCAGCACTGTCCTGTACATTGTTCCTGGCTTTTATCAACGACCTGCCGAACTATCTGGGAAGCTCGTCGCTGCTTTTCGCAGACGATCTTGTGGTCTGGTCGACCGGGAGGGAAGCGCGTGCTCTCGAGCGGGCCCTCCAGCAGGATTTGAACGCAGTAGCCTGTTACGCCAAGCTTTGGGGTATGGAAGTAAACTGCCTAAAAACAGTTTACTCGCTCTTTACCCTCGGAATCGATATCCTCAAAGATCCGATCGAGCTGAACATTGACGGCCGCGCCCTGGCATGCAACCAGAAGCCGGTCTATCTCGGAGTGACACTGGACCGAAAGCTAACGATGTATGACCATGTGAGGTTAGTCCAAGAGAAAGCATCTTCTAAGTTGAACATTGTCAAGAGACTGGCCAGTACTGGCTGGGGTGCGAAGGCGAGTGTGTTGAGAAATCTTTACCTAGGAGCGGTAAGATCTCAGATCGATTACAGCCTCCCGGTGCAAATCTATGCGTCTAATACTGCTTTGAAGACGTTGGACTCAGTACAAAATCAAGCCCTCAGACTAATATGTGGAACGTTCCGAACCGCCCCGACATCGGCTGTTGAAATCATGGCAAACGTGCCGCCTCTGAATGGGAGAAGGAAAAGGGCCGTTATTACTGCTTACGAGCGGTATAAGCGGTTGGAGGAAAGTTCCCCCCTCAGGATGCTCGTGGATTCCTGGGTGGGAAGAGCTCGGATCTCAATGCAGTCCTTCATGCACCACGCACTGAAGCTCAGCGCAGAGATTGGACTCCCGGTCGACCGCATGGCCCTGCGGACGGGAGTGGAACCTCCTCCTCACCTATCTTTCAACCTGCCAGAGATACGGACGAACCTGATGGATGCAGTCGGACCCAGCGCTTGCCTGACTGAGAGGCGCGCAGCTGCTCTAAGGACGGTACGTGCATACTCGGGATTCGTTGAGGCATACACTGATGGGAGCGCGATCAGTGGGACCGAAGCGCGTTCTGGGTATGGTGCTCTTGTGTCGTACCCGAAGGCAGAAGAAAAACGGGCTGAGCTAAGTGGGCTATGTGGATCAGTCTGCATCTTTGATGCGGAGATGGAAGCCATCAGAATTGCAGCTGTAGCAATTGGGAAAACGTTCGAAGAAACACCATCTGCTCGTAATGATGTGGTTATCTTCACTGATGCGCTGTCAGTACTCCAAGCCATCGACGGCTTGGGGACATGGCCCGATCTGCTTGTCCGACTATTAGCTGCTATTTCCGATCTGATCCTCAGGTACGAGGTGAAGGTCATTTTGCAGTGGATTCCAGGTCATGCAGGAGTCCCTGGCAATGAGATAGTGGATGCCTTGGCCAAGAAGGGATCCCTGACACCCACTCCGAAGGGTCCGTCCACCTTCGCGAGTGCCCGCAGATCAATACGTGAGTGGGAGACAAGACAATGGGAAACGAGTTGGGACGAGTCTGACAAGGGTCGAGGTGTGTGGCAGCAACTAAAACGGCCGAATCGAGCTGATCCGTGGTGGAAGCTCCGCAGGAGAGAACAGGCTACGATAGCCCAGTTCCGTACAGGGCACTGCCCAATTGGCGCCTATTTCGGACGATTTAGGCCCAATTTCGATTCGCGGTGCCGACACTGCTTTGAAGCAGAAGAGACGGTCGAGCATTTGCTTTTAGACTGCCCTGCCTTGCAGGAGGAAAGAGTGGATGGGAATGGTCAACAGTTTGCACTATCCCTTTATGGGAACCTGGCTGTGCTACGTAGTACAAGTGTGCTTGTCCTCCGAATCCTAAGAGATTAGTCTCGGTTCGATCACTCCGGTGAAGTGAGGTTTAAAGTCTGGTATAGACTACAATGATCAGAAAGCTAAAATAATTTTAAACTTATAATTATTATTAATTTACTGAAAACATTTAAGAAAGTAATTTAAAATAAATAATGTAATCATGTTAAAAAAAACAAGTCTTATTATTTAACAAAATATTGGGACTATCCTTGTGGATGAGAATCAAACACCCGAATCCTGCATGCATCTAAAATATAATTATTAGATTCAACTTGCTGCATACACACAGACTACTTTATAGACTTTATCTATATAGATGCGTAATGTCCATTTACATTTCATTGGCATTACACTACAAAAAACAAGTATTTATGAAGTAATTATACAGGTAAACCAAACATATTTTGTATGCGGCTTATATACATCATTTTTTTTGCTTTTTGCCTTTGAAAGTATACCTGCGGCTTATTCACAAGTGCGGCTTATAATCAATATTTATTTTAAGGTAGCCTATCTCTACATTATCAGGATTCTTACTCTAAATGTTTTTTTAAAATTCTCAATTTTTGCGCAAACTCAAAATAAAAAAATCACAGACCAAATATTTACCAGCATGTGAACAATTTCTTGATGTTTAATGCTAGTGTAAATAGAAATAATTTTAAAACGGAGATCTAATAACTTCTGTGAAATAAATATTATATGACCAATCTTAAAGTAAAGTAAAGTACCCTTCGGACCAAACTGATCATTGGGCTGGTGTAGCAGCAGTTTCTGTGGCCACGAAAATACAAGGGGCTTTGTGACCAGCACAATGCCCAGCCGCAATTACTTTACCCCAATTAATGTCAGGTACCCATCAGAGCTGGGTAGACTCAGAGACACCCTCAAGTCCTGGGAAAAACTACCGGGTAAACCAGGATTCGAACCCAGGACCTTTGGATCGCCAGTCGAATGCGTTGCCGCTCGGCTACCGTGCCCCATAATCAGTCTTAAGGCGGGAAGCAATCCAAACCACCCACAAACCTACGCATCCAGTGAAAGGGCCCCGGGAAGCAATCCAAACCACCCACAAACCTACGCATCCAGTGAAAGGGGCCCGGGAAGCAATCCAAACCACCCACAAACCTACGCATCCAGTGAAAGGGCCCCGGGAAGCAATCCAAACCACCCACAAACCTACGCATCCAGTGAAAGGGGCCCGGGAAGCAATCCAAACCACCCACAAACCAACGCATCCAGTGAAAGGGGACCGGGAAGCAATCCAAACCACCCACAAACCTACGCATCCAGTGAAAGGGGCCCGGGAAGCAATCCAAACCACCCACAAACCTACGCATCCAGAGAAAGGGCCCATGTGACAAAATTTCAACACATAATTGCAGTACTGCTATATTAAGAACATTTTTTTTTAAAGACAGCCTTCAAAAGTATAATTTCAAAAGATTGAAATTAAAATATTTTGTCCATGAATATTGGAGGATTACCTTTCCCCAGGGGAAATAACTTTAAAAAACCCACTAAAAATCTAAAATTTCATATTAGAATAGCCTATCACTAAGTACACCAAGTCTAGTAAATATAAAAATTTAAATAAAAACATTAGAAACAAAACAATATGTATGCCAAAAGAAAAAAATGAATAAAACAGAAAAATAATGTAACATATATAATATAATGCGGTTACATTACAATAAAATTAATAATATCGAGAACAAAAAAAAGTTAAACCTACATACTTGCCAAAACGTTTTTTTTATATAATTCGTTATTATAGTATTAAAATAATTAACAGGATTTAAAGCATGACCTTGTAAATCCAAACATATAAAATATTCATAATTTTATTTTACACATACATATTTCTTTTTTCCCCAGATACGAAGAACTATATGCATTATTTCCCTTTCTTACATAGATAACAGCAAACAGGTTGGAGAAGGAAATGTTAGCGATCAAGAGAAAGATGGCTCCATTGATACTCATTACATTCTTTTGGTCAATAGTCTGCTGAAGGTAAACAAGACCCACAAGAAGAGCCAAAATCTGAAAGTAAACAAAAGAGTTAAACATAAAACTCTATTAAATGAGCATCAACCAAAAAACTTGACATGATTATCTCTACTGTAAACCTGTATATTTTAGTTCTCCACTTTGGAATATGTCCCTACATATGACAATTCACTTTGTTTACACAAAAATAGGAAGGCCGGGCTTTTGCTGATCTTATTTGCCAATAAAACTGAACTAAACTATTGTTACGAAAGTAGTTTTATTTCCATAATTATATTGGTTCTGTTATTATTAATTAAAGTTCAAAAGAAATAATCTTAAACCCGAAATGTTTCCGTGTTAGGAATAAAACATGTATATGTCTAGACACTACGTCATAGCATTAAAATGCGTCATACGTCGCACGAGGGTTTGAGATCGTTAGTCAGTTCTAACTTGGGCGCTATTGTGTGAGGACTGTTCTTGACCACTTTCTTAAAAGATACGTTATTACGGCTTAATACTATATAAAAGAATCTCAACTGATTTAAGTTTCATCCTATACTGTTGGTACCTGTATTCTGTGTTGCTGTTATATTCATGATTTCAACTTGTTGGAATAAAATTGTGTTTAACATATTCAAACAGGATTGTGGATTTCCTCTATATTAAGGTATAGTTACCTAATTCATTTACTAAACACTTAAAGCACATCCTACGAGCCAATTCAATATCAAATCTACTAAAATAACACCAATACTAATTCTTGTACAACCTTGTGGGATCCAAGAGGGATGTGAATCAAAGGAATGTATAAAATATTCTTAAAATTTATCTTCTACAAATTAACAGTGGTGTAAAAATAATTCAAAGGACTTTATGAAAGGTAAAGTTGAATTTTTTATCTTCTATTTAGATCATTAAAATAAAAACATGGCGGAAGCTAATCTTACATTGGATCAATTGAATATCTTTGCTATCACGTCAGAACAGTTAAATAGCATGTCACTAACCCAATTAAAAGAGATGGCAAACTCTCTGGGAATAGACATTACTGAAGTTACACCAGTAAGAAGTAAATTGATTCAAGAGATTAAGGACTGTTTGAAAAGACATGGTGCATTGCTTGAAAATACTATGAATAATGAAGAATCAGTGGTTCTCAATGTATCAGAAACCCTGAAAACAGACATAAATACCCATGAATTTAAAATGAATGGAAATGAACTAAGTGCGGACATGATATTCCAGTTGGAAATGAAGAAGTTAGAAATTCAGGTACAATTGAAAGAGAAAGAATTGGAAAAAGAAAGAATCGCTAGTAATGAAAGGATTGAATTGGCAAGGTCTCGTTCGTCAACTCATACGATTCAAGAAACAAATAATGTAGAACTATATAAGTTTAAAAAGCATGTTCCAAGCATGGAGGGCATAGACATTGATGAATTCTTTATGGTCTTCGAGAGAAACTCGATCGATTATAAATTTCCTGAAGATAAGAAAGCAGTACTTGTACGTTCAGCTCTAACAAAAGGCAAGGCTCTAGATGTTGTATTGAATCTGACTCCAGAGGAATGCAATAATTATGAACAAATAAAGAGCAGAGTACTATTGAGTTATGTTCTAACTCCAGAAAAGTATCGAAAGTTATATCGAGAGTTCAAGAAGGAACCAGAAGTTTCACATGTTGACTTCTTGAGATTAGAGAAAAAGTATCTTGATCGATGGTTACGATCTAAGAATGTGAATAAAGATTATGAAAAACTATATAATCTCATACTGATGGAGGATTTTAATGAGAAGATTCGCACTGATATAAAAGTTCATTTGGCTGATCGTGTTATTGAAATAGCAGAACAAGCAGCAGTTAAAGCCGATGAATACGTCATTATTCACCCGCATAGCCATTATTTTCAAAATGACAGAACAAGTTTGAGGACTCAAAACAGTAATACAGAGAGGAAGTTAAGATCCACAGAGGATAAAAGTAAACAAAAAGCCGATAAACAAGAGAATTCAAGTCTTGTACAAAAGAGAATTACCTGTACCTTTTGTAAGAAAGATGGACATATCAAAGAGAATTGTTGGAGTCTACATAAAGAGAAAAGACCCATTAAAAACAAGAACAACGTGGTTTTATCGCACATCGCCGTACAAACTGAAACTCAAATAAACAAAACTGCCCACAAAAGAATTAAAGCTGAAAGAAAGACATCTGATGTTAGTCATGAGGAGATGGCGAAACACGCATGTCCAAGTTGCTCAAAGTCAAAAAAAGTCTTTGAAATGCAGACCGAGGCTATTGAACATTCTAGTTTCAACTCCAAAGGGAGTGTGACGGATGAACAATCAGTAAATAAAACGTTTACTTATGGAGGCAGTAGTGTAGCAAGAAACTCAGTAGGCAGAGAACTACCCGATTGTATGCTATGGGATGTTAGCGAGGGCTATGTGTCACCTATAGATAATCAAGCTAGAGAACGGAAGATTAAAATTCTACGTGACTCCGGTGCTGATATATCTTTACTGTTGAAGAATACTGTACCAACGTCGAAATTGACTCATACAGGCCAGTATGCCTTAATCAGTACTATGGCTGGGACACTTACAGCACCGTTACATCGTATACAGTTGAATTGTAATTACTTCACTGGATCTGTTATTATTGGGATAGTGAAGAAATTTCCCTACAGAGGCATTTCGTTACTTTTAGGAAGTGACATTGCCAAGAATCAGGTACATCCTGTACTTAAAGAAACCAAAGACTCTGTTCAGTGTAAGAATACTGAAAATTCAGTATGTGTTATCACCAGAGCTATGGAGAAACAAAAGATGACTGATGAATCGACAAAGAAACCAGAACCGACACCAGAGATTGACTTACAAGCAACCTTCATGGCGGATGTTCTAGGTGGTCACTCAAGTCATACTGATCAAAGTAATTTGTCGCCTAGACAACTACTCATTCTTGCTCAAGGCAAAGATCCAGAGATCTGGAAGCTAAAAGAGGAAGCAAAGAATGAAGGAGAGTTAGAAACAATGGTCGCAGGTTATTACCTGAGGGACGAGTTGTTGATGAAAAAATGGAGAGGGAAAGAAAACGACGATGAAACATGCAGCGAAGTACATCAAATCGTGGTACCCAATGTATACCGCAAGAACATACTACATATGGCCCATGATTCACCGTATGCTGGTCACCTAGGGATTCAGAAAACCTTCGACAGGATTCTTCCATATTTCTTCTGGCCTGGCCTACGTCGTGACGTCACATCGTTTTGCAGATCATGTCATGTCTGCCAGATGGTCGGCAAACCGAATCAGAACATTCCGGTAGCTCCTCTACGACCCATACCAGCATTCTCAGAATCCTTCAGTCACATCATTATAGACTGCGTCGGTCCGTTGCCTAAAACTAAGGCTGGCCACCTATGTCTGTTCACTATAATGTGTTCGGCAACGAGATTTCCAGAGGCTATTCCTCTACGTAGCATCAATGCCGACAAAATCTCTGATGCACTTATCGGATTCTTCACCCGATATGGTCTTCCGAAAACCGTGCAGTCAGATCAAGGTTCAAATTTCACATCGAAGTTATTTCGCCAAGTCTTAGAACGGCTGGGTATTCGTCATGCACTATCGAGTGCATATCATCCACAGAGTCATGGCGCACTGGAACGATACCACTAAACATTGAAAAATATGCTCCGTACTTTCTGTTTCGAGCATAACGACGACTGGGATCGTGGTATTCCCTTCGCACTCTTCGCAACCAGAGAGGCTGTACAAGAATCTCTTGGTTTCATTCCTTTGAACTGGTATTCGGACACACAGTTCGTGGACCCCTAAAGCTGTTACAAGAGACATGGTTATCATCCACTGAAGACACTGGTCTACTGACATACGTGGAGAATTTTAGAAATAGACTGTATAATGCATTAAACGTTGTCAGATCTAATCGTTTGCAGGCACAAGACAAGATGAAGGTCTATTATGGCGTCAACGCAAGAACCCGTAAGTTCCAACCTGGTGATAAAGTTCTCATGCTGACGCCACTGTCTGGTCAACCCCTGAGTGCCAAGTTTACAGGACCTTACGAGGTTATGGCTAAGCTTAGTGAGGTTACCTATCTTGTAAAGACCCCTGATAGACGGAAATCGCAACGAGTGTGCCATATCAATATGTTGAAACCATATATTACCAGAGAAGAACAAAATGTTGTTGCCTCCTTAAACACTGTTATTAAAGTCGGGAATAATTCACCCGAAATTGAGCGTGAAGTAGCCGAAAGCAAATTACAAATCACAAAAGTTTTAAAATCCCTTAATGAAAAATTGGCACATTTACCCGCTTGCGAACAATCCGCTATCAAAGGTCAAATTAATGAACATATTAATATAAATCTATTTGCAGATGTACGCAATAGAACAAGACTGATTGAACAAGAGGAAACCACATAAAATGTTTTCTTTTATGTCATTCATTGTATTAATTAACATATATATATAAATGACAATAAATAAACTATGTTTTGAATTATTACACTATGAAACATTACAAAACAAAACTAAAAAATTCTACTAGAAACAATCATACGTTGTGAGATAAAAGGTAAATATTGCATACACCAATTGCACACACACCGGTAGTTAACTTGAATACATCCACACTTGTGTTTGTTCAATTAATTCTATTGATGTGTTTTGCAAATTGTTTATTTTCTATGTCGTCATGTTATAATTTGGATGTCTTATTTTATGCTATGTAAAAGCTAAATCAGCTGAGATTATCACATTTTAAATATTCTTGATGTCATAATTGAGACATCAAAATAATATAATAACTGAAAATCATTAGATAATGATACAATAATCGGTTATAAATAAATTAAACTCTAAAGAATCATCTATCAATTATTAATCGGTTCCAATTATTTGGGTAATTCATATCAATTCTATGGGAATTGGTTATTGGTCGTAATGGATTTATGGTCAACGTTGTACACAAAAAAATCATAATTGTAAATATTGATTGATAAATAAATGTTTAATTAATAATCATTTGCTGAAGTAAGTTTAGTAAGGGTGATAAGTAAGATTGACCTACGGGTTACTGTTTAAGATATGAATATTTATTAATGTGTCACATACATTGGTAAGATAATATGATAAGGGATTCCATAATAACAACTTTGTTATTAAAGGTATATGTAATATATGGTTCATTTTAATCTTAAAAAGATTGTCCAATAGTCAATCAAATCTTATGGATAGTTTGAGAATTCGGTTTATTTTATGGGTACTCTACAAAGAATTCCATACTTAACACTGTCTGTAATTCCTTTGTGTCTTAAGGGGGGGGCGAGTGTTACGAAAGTAGTTTTATTTCCATAATTATATTGGATCTATTATTATTAATTAAAGTTCAAAAGAAATAATCTTAAACCCGAAATGTTTCCGTGTTAGGAATAAAACATGTATATGTCTAGACACTACGTCATAGCATTAAAATGCGTCATACGTCACACGAGGGTTTGAGATCGTTAGTCAGTTCTAGCTTGGGCACTATTGTGTGAGGACTGTTCTTGACCACTTTCTTAAAAGATACGTTATTACGGCTTAATACTATATAAAAGAATCTCAACTGATTTAAGTTTCATCCTATACTGTTGGTACCTGTATTCTGTGTTGCTGTTATATTCATGATTTCAACTTGTTGGAATAAAATTGTGTTTAAAATATTCAAACAGGATTGTGGATTTTCTCTATATTAGGGTATAGTTACCTAATTCATTTACTAAACACTTAAAGCACATCCTACGAGCCAAATCAATATCAAATCTACTAAAATAACACCAATACTAATTCTTGTACAACCTTGTGGGATCCAAGAGGGATGTGAATCAAAAGAATGTGTAAATTACATTTCTAAATATATTATTATACGTCAATATCTGATTTCGCAAGTGACACTATTTATATTTATTTACTTAAAAAAAGTAATTCAAAAGTAGTTTTCATGCAGCTTTGTTGGGCATTTTAATAACAATTTTCCAAATCTTTATCAGATTTCTTAAACTTTTCTAAAACTGAAAAATCAAGTAAGTTTTTCACAAACTTTGCTCAAATTTCCAAATTCTTATGAACCATATTTAAGCTAATAAATTACATTTAACAATTAGTCTACAAGTGCTCACCAAGGTTTGCATAAATCGAACTCGAATCTGGATGACATCTCTAAACAAGCTTATCCAACTCCTCCAGAACAAAAACCTAAACTGAGTCAACCAGGAAACTTCATATCTACAGGGTTAAGTAAATAAAACAAAACAAAAATGTCATTTAAGGTTTTATTGGGGCTGTTGGAAATTAAAAAATGAAATGTATCAGAATTGACAATTTCTTTTTATTAATATAACATAAGTGGACTCAATTAATAACATTATTTACATATTATCATACACTCACCTTGATTCACCTGCCATCATGTCACTCAGCTGTAAAACAACAAATTTGAAGAACAAAAATACAACTGCTATTATTCTACACTCAAATTGATTATTGACATATTGAGATCACTCAAAATGTCGAAATATTGAGCTCACACAAATGGATTACTTGGAATGCCTTAACGGATGCTGGCTATGTCCTATGAAGAACAAAAACCTGTATATATTAGTACGCCTACTTTGTATGAAAATTTAGCAGAGCTTTGAGTTTCCTCATAAGAAAATGGTGAACTTTATATTATTGTAATATTTGTTTTAAATCATAAAATCATATTGTACTCCGTAATAGCTTTTTATATTTGTTTTTACATATCAAATATATTGTACTTGATATGGAGACATTTCAAAGTCAATATTGAATTAGGTAGGAAGCTCGCTCTAATAAGAGATGATTATATCGTTACAATTACTGAAAACATCATTTGGCATATAATTACATAATGGCCCTTATAAAAAAGCAGCAAAACGCAAATTAAGTCATGAACCTTTAGATTAAGTGAAATATTACATTTTCATTCAATAGGATAAAAGGTAATTTAATGAGAGCACAAAAGTTGATGTAGATCTAAGTTTTAATGATCTGATTGATATATTACAACAGCATGGATGATCACATTGGAATTTTTAATACACATTGAAGTATATTAAATGTTTTACAATAACCTAAAGCAACATGCCATGTGTGTCAATTACTAAAGCACAATGTACTGAATTTACTGAAACTGCAACACTCACCAGCGGGTCATTCCTACTATCTCTGGCAGTCTGTGTCAGCTCTTGTGTCTGATTCAACATTTTCACACATTCGTCTGTCTCACAAAACCTGTCACAAATTTCCTAGATTGAACAAAATTACGAAAAAAATATTATTTTTTTTACAGTTAATATAACAGAGTTCTTACCCTAAAATCATTTTAAGATTCACATAATTTTTCACAAACTTAAAAAAAAAATGCACAAATTAATTTTTATTGACATGCGTACAATTTCTTAATGTTAATAGGCAGTGTAAATATAGGCAGTTCAAGTTAAAAAAATTGTTTGGAGATGTTTTTATTTTTATTAACCACTTCTTAACATGGTTATTCACTGTAAAATAACGTAATTTAATTTTCACTCTGATTTAGGCCTATCTATTTTAGTGAAATTCACAAACTTGCCCAAATTTTGGTCATTTTTTCTAACCTGAAAAATCAAGTCAGTTGTTACGCAAAATATTAACAGTATATTATAGTAAAATATATTTAAATATAAATTATAAAATAATAGAAACCTACATTTGTACGCGCTCTGCATTTTTCTTCCTGCCCAGGTACAATAGCTAGTTTCAGAATATAGTGGTCAGCAGGATTGTAGTTTTTAGGACATGGGTAGCCAAGTCTGTAGTAAGTTGTAGGATTTAAAAATAGATATATATTTTTAATTAAACTTTATTATTATAAGGATTACAATAGTTAAATTGTAATATATTGCAATATTATATCTATTAAAATGTATAGTCTTATATCATCATATATGTATCTAATATTTAAAAAATAGAAATCTAAGAAATTTATAGTTAGAATACATAAAGTATCAAAAATGTGTTTAGAAGAAGCCTTAGCAGAAATATTGAAATTAATATTCCGTGCAAAACATTTACTTATTAAAACTTCTCCACTCAAATAAAGCTACTTTAAACAATTTATATTTTTTGTACCGGTATCAAAGTATTGTTCAACATTTTCGCTACCCCTACTGATAGATTATAAGACATGTTTGAATAGAACGCTGACCTATGAAAGAACTCCAGGGCTTCTCTTTGTGTTCCCATAAATGCAGTTCTGCCTTCAGCCAACAGTATTATCCTGTTCATAGTATGAACAAATTATTCAACATTTACTTATCTAGAATAATGTTAGCTAACAACTTTTATAGATGGGGTGTCAATGGGAAATGGTTATTATGTTTCGATTCTTGTTTAATAGCACATTCAGTTAACAGTTTAATGTAATAATTCAACTTACTTGTCAAACATGAAAAATAAGTCAGATGATGGCTGATGTATTGTGCACAGAATAGTTCGCCCTTTCATGGCCATTTTCTGAATTTAAAAAATAAATAAAAATCTTTCATCACTAAAAATTTGTACTAAAACTATTATCTAAAATACTATTAATATACACCCAAACAAATTGCACATGTATTTGTCAAATTTGTAAAAAATAAAAAACTGAGTTAAAAACGTCTTTTAACAGGGGAAAAAGTTGTAGAATATCTCTCTTTCGGATGCCATAATGTTATTGTTAATCAATCTAAATGTTGAAAAAACTACTAAGAGATTACTACCTGTAATGTTAAAAGGCACAAGTGTATTGAAACATCCTACTTATAATGTTAAAACCTGACTGTATATTTAAACATCCTACCTGTAATGGTAAAATCAAACTGTATAGTGAAACATCCTGCCTGTAATGGTAACACCTACCTGTATATTGAAACACCCTACCTGTAATGTTAAAATCTACCTGTGATGTTAAAAAAACCTACCTGTAATGTTAAAACCTACCTGTATATTGAAACATCCTACCTGTATATTGAAACATCCTACCTGTAATGTTGTGATGATGCTCTGGGCCATGAAGAAATCCAAACCTGATGTCGGCTCATCACAGAAAAAGATGGGTGGGTTCGTGAGTGCCTCTGAGGCAAAAGACAGCCTCTTCCTTTCCCCTCCTGATATTCCCTTGTTCCCCCCACCAGCATCCCCTATCCTGCTGTTGGCACACTTGGTAAGACCCATCTGTAGTGGAAACAAAATCCTTAAATTCTATACATGTCCAACTACCATCACTGTAACGTCAGATTTGTCAGGAATTTTTTTTTCAATCTGAAACCTTTTTTTTGACTAGTAAGTTTATAAAAGCTGTCTGTAAAATTTTAAAAAAAGCTATGTAATAACTCGAGATCGTTACATGTGTTAAATTTTTTTTTAATGATTTGGAGCTTATTTGTGTTAAATAACATTGCATTCACATGTAACGTGCCATTAACTGTATATACCAGTATATTATTAGTTACCTCAGTTATGACATCTTCAACTCTGGCTAACCTGGCTGATCTGTCCAGCCTTTTGTCCATTCTGAGAAGAGCCTGGCAACCATAATATTAAGAAATCAAAGTTTTTAATTAATGACACAGACGGTATCAATAGACAATGGCAATGATATGCAAGTCAGTAATATGTACAAAGGATCCGAACATGAGAACTTAGCTCACCCTAAACTGTAACTGTTCCCTGACAGTAAGAGTTGTGATAAATAGGTCATCCTGCTGGACATATGCTGAAATACCACGTATACCTGGACCTATCTGGAATGGTCACAAATCGAATAGATGAATCATTTTAATCTACTACCAGTTTTTCTTGCTGGATGCTCAAGATTGAGAAATGTAAAAACAGTACATCTTTTAAATAGGATAGTACCGGTACATAGAGACTTAATTTTTCTTCTATTATATCAACGAGTCAATGTGTATACTAAAATAATCAACAATGAGTTATCACATTATTCTCATGAAATAAAACAGTTAGTTTTAATGTAGGGTTACAATCCTAAGTGCAAAGGCTGGATATATTTTTTTATATTATTTTTACCTTTATTTGAAAGTTGAAGCAATGTTGGGTGGTTTTAATAATAATAATAATAATAAGCACTTATATAGCGCATCTATCCATGCTATCAGGCCGGCTGGTCCTGCGGTTAGTTCACCGGACTGTCAACCAAAAAACCAACGGACAGGTCCCGGGTTCTATCCCTGCCACCGGCGGATCACTGTCGCCCTGCAGGAGTTTTGGGCCTAGTGGACGTAATAATCTTCTATCTAGAAGGAACGTCTGTAAACTTATAAGATACAATAGCATGCTCAGTGCGCTGTTTGTGCTTGGTTTTAAGATTTTGTTATAGTTCGTTTTGACCTCGTTTTCGATTACCGATAATTACTGTATAAAATGCTGAGAGATTTTTTATTTTAGTACAGAGAGGCTGTTGTCTGATACAATATCCTATGGCCTATCATGCGTGATTGTGTAACTACATGCTCTTTTTTAATATATCTTGGGGTGCCTTTAGGCGCCAGGTATCTTTAGCCTGTAGCCCACCACGTTGTATTTTATTTGAGTTTATTATGCTAGTATCTATAATTTATTACTCAGGACATCTTGAATTTGAATTTTATTCACTATTACTATTATAATTTTATTCGCTATTTTTGTGTGATTTGATACTAAAATGGTAAGAAGTGGGGTTTGCAGCTGATTAGGGGGTCGGCATCTTTGTTACAGGTTATTGTTTCCCTCTCACCTGTAATGCTTTTTTAAAATTAATATTATTTGAATGAGTGGTACATAGTCAGGTAAATCAAATTTAGGTTAACTGGAATTGCATCGTTAAAAACTTGTTTTGTTATTTATTTATTCATTTATTTTAAAACTTTGTGACTGTTATTATTATTAGTTCATATTATAATTATTTTTTGTATCTTTTTTTGCCAGTGCAGTGTTGTTCTGGCTGAGATTGGTTTTAGGGATATTTTCTTTGAATAAAGTTGTATATAGTTATTACCTGTAAATCTCTTTCTCTTGTTCTCTCTTCATGTGGTTAGATGGTAACTTATTTTTAGCCTTCTGTCTAGTTATAAGTAGTTTGTGTTAGACCCTTTTAGTTGCCCTTCTGGCATTAGACTTAAGTTGCCTGGGGTAGATCCGAGGCTGCGGAAACCTGGGACCCGCCCCCTCCCCCTCTATGGAACCGGTCCCAACATTAATTTGCCATAACTAATTTTTAACGTACGACATTTTAATATTCTAACTAAATTTTGTTTTAAGAAAAGTGTTTTTTTATCCTTATGTTTGTCAAGATGCAAGAACAAATGTATTCATGTAATATAAGAACTCTTTCTTCCTGAGTGGCAACCGGGCATGTAATAATCTTCTTTATAGAAAGATATTCTGTTATTTATAATATAATTTAGGAAAAGAATTTAAGAAAAAAAATTATTTATTTTATTAGACTTTCTGTATTTTTCATTGCTAATATGCTTTAGCATCCTCAAAAGTGACTCATAATTAGCAACCCCTAGCCTGATAAATACATTTTAATTGTTTGGTCTGAGCTTCAAAAAAAATAATTAATCACTTACATGCCAACCATTCACTCTAATGTCACCATTTAAAATGTAATTCTTGGTGTTTTTTGAAGTCAAAACATTTAGTAAAGTTGATTTTCCAGTACCACTGTGTGAAAAAAAAAATGGCTTTTATAACAAAATTATTAAAGTATGAGAGATATATAGGTTGTAGTTAACTATTGGGCTATTTTGAAAAGTTCACTAGGTAGAGTCTAATATAAAAGGTTTGCGAAGAAAAATGTATGAACTAAGCTTACGATTTGTAATCTTACCTGGCCCCCAATAGTGCCACTAGATTACCAGTCTGAACTAAACCACTCACTAGAAACATTCAAGTTATACAATGAATCAAACCATTATTTAACAAAGACGAAGAAATAAAACTAACACAATAGAAAAATATCTTTCAAAAGAAGATATAAGTTAAACAAATATGTATAATCTTTGTTAAAAAAAGTTTTTTATAACAAACAAAAATTGTGTAATAAATCTAAATGGTAAACAATATGAAAACTTTTTCTTTCAAATTAATTTTCGTTTTGATTTTTTATTTCTGCGATTGTAATAAAATAATGAAACATATTGTCAAATCATTTGCATGAAGATTTTCATTCATTTATGAAAGCAAAACCTTTGACCCTTGTATTCAACTTTCTGTTTCAAAGAAAGTTAATTGAATAAGCTTAGACGTAAATATTCATAATAATATATGTTATATTACAACTTGTATTTTAATACTGCGGTTAGCCTATGTAAAACTAAAATACTTAATTAAAGTAAACTCTAATACATAATCAGTGCAATTATATTGAACAATCGGAAGGAGACTAAATCCAGTAGGCCTACCTAGTAAATGCACGTTGAGTTTGCTATTAGCTCATCTTTAGTTAGGCTATAGTTTAGCATCCAAGGTAGGCATATTTTTATTTATTTAGCCTAGATCTATATAGAAAAGAAATATTAGAAAACCCTTCATAAGAAGTTGAGAAATATGTCTTACCGTCTTTTAAGATAAGTTTCTCTGTGATCTGCTTTGAAGTTGTTCCACACCATTTTTTCTTAACAGGAATTCTCACCGAGACACTGACGTTTTTCCAACTCAGTGAAATCGGGTAAATTTTCTCCTGAGTCTCTACACTTTGATAACGTTCCACTCGGATAGATGGTATTATTCTTTCATTTTCTGCTTCAAAAACATGACCCACCATTTTTTGTTTATGGGTGCTAAAATTAGAAAGAGCTGAACATGTTATTTCATTTGCTTTTATAGTTTAATTTTACTAAGCCTAAATTAAAAAATGTTTGACACTGATGCAACCTATACAGCTATTTTGTAGGTAACTTTCATAATAATATTCTTTTGAGTCGAATTTTTTATATTCTTTCTTTGGTATATTTGTATATTGGGCCTTTAGACTTTATTATACTATATATGTATAAGAAAGGTGGGCGTAGGAGCGGCCGTCAGCGGAGATGCTGGTTCGACAATGTAAAGAATTGGACAGGGTTGCAGTTGACTCAACTAATGACAACCGCTCAAGATAGGCAAAAGTGGAGAAAGTTGAGTGCCGAAGTGTCCTTTTGCTCCCCCCAACGACATCAGCGATCATGGCATTGATGATGATATATATATATATATATATATATATATATTTCAAAACCAAATTGCAACCGAAAATCAGTTTTGAAAGCTTTAAAATTATTTCATTTTTAATAGAAGATGGAAAGAAATGATTTAAATATATGGTATCTCACGATTTTTCGTTCTGGAAAAAATATTTTAAAACCATCTTTGATTCGTACAAAAAACAATACATTAAATGCTTCATAAACACTAGATATAATTATATTGCTGTTTGTTTTTTCAAATCCCGACTAGATCTATCGCTTGCGATACAAACACCTTTGAAATTATTGACATGACTTTCAGAAGTTCTGAGGAAGAATCTGCCACTGTCGGTTCGGCTTCCTCCCTAATGACAACTTCTAAACAAACAACACAATGATGCAAAGATGAGACGTGCGTGAGACTAACACAGAAGCATGTGTGCGGAAAGTCAAAACTAAAGCTGATTCAATAGGAGTACTACTGTACCAGCGGGCTTGGCGAAGTTTAAGAGTACAACTTTGGGCTAACGTTTGGGGACGTTCACAAATGCGCTTACGAGAATCATTGCACAAGTGAGAGATACCGAGACTCGAATGGAAGGAAGGAATGTGCGCAACAATACTCGTCTCCTCAAGCCCAGTGCCTAGATGAGCCGGCCTATAGTCGGGTAGTATTTGTGCTACCGGGAGAAAGCGCAGGTAACATTGACACTCTTTATTACTTTCTTCCGCCAGATGTGGGTTGCAGGCTTCGGGCATTCTCTTGAATCTTCTGTCCAAGTTGATTTTTTGAACGTTTACATTTATGTTTTTGTTTCTCCCATGCCACTGTATAATGCAAAGTTTGGGAGCACTTTATTGTATTCCGGCAGCTGTTACCTATCACTATTTAGTTTCCAAAAAAACAACAACAAGCTGCGCTCTCAGGACAACCGACAAAACACTTGAAATACATTATGTTGGCTAAACTCATAATTAGAACTTTTTAACTTATCAGAGAAAGTCATATCCTTCTCCTCCCCATCCTGTTGCAATACATTCAGACAACCATTCCCCCCTCCCCCCACATCTTCTCGCATTAATCTCATGATCAGGCCTGAAAGCCGAGTGGTGCAGATGAGCCGTTGTCCAGCCGACCATAGCAAAGAACCAGGGAGAAAACGGATCAAGCTCCTAGTCTCACAAGACTCGAACACATACCACTCCCTAGTGTATGTCCCAACCGTTTCCTTTAGCTAAAACAGACAGAATTTCAATAAACTTGACCGCCTTCTGAGAAAAAAAATACTCATCTAAGCCAAAAAGGCCGAGAGGCGTAAACTATTGAACAATAAAGTAGCAACTTACCTAACAACCAATAAGAACCTACTAGAGCAGGGGTCGGCAACCTCTTGATAATAGAGTGCCAAAGTAAGAGTCTAATTAATTCAGCGTGCCAACAATCAAAACGTCAACCTACACAGACAATATACTTTTTTGTAGAAGAGACTTTAATTGCGTTTTTAGGCGTAAATTGCGTGGTATTGAAAATCACTATGCGTGCCAAGTGTGGCACGCGTTGCGTCGGTTGCCGATCCCCGCACTAGCAAAAATGTTAGAAGTTACTGATTAAAGGCTTAATGGCCTTGAGCATATGCCTCTAAGACAATCATTATTTCAAATATCAATATTTTATATTTATGTTTTAAATCAGATCTTAAATCAACACGCCTATAGACAATCCCCGACTTCTGTAGCAATGGGCCTCAAACTCCAGTACCACCAGTACGCTTGTATTAAGAGCACGCCGGTGGGCTTAACGCATGGTGACTGGATGCCATTACCTATTCTATGGGATTTGCACCACCGGTCGACATTGTACGTAGACCTATCCGAGCGAGCCACCATGATCAAGGGGAATTCCGCAGTATGAGAATATAGTGGCTGCGGAAACCGCTGGCACCCGGACAGTACTTTGGTTCACACCGGAAAACTCGTCTGTTGTTGTTCTTGTTTAGACAATTATTAAAATTTTAGTATAAACTGTCCCCACCCCACCCTTTGTTGTTAAACATAACAAATCTATATAGATATTCATAAGACTAAAAAGTTAGAGGAATTGATCAGATACATTTCCAATCCCCTATTTGTTTTTCGTTTTTTTTTAAATGATTTTTTAAATCTAATAGTGTCGTTCGCGGTTGTGGCAACACTAGCCTAAATTATCAATGGTAGCCCACGTACGGAGTTAAGTAAACATTTATGCCATTGTACACTGTACCTTTTGCTGAATTTTAATAAGAATGTCTATTTTGTCTATTATTATTATAGCTGTATAAAATGTACTCCTGGTTTTTATTAAAGAATAATCGTTACTTACATTTGTAAACATGTAAAATGTATCTATGAGTGACATATATATCTATATATAACCATTAGTATATTTACCCATTTTTATCTTTTCTATGGCTATTATATCGTGTTTTTATATCGTTTTGTGTTCTTGTTTTAACATGGTGCAATTAAAATGAACCGTTATGGTAAACAATGAACGCTGATTAAAAACAAAGTGCGTGCACAAACGTAGCATTACAATCAACGCGTTAAAACTTAACAGTCGCAAACTGTACACAGATTACAGAAGGAGTTAAGCAGATATATATATTACAACGGAACAAAGCTGAGGATAAAAAACAAGAACTTACAAGAAACCTCCTATGAGCTTGCAAGTATAAAGCACAATGAGAGAAAAGCTGAAGGGACAGCTAATAATCCGAAATGCTAAACAGATACTGCATGTGTCGACCACTACACTACACTGACAAGCATAGGCCCTACTACGCACTCGGCTGAACTCCAAGACAGTGAGTCTCAAAAGTTTTAATACCCCGCACATAGTTTTAACAATCTTTCGATGAAAAAAAAGGAACCTCCACACGCGTTCTCGTGTTATCGTAGCATCACACTCGTGGGGAATTGTGTAACTTTGTTTTATTTTAACGGGGGGAAGGGGGGGGGGCTCATTAGGTTGTCAGGGTATAAGTCTTATACATATTATTCAAACTCAACCGGGAGGTTAACTAAATTTTATTCTAAGGCGGTTTATTGAAAAGTATGCTCATCCTAATTTCCTCGGTGTCGACTGATCCTAAAGTTTCCTTTGCCCGTGGAACTGTGATAGTGAGAGAGTTGGTCCCTTTGTGGAAGATTTCTCTCCTTTCGTAGACTGTGTTGACATCAACAAGGGCGTCTGATCCTCAGAGTCGGCCATTGTCCACAGTACTCAGTGGGTCTACAGGTATTTTTTTAGCCGTAACTTTTCTCTTTGTTTCGTTTTTTTTTCTCATTTGTTACAATCACAACTAATTTAAAAAAAAAAGAACAATTACGATGCTTCCTATATAGAATATTTTGACAGTATTATAGGGAAATCTTTAGATGACGTCAACATTTTTTTTCGTGACCCAGTTTTTTTCGTACTTTTACTTCATGGCCCACTACTGTTTTTATCGCCAAGCCTAGATCTATATACTTGCCTTGTAAAAAAAAGATATATATTCCCTCCATTTGCAACTGGGAATTTTGCTTTTGTTGTCTGATACCGGGTTAGTACCATGCTTCTTGGGACACCCTGGTCTATACTGTTACGAATCTCGGTCATAAATGAATGACGTAGTAAGGCATTGACCTCTTAACAAGTGCGTATCAGAGTCCAAAGCGACCAAGGTTTGACCTTTATGCCCTGAGGGCAGTTTAAATAAAATAATTCGTTCAAATCCCGTGGAAATTGGGGGATAATTCTGGATCGTAGTAATTATAGAGAAAGAGGTTAAAATGCGTATTAAGACCCTGTAGAATCTTCGATGATCGTTTTCTTTGTAAAGTCCCGACCTCCTTAAAGTTAGTTCAGTTCGGAAGTTTGTCGAGTGAAGTCGCTAATATTCATTTGTATATTGTATGCCATTGTATTGAAACTTATGTTGCCATCAGTTGATGAAGTTTATTGATCGTTTATATTGAGTCTACAATTTAAATAAAATTGTTTATTCAACAACTGGAGTTGTTTGATCTATCATTGTTGAGAAAGGTGTTGAAGATAATTATCACGAATATAACTACATTGCTGCACAGACCTGTCAGTCAAGGAACCCCTAGCTTGGGCTACAGATTAGCAGAATCTAGAGACTTCTAATAAAGATACAACTATATTCATTGAATCCGATTTAACGAGTCGTAATAATAATCAACCTAAAGAGGTCCATAATAGTTTGGGGGCTCGTCCGGGATAGTTGTATAGTGAAGCATATATTCAAGTTGTGTTGTGTTGTGTGTTGAAGCCGTGACCTACTGAGCAAGCCTAATAACGCTGAATTCATTCTTCCGATTGGAAAAACGTAAGTTGGAAATTTACCACTTTATAAATCTCTTAACTAAAGAATGGAATTTATTGAAAATCCAGAAGAAGAAGTTCTGAAAACTTTATCAATAAAGAAGTTAAAAGAGATCGCTGAGATCTTAAAGATAGAAGTTACTGAAACTACACCATCGAGGACTGTGTTAACACAGCAGATAAAAGATGTGTTGATTGCGAGTGGAAAGTTGAAAGTAGAATCAAGCGCGGAGGGATATCAAGTTGAAGGTCAGACGTCGAAATCTATGTCAGAACAGTTTAGATTTCAGTTAGAAATGAAACGGATGGAAATGGAGATGGAACAAAGACGTCTAGAAATAGAAAGTCAGGAAAGAATAGAGCTAGCGAAGATAGGAGCTACTAAAAAAGAATCTCATAGTGATGTAGAGATGGCCAGATGGAAAAAGCTAGTCCCTACCTACATTGATAAAGAAAGTGAAATAGCTAATTTCTTCCAGACCTTTAAAATTTCTTGCAGAGATTTTAAGTTCCCAGAAGATAAATGGGGAATATTAGTGAGAACAGCTTTTACTCAGGGAAGGGCAAGAGATTGTGTTCTATTATTAAAAGAGGAGAATTTAAATGATTATGAAATCATTAAAGATACTGTACTTAAAGCCTATGACCAAATACCGGAAAGTTATCGGAAAAGGTTCCGTCAGTACACAATGTCCCCTTTACAAACACACTTAGACTTCCTTAGAGCAGAAGAAAAGTTAATGGATCAGTGGATAAAATCCAGAAATATCTCCACCTTAAAAGAAATGAAAGATATCATTCTCTTAGAAGATTTTATTAACAAAGTGAGGCCGGATATAAGAATGTATTTATCCGAGCGTGATATCACTGACCCTGATAAGGCTGCTGATTTAGCTGAACAGTACACATTGTGTCATAGGACAGCTGATGGAAAGAATTTTAATCGGTCACAACGGCCAGCAGAAAACACACAACAACAACATCGTGAAAAAGTTCATTTTGTGAAACAAAATGATGTTAATAAAAAACCTGTCAACAAAAACGTCCAATGTACTTTTTGTAAAAGAACAGGACATAGCATCGAAGACTGTTGGAGTATAAGGAAAGATAAAAGACCTAACAAAGTAGCCATGTGTGCCAGCCATGCACAAATACAGAATGTACAAGAAAGCGAAGATACAAACGAACTGAATTCGAAGAAAGATTCTTCTAAACCAGAAACACTGAGGGTGGATTTGCCTGATAGCAAAAGTCAGAAGGTAGAGAAATCTACAACTGAAGATAATGAGGATAAATATCCTGATTATAAATACAGAATGGCTACTATTGGATTAATTGTCCAAGTCCACAGAGACGAAAAAGTAGACCAAAGTATTTTTGACTCGGAAAAGAGTCTGAAGTCATCGAAAGATGAAACAACACCCGAAAGTCATGGTCAAGGGAAGAATAAAATTGACACAGAGACCCTGTGCAGTTTTCAACCGTTCATTAGTGAAGGTTGTGTGGCCTTACAAAAGGAAGGACCACTGAAGTCCGTAAAAATATTACGAGACACAGGAGCATCATTAACACTGCTGCTTAAAGATGTATTACCATTGAATGATAATACATTGACAGGACAGACTGTCCTATTGAGAGGTTTTGAATGGAAAGAAGAAATACCTCTACATAGGATATACCTATCATCTGGCTTGGTGACAGGATATGTGACAGTTGGAGTAATATCAAAACTTCCTGTTGAGGGCATATCCGTTATCCTAGCAAATGATTTGGCGAAAGGGAGGGTGAGACCTGAACTGATTGTAAAGGAAAATCCAGACCCTAGTCCTATTGTGGAGACAGGAAAAGAAAAAGAACTTTATCCTGTAGGTGATGTCATAAAAGGTATGACACCACAGAAAAAGAAAGAAGAAATTATCTCACAAGAAAAGAAAAAGAAAGAAGAAATTCTCCCACGAGAGAAGAAAGAGGAAGAAGAAGTGGAACGTGATACTACTATTTTCTCCATGAGTGAAGATTGTCCGAAAGGAAATGAACAATCAAAGAAGTCATCACAAAATGAATTGATTGCTGAACAGAAAGTAGACCCAGAGTTGCTACAGCTGCATGAGAGAGCTGTCGACGAGGAAGAAACTCCTACTACTGATGTCTATGAACATATAGACCACAGCATAAACAAACAACAATGCAAACCTGCAGTTGCCGGTACAGATGAAGATTGGAGGAGCATCACCGAAGAAACGAGTGCTGAGAGCTGGACCGAAACTATCAAAAGCTATGGGTTACCACAATCCATACCGACAGATCGAGGGACCAACTTCGCCCCGGAACTCTTCAATCCAGTCCTAAAGAACTTATGCCTGGAGCAGGAGATGTCAACTGAATCCCATCCGGAAAGTCGAGGAGCCTATGGACCAATCTTTGGACCCACTGTCCGAGGACCACTCAAACTACTTCAAGAAGCATGGCAGACCGAATTGGATCTCCTTGGGCTGATCAAGTACCTAGATAAGTACATATATTTTTTGTCTGACATAACTGTGTTTGTTAGAAAAAAATTTTACACTGCTCACATGCAGATGCCATTGTTGTGTGATGAAAGCAAGGCAAAAATATTATATCATTTGAAAATGATAAAGCCTTACCTTCTGAAAACAATTGGAATAAGCTTGATGTTGTTAACATTGTTACTCTTATTTGTAAAATTTATGCCTGGAGTACAGGATGAATTGAATGACAAATTCACTGATAGTTAGTTACCAAACTTACTATTTTAAAACTAAATCCCTTACTTGTGATGAAAAAGGACTGAGTAAAAGTATTGTTAGAGTAAATATCATTATAGTGTGATATTTCTAAACAAACTTGTTAGGTTGAGCATTTAAAATAATTGCTATAAGAGAAAAAGATCAGTTTTATCCGCAGAATTGGTTTCTAAATCAGAGGACATTATAAATGTGGACTGATTATAAGATATGTTTGAGAATCTCTGGAAATGATAATTGAAACATTTGGCAGAGAGGATAATCTGATTGATAAAGATGTAAATGATTTTAAGAAAAGAGAATTTTCTATCACTAAAGTATTGAGAAATGTTTTATGATTGTACTATGGATTTATTTTATCATGTACTGTTGTTGAAATATTGCACTGAGTCAAGATGCAAATTTCTTCTATGTGAATTTATTCATTTATTATATTATCATTGAATGTATGATAATGTAGGGTAAAAATAGTTGCAGCAAGGCAGAGCTATGACTAAAAAGAATTCCAAGAACTGTATTATATATGATTTTTTACTTTTTAGGATACTGTTACATGAAAAGCAGACCAGAAGTGAAACTAATGTAAAATAAAACTTATCCTTGTTTTGTATAAATTTAGGATATGTGCCACTGACTTGACACTGTAAACCAGAATGATTGAGAATTTCATGGTTGAAAATTTATAATGTTGACACACCAATGTTCAACTAATGTATTATTAATTAAGGATTTCATGTCAAGATTGTAAAACTAATCTATTTTTTTTTTGTATTAGTTAAAATAGATTGAATGAATTGTATTGACAAGCAAAAGACTGGGTAGACCTGAACACTGTGGAAGTAACAGGAACCTAGAACCTATGAATAAAACCTTTATGGAAAATGGAAAAGAGCAATGTACACCACTGAAAAGATTGGAAATGGAATGTTTTACCACAACAGTCAAACCAGCAGTTGTTTTGTACATAAATTGTTACATTGATTTCTCTCTGAAAAAAATTAATAGTAGCCTATGCTTAACTCTTTTCCACTTCAATAATATTGTATTTGAAATGTCTTTAATGTAATCTAAAGAAAATAATTACTTACTGTTTAGTAATAAGATTGTATGAAGATGATAACTTGCTTTAATTGATAGTTAATTAAGTAAATTAACCAATTTGTTTCAAGTAAATCCATGATTGTCTGAATGTTTCAATTTAAAACTGCTGTGAACTCTTTTAAAAAGAAAATAATGACGTCAAAAGGTCATGGTAAAATGAGAAATTGAAATATTTTTAATGATTTTTGCTATAAACTATTTTAATTCGTGAACAGACTATGTTTAATGTTCTCAAAATAATAATAAATGAATTTGATTTTGAGATGATAGATGTTAAAGAATGCTCATTTAATACGATAACTATTTAATCGCGTAGCAATATTTTTTTTGACCTAGGCTGTGATGAGGTAAATTTGCATAGCGATGTCAACATTGTTAAAATCAATTGAGAATGAGAGAGAGAGAGAGAGAGAGAGAAAGGCGGAATTGACCTAAATTTCTGTGTCGCGTCACAGACAGTTGTCTAATGTGTTAGCCAGCCTACAAACATACTGTCGAAGCAATAATATTTTGTTGTAAAGTGAAATTAGGTCAGGTCTAGTAGTATTTTTTTTGTTTTGTAATTGAGTTAGGCCTAGCATGTGTTCTATCAGAACGTTGGGTTTTTTTTCTCCTTGTGAAAAAAAAAAAAATAAGTCGTGTCTGAATAGACATTAAGTGATTTTTTCTTTTGTTGTATAAATACAAATTGTAAAAGATATTAGTTTATAATTAAATGGACGAGAGAGGTTTTTATTAACGTGGAATGTTCATGTAATAGAAATTATTAACTTGTATTATATTATATCTATTAAGAATGATTATGTATTTTTCTTGTATACAAGATTTAGATAAACCATTTAATTGTCCATTGTTTTGAATTAATAATTGAATGATTGAATGACTGTAGTTAAGCCATTTGATAAGATGAACTTATATTGCATATATTATATGTTATTGTTATCAGTTCGATTGAATTATTGGGATAGCAAATTGAATGGTATTGTTTTCCCCGGAATATTTTCTTTTATAATTATTCCTTAGAATTAACATTTTTTCAAATGTAAAAGAAATAATTATAAAACTTTAGAAGGGGGGGGGGATGTTACGAATCTCGGTCATAAATGAATGACGTAGTAAGGCATTGACCTCTTAACAAGTGCGTATCAGAGTCCAAAGCGACCAAGGTTTGACCTTTATGCCCTGAGGGCAGTTTAAATAAAATAATTCGTTCAAATCCCGTGGAAATTGGGGGATAATTCTGGATCGTAGTAATTATAGAGAAAGAGGTTAAAATGCGTATTAAGACCCTGTAGAATCTTCGATGATCGTTTTCTTTGTAAAGTCCCGACCTCCTTAAAGTTAGTTCAGTTCGGAAGTTTGTCGAGTGAAGTCGCTAATATTCATTTGTATATTGTATGCCATTGTATTGAAACTTATGTTGCCATCAGTTGATGAAGTTTATTGATCGTTTATATTGAGTCTACAATTTAAATAAAATTGTTTATTCAACAACTGGAGTTGTTTGATCTATCATTGTTGAGAAAGGTGTTGAAGATAATTATCACGAATATAACTACATTGCTGCACAGACCTGTCAGTCAAGGAACCCCTAGCTTGGGCTACAGATTAGCAGAATCTAGAGACTTCTAATAAAGATACAACTATATTCATTGAATCCGATTTAACGAGTCGTAATAATAATCAACCTAAAGAGGTCCATAATAATACATATATAGTTAAAATGGACAAAGACTATTATATTAAGTAATTAGTAGTACCATTCATTTTATACAGAGGGGGTGAAATATTTTCTTGACCTTTAAGGTCGTGTCAATGACCAGATGGTGAGAACTACATCCCGTCTACTAGTTGGCTAGATCTGATGAACTCTAGAAACATTATTCTGAAAGTTCTTTGCACACATACACAAAGAGTGACAGCTTTACTGTCTTGATAGCAAATGGCTAAATAAGCCAACACACAAAAAAAAAAGCAAAGTTTTAATGCCAGGAGACAGTATGTGTTGGGAAATAGGCATGAACGTGAACATTTCTTGGATGACTTAGTCTATTGACTAGAATGATTTTTTGTGGCGATGGACTGCTACCTGGATGTAGATTTCTTGACAGACCTGAACACTTTGAAGTGTTATGGATAAGGCAGTAACTTAACATCATTTAAAACAATAATAAAAATGCAAGACTAGACTCGGACCACGGATGAGCGTCGTCGGACGCAATAATCTTCTTTGTAGAAGGAGCGTCTGTAATGTTTAAGATAACATAAGAAATTCAGTTTGTTTAGTGATATAAATGTCGGGTCTAGTCTTTTAACAGGTGAAAGGAAATAATAAATGTAAACAAAAAGTAGGATGTTTTTAAGAGTATCGTAGAGGCTGTTTTTATATTTAGAACAACGTAAGCACAGTAAGTTAAAATGTTATAACTCAATACAATTTGAGAATATCGATACATTCTCTATAAATGTCTAATGGCACATTAATTCTCTCGTCTTTCAATATTTAAACACAAATGTAGTCCTATAGAGGCATATAAATCTTTATGACAATAGATGTGTATCTTGGAATTCAGCAGTTGATCTAGATGTAATCAATTTTTGCAGAATTTTCCAGCACATATATCTTACCTCGGCATAGAATCGTGGAAAGTGAAATAAAAACTGCACTAACAGTGCACTATGACATATATGGCTGAGGCGCACGGTATTCTTGTAACACATTATAGTTTATAGGTTCGAATTTTTTGTTCTTCTGATAATATGTGAAAAGTGCAAAAAGTGGATCCTTTTTCTTAAAAGTTCGCTTCGTTTAGCGTTAAAACCTGGCGGCGCAACTGCAGCACGCAGATGCTATATTATACATACTGACATATTTTTTTCCGCATAAACACAAGCTGTGCGTGAACTTGACTTGCCGTGAATTGCATAGCCGCGAAATAACTTTGCAGCTACATGTTTATCTTACTTAAGCATAGTTCTATTGCCTAGTTTAGGGCTATTATTAATAAATTGTAAATAGACATCATTTTTATATTTTAAAGTATTCCCGTCTGACCGAATTGATCCATAGGGTCTGTGAAAGAGCGTTCACTGGTTTATGTGGCCACGGCATACTAGGAGATATTGTGGCCAGCACAATGCATAGCCGCTTTTAATTTTCCCTGACTAACGTCTGGTACACATTCGAGCTAGGTATAGACACAGGAATACCCTCCAGACAGGGCAACAAATCCTATCCTTCACCAGGATTCAAACCCAGGACCTTCTGTTGTTTTTCATTGTTTGTAATGGTATTTATTTTTTTCCTACAACCACTAGGCGTATTGCTCTGAGTGACTCTTTAATTTTGTGCCATCTGTTGGGTAGGCTACATTGTCTTCTTATGCCTAAAGTTCTCGAAGCACTTAAAACCTATTTTTTGAGAACATGTTTTGGACGTTTGCGCAAATATCCAGACCTCGTTAATGGGCACGTTGTCCTGCCATTGAATGCCTAGAATACATCGCAGGCACCAACATGGAAGCTATTAAGCTTGCGCTCATGGAACATGTAAATGGTCCGTGTCTCGCTTCCATAAGGCAGGTGATGATGATGCAGGCCTGGTAGACGCACAGTTTGGTCCTCTCTGTTAGCATGTAGGGTTTTCACAAACCAGTTTATTTCGTTTGACCATTGTAGCAGGTGCATTACCAATTCTACTGTTTATTTTACTGTCGACGTACGCAGTGTCATGGCTTTACGATAATGTCATAACTTATGTAGGCTTATAGATGGCCTATATAAACTAACCAAGGACATATAAAGTTAGGCTTGGTATTTGGAACTGGAGTCCACCCAACTCAGATGGGTACCTGACTTTAGTTGGGGTAAAGTAAGGACAGCTGGGCATCGTGCGACATAATCCCCTAGTAAGCGAGGCCACAGAAACTGGTGGTCGCTGCTTCGCCATCCCTACGTATCAGTTTGGTCCGACGGGATACTTTGCTTACTTTACTTTATTCTTTCAGCATCTATTTATAGAACAACATACTTACTAACCAGATAATGCAATGTCCATGATGTGGGAATGTTTTATTATATCAAGTAAACTTTTTGTAAGCATCAAGTGAACAGTTCTTCAAATCACTATAATTACTAGGTCTATACATTAGTTTGACGTACAAGAAAGTAGTTCTCACAAGCAAAGAATATAACTGTATCATAAACTGTATAATAAATTAACCATGTTCAGTGTTTAAAAAATATATACTGGTAAATATTTATGAAATATCACCACATATCACATGTATAAAAAGAAGAAAACAATTGATCTTCTTTTTTATCTTTAAAAGAAATTACAAAATGCTTCTATATTTATACATCCCAAGATTTAAAGATATAGAAAAATAAACAATTTGTTATACCAAGAGCTGGCATAATGCCCAAAAATAATTTTTCAGCCGTTAAAAGAATACAAAATATAACATAACCCATGTTTAGGTTTTTATCAACTTAGATATTTTTAAAAAGGCACAACACCAAAAGACATACATTTATTAATAAAAATCATAAGGTTGTGCAGTGCACGATTTACCTATAAAGTAAACAAGCTATAGCTTAGGCCCCCCACTTTCTTGCCCCCCTCCCCCCCAAAAAAAATTGTCAGAGTGAGCAATTGTCATACATTATACTTAGAATATACTGTAATATTTGTTCCAATGCCGCACATCTGAAACGTCCAATACTCTTCACCTAATTTTTAAAGAGGTTTAAAATAAGATTAAATTGTGTACCGTATTTAAAAAAAAATGTTTTTTGTTTTTTTTCTTTTTTCTAAAAAGAAGGAGTTCTAATTTATGGTAGCCTTAATGTTATATTTGTGGAGTTATTTTCTCGATGAATTTCACAAGACTAGGTAAATACTGCAATACGCCCTAAATAAGTCTAAATGTTTGTAGGAAATGGTATGCTTCACTTTCGGATTTTGTTAAAGGTTCCAGGGATATGTTCGATCATTTTGAAGAAAAGCAATGCATTAGAGTCAGGTCTGGCACAGAGGGCCTCAGTATACAATGATACTGAAAAAAAGTTTTCATTCTTTACAAAATTAGAAGCTACATAAGAAGAGATTCGTGAAGGAGTTAGTGCTTTATCCAAAACATAGGCTATCCTGAACATGTCATATTTGGACATGAATCTTGTAAGAGTAGTCAAGCAAAGGCATCAATATGTTAGACATAGTCAAGCATATGGCTCAGAGGGACATTATAGTCTGACACATCAGGATCTGTATAGGGTAATATTTAACGATCGTGTCCAATCAGCATTACCTAATGTAGAAGAAATTTTGATATTGTTTCTTAGTATGATGGTTGCTAATTGCTCTGGAGAAAGATCTTTTTCTCAACAAGAGGATAAAAAATGAATTTAGAACAATGATTCAAGATAAATTATGTTCCCTCAATCTCAGGTGCATAGAAAGTGACAAACTAAGCAGTTTATCATTTGATGATGTCATCAGTGACTTTGCTCTGACAAAGGCAAGAAAGAAAATATTTTAGTTTAATTAATGTAGGCTTAATTCATTATAACATGTTTCAAGAGATTAGATAATAAGCCTTTTAGAAGAACTTTTGTTTTTTTAAGCTTGTTATGAATAAAAATGATTTTAAGATTTATTATTTCACTATCTATATACTTCTGAATTATATTTCAGTTTTACCCTCTAGATATCCGAAAATCATATTTGGCACTGACATATAACATCTGGACTTATAAAGGGCCCGTATATCAAATGGCATTATCAAGTATAAATCCGCCCTGAGTTCAACAAACATAATATATATATATATATATGAGACATTTACCCCCCTCCTTTTTTATAATTGCAAAATCATAAATTTTAATAATGTGATCCTTAAAACAGAATTATTCTTTGGCCCTTCTTGCACGTATATATAGAGCAGCAAGTGATAAGAATCTGAAACCAACTTGTAGTGCCACCAACATCCAGATGTCTAGAACTATATTATCCTATAAGAAATTGAGAATAAAGACAAGTCAATCAATGTTTTACTATTTCACTTATTATTAATTTTTTTTATTTTGAAAGCAAAAACATTTACTACAAGATGACCCCCTGATTTTGTAAGTAGAGACACTCAGCAGAATTAATGATGAACACATCATGGACTTTATCTTCACTTTATGGATTTTATTATTTTATTTTTACTATCTCTTGTTACATGATAATAACGTTGAAATTTGTTACACTGAGTAAGGTTTTTTTCTTGGCTTTCTTTAGAAGAAGGTGGTGGAGGTACCGTATTATTTATTTCCTAATGTCTTCTTCGTGACTTTTTCTTCAATGACAAAGCTTCTCATCTTTATAAACACATAGTGTCAGTTCAGTCCACCGGATGGTGTATTCATACAGATTGTGCTTGATTACTTGCCTCATTCTCTGGATTCCCTTTAAAACATATCAGGTCTCAACAACAGTCCACCATCGTACTTGATTCTAATAGGGCAGCCTTTTTGAGTTCACCCCATAAGACAGATCACAGCTCTTCATGTCTTCTTCAGGTTATTGAAAGAGTCAGTCACCAGCCGGCTGGTCCTGCGGTTAGTTCACCCCATAGGACAGATCACAGCTCTTCATGTCTTCTTCAGGTTATTGAAAGTGTCAGTCACCACCCGGCTGGTCCTGTGGTTAGTTCACCAGACTGTCAACTGACACGTCGCGGGCTCTATCCCTGCCGCCGAACGATCCCTGCAGGAGTTTTGGGCTTAGACGTAATAATTTTCTATCTAGAAGGAACGTCTGTAAAACTTATAATGGTCTCCCACCTGTCTTTTTAAGCGCCATTTACACTCGATGGATGACCAGCCACATGAATCTAACTTATATGAGATTTTAGGTTTTGTGCTCTTTGACAACATATAACAAACACAGTCAAACCTGCAAAGTTACATTTTCCTTAGCACTCAACTGGGAACATGCTGCATTTCTCGGTATAATTTTGCATATTGTGTATCAGTTCCTAACAATTTTAACAAAGAAAATAGAGCCTTGAGGATGATAAAGTTGCCAAACTAAAAGTATTTTTTTTTGGTTGAGTCTCCTATAGTTTAATGTAAAGTTACTTCAAAGCAAATTTAGAATCATCACCATAAAATGATTTACCAATTCTGGATTTATTAAAATATTGTTACAGCGAAGAAAATTATGTTTTAAATTTCAATTATTGCAGAAAGAATTAAAACTATTCTTTTACACTAGATTGCAAGTTTTAGTTTGAAAGCTCTATGTTTAAATAGAATTATAACTTTATCTACCTCAGAAAAACTTGTATATTCCAGAACATCTTTCCCAGAACGAAAAAGACATTGTGGAAAGCTAGGAATTGATGGAATTGTGAAATTTGTTGGTAGTCCTGGAATTGTGAAGTCTGGTGGAAGGCTGGGAATCGTGATATTAGAACAGGCTGAAAATAAAAAAAGTCATATCAAGTATTAACTAATCACACCTTGACATGTCTTAACTCTATTAAAAAAAATATAAGAATGGCTTATAATTTAATATGAATGGGACAGAGTAGTTAAGAGGCAGAGTGCTTGGATAGCCATTCTTAAAGATCCTTAGTTCAAATCCAGGTTGACACCAGATCTCTTTTTCGAGGCCTAAAGTGTGTGCCCACAAAGTCTGTCCAGTTCTGGTGGCTATATGACATATATGCTTTAGCCTAAAAAATGTGTGCAGGTTCTTACTCTAAAATCATTTGAAAATGCCCTGGCTTTACCCAAACTTTACACAAATTTCACAAACCAATTTTCAAGGGCATGTGTGAAATCTCTTACTGTTTAAAAGCAGTTTATAAAGGTAGTTCGTTTAACTTAGGGTATGGTTTCTGCAGCCACATGCACTTTTTTTCTCACTGCGGAATTCCCCTTGGATAATTATCGTGGTGGCCCACCAGAATACCTGCAATGTCGCCCGGTAACATAAATCACATACTCTAGGTATGGGCATCCAGGCACAAGGGCGGGGTAGAAGCGGGAACGCTGCACTCATTGCATAACAAACAAATTTTTTATTAAGTCTGAAGCAGTTAGATACTATTCTGAACTTAAACAAGAATATTGGACAATTTTCTGATAATTTAATGACTATATAAATATAATTCTATGACTTAGATAGTATAAAGTCAAGACTTGCGTATTGTATCAATATTTCTCCACTGGTTCACCATCAGAACTTCATTGGAAAATTTAAACCAAGAAAGATATTCTAGCCACACAAAGTACACAGGTACGTCCCTGTTTACATAGAAAAAGAATGTTTACGCAATTATAAACTAAACCAGTAAAAAAATAAGTTCAATGAGAATGCTCATAATGTATCAAATGGAAATTAAAGTCAACCATCATAAGAACCTACCCGTTGTTTACAAACAAACCACCAAATAACATGGAGGGAATAATCAATGTTGGCGCCACAGCTAAAGACACTGTCACTGACCCACTGATTATTGAAATAAGGTAACCTGAGAAATAACAAATATTGAAAACATTAATCTCTCTCCAATCTACAACGTATTTTCATGGATTCACTGTGATGAATGTTGGCAGCATGGTCTTGATGTCAACACAGCTTTTTGTGTGATAAAGACATTCATAGTATGCAGTAAGATGACAGGACAAGGAATCAAAGAAAACAATACTATTAGCCAGCAAAACATAAGATGTTATGGAACATTGAATAAGAATGTGGTGCAACAAATAGAAAGATGTCTTTTCTCTATGTCGCCCTTGGTTTGGTTATTATGTATTGTTTTTCCCTTCCTGTTATAAAGTGATTTTTTTTAAACATGCAACATTACAAACAACATTAACATACAACAATGCTGGCAAGCTCTATGTTTATATAAACTGTCTATAATTTTTTTCCAGTAAAGAAGTTTCTGTCTGTTTGTTGTATACAAGATTGAAAATGTTCCTAAAAAGAGGATAAGAAACTGTAGACAACGTATAAGAGCTGGTGGATAAGATAAGAAAAGATAAAGTGGCTTTATTGATCCAAATAAATGGAAATTTGATTTGATTACATAAATTCCATCTTTCAGCATACTTAAAACAATATTAAAGAACCTTTTGTACTCAAACACAATAGACATTCGCGCAAACTATCATTTCATTTATCATACAAGAAAAAAGTAGGCCTATCATTTAGGAGTCAGCTATTGAGCCATTGTATTTCCTGGCTGAAAGATGATTCTTTTGAAAGAGTCTCACTGATATTGGAACAAAAGATGGAACCATGTACACTTGTAAAAGATGTTATGGCACAAAATAACAGTAATTTACGAAGGAATTTAAACTTTTTGAGGTTTTGATCAAATTTGTATCACACACAATGGAGAAAGAAATGAAAAAAGTTACCCATCGATATGGCTACATTAGTTGCCAGTATTAAAACGCCAACTGCTATAAGGAATGCCTCCCACGATCTATGGAATCCTGGAGATAAAACACACAAAAATTGAATAAGATTTGAAACAATTATAAATTATACAATTCTTACAATCAGTGCTGTTCGTTTGACTAATGCAACAGATAAGTTTGATATACTCATGTAGATAAATAGTTACTTACCTATCATCCAATACGTTATTGTTGTAAACATAACACAAACTGTGATGAGCAACGGAAGCTGTGTACGCAGGAAAAGTGTCACCACTTTAGTATGTAGGACTTAATATGTACATTTAACAGAAAACTAATCTAGAATCTACCAGAGGACAAATCTCCCACAGGTTGGAGCAACTAAATTTTGTTTGTATTATACAGTAACTGGGGTCCTTATTGTAAAATCTTTTACAGATTCTTAGACTTCTTCCGAAGCTTTCCCAAACTTTATACAAAAATTTCCCAAACCCAAATATAGTCTAATGGTATGTGGATTTTGTTTTAATGTTAACCCATAGTGTAGTCTAAATGATACATTTTATTCATGGATTATTTTCAGTACAAATATAACTAAGCTTAGTAGAAACAGCTCATGAAATTTTTTTTTATTCAAATAAACAACTGATAGGAGTTAACATAAAGATATAAAATTACGTACATAAAAAAGTAACCCGAATGTCTAATAGAATAAAATCATTTACCTCTGCTATAGTCTTAGTGAGATAATAAATGTCAACTCTATACAAGCCAGTTCCATACTCTCTCAAAAATATGGCCAGTTCTAAGGGAAACGACTGAAAAAATGAAAACAAGAAATAATAAAAAATACATTATATTCTGCTTCATGTTTGTCTCTCTAATCACAAACAAGACTATATGAACCTTCGACCAGCCATGTTATATAAGGTAATTAATTACATTTTGTGCTAATGAAAAATTCAATAAATAAAGGAAGGGATTCTTGGCAAAATACATAGTTACATCGGCCCATAAAGCATAAACAGATACAAATTGTATCAACTACAATGAATAGAAAGCTAAACAAATTTTATAATTAGAATTGTTATTTATTTTCTGAAAAACATTTAAGAAAGTAATTTAAAATAATTATTGTAATCGGGTTGAAAAAAGCAAGTCTTATTATTTCAATCAAACACCCCTATCCTGCATGCATCTAAAATATAATTATTAGATTCAACTGGCTGAAAACATTTTAGGAATAATAATGCAAATAAAAAAAAGAAAGATATCAGTTAGGAATCGAACCCAGATTGCCCGCATGGCAGTCAGATACGCTAACCACATCACAGTAATAGCGAGGTCACAAAACAATATATGAGACAATAAGGTCACGTGTCTTTAAATTAACCAATGGGAGTTGGATAAGACCCACGCAGACTACTTTCTATATATATATAGATATGCAACGTCCATTTATATTTCATTGGCTAATTCATTACCAAAAAGTATTTATGAAGTAATTATACAGGTAAACCAAACATATTTTGGATGCTGCTTATACACGTGAACTACAATTTCATTTTTGGCTTTTTGACTTTGAATGTAGGGGAGAGTGGGGAGATTTGGCCCACCAATTTGTCTTTCTTGATAAATTGTGTCTAATTTAGACAAATATGTATATTGAACTATGAAATTGCAATAAATGTTAGTCTAGCCAATAATACAAGTTAACATAACTTGTTTATCCCTTAAATATATATAGATTGTTATATGATAATTAACAATTGATGTGTATATAAGTGGGGAAAAACAGCCTTAACTAGGTGGGGGGAAAAGGCCCTGAATGCTTTTTCTGCTATTTCCTATCATTTAGCTTTTAAAAAGTAGGCGTAAGATAAACTGTATCTTAGCATTAGCATTTTAATATTTTATCCGTGCATATCTCTACATTATCAGGATTCTTACTCTAAATGTCATTTTAAAATTCCCAAACTTTTCTCAAACTCAAAAAACAAAATTACAGACCAATATTTAACCGCATGTGTACGATTTCTTCATGTTTACCGCTAGTGTAAATAGAAATAATTTTAAAACAGAGATCTGTTCCTTGTTTGTAAAGTTTTGAATCACCATTTAGTTTTTTATCTTTTAGACTATAGATTGTATCCGTCTTCTTGGTTGTATGTTAATGCGCTCTGAGCTTGCATTATGCTTGTTGGCAGCGCTATACAAATGTCATTATTATTATCATTATTATTATCTAATGGCTATACAGAGCACTAAATATTATTGTGACCAGTCTTAAAGTAGAAAGCGCATCAAACCACCCACAAACCTACACCTCCAGTGAAAGGGCCCATGTGACTTAATTTCAACACATAATTATAACAAGCATAAAAGTAATGCTATATTAAGAACATTTTTTTTTTAAGACAGCCTTCAAAAGTATAATTTCAAAAGATTGAAATTAAAATATTTTGTCCATGAATATTGGAGGATTACCTTTCCCCAGGGGAAGTAACTTTAAAAAAGAACACTAAAAATCTAGTAATTCATATTAGAATAGCCTATCACTAGGTATACCAAGTCTAGTAAATATAAAAATGTAAATAAAAACAGTTGAAACAAAACAATATAATTCCAAAAAAAGAAAAGGAATAAAACAGAAAAATAATGTAACATATTTACTATAACCCTGCAGGTTACATTAGTTAAATTACAATAAAAATATTAATAGCGATGAAAAAAACAAAGTAAAACCTACATACTTGCCAAAAGTTTTTTTAGGAATTTTAACAAGTATTGAATTATTTACGGGATATAAAGTATGACCTTGTAAATCCAAACATATAAAATGTGCATAATTTTGTTTACACATACACATTTCTTCATTCCCCTGATACAAAGAACTATATGCATTATTTCCCCTTCTTACATAGAGAACAGCAAACAGGTTGGAGAAGGAAATGTTGGAGATCAAAAGAAAAATTGCTCCATTGATACTCATTACATTCTTTTGGGTTATAGTCTGCTGGAGGTAAATAAGACCCAAAACAATAGCCAATGTCTGAAAGTAAACAAAGGTTAAACATAAACTGTATTAAATGTGCATCAACCGAACCTTGACCTAAATAGCTCTACTGTAAACCTGCATAATACATCTCTCCACTTTGGAGTATGTCCATACGTATAACAATTCACTTTGTTTACACAAAAATAGGAAGGCTTGGCTTTTGCTGGTCTTGTTTGCCAATAAAGCTGCGCCAAACTATTTATAAGTAGCTAACCTTGGTCTCACCAAAAATCTTTAAGCTTGTTTTCAAAGTAATTATTGGGGAAAAAACATGATGGGCATTTTATTAAAAACTACATGGTTATTCACTTTATGAAAATATTTCAAAAGTATTTTTCATGCTGCTTTGTTGGGCAATTTAGTGAAAACTTTTCCGAATCTTCATCAGATTTCCAAAACTTTCTTAAAACTGAAATGTCAAATAAGTTTTTCACAAACTTTACTAAAAATTTTAAATCCTTATGAACCCATTAAAGCTAATGAATTACATTTAACAATTAGTCTACAAGTGCTCACCAGGGCTTGCATAAATCGAACTCGAATTAGGATGACATCTCTAAACAAGCTGATCCAACTTCTCCAGAACAAAAACCTAAACTGGGTCAACCAGGAAACTTCATATCTACAGGGTTAAGTAAACAAAACAAAACAAAAATGTCTATTAAGGTTTTATTGGGGCTGTTGGAGAATAAAAAATCAAATGTATCAGAATTGACAATTTCTTTTTATTAATAATAATAATAATAATAATAATGAAGCTTATATAGCGCATATCCCGCAATCAGTTCTATGCGCTTAACAATTACATTTACAATTACAATTACAATTAACGATGATAAAAATAACAGACAAATGTTTAAAAATGTAAGTGGGCTAGAAGTTAATAATAAACAGGTGAGTCTTGAGTCCGGTCTTGAAAATATTAAAGTTCGAGTTTTGTCGCAGCTGGAGTGGCAGGGTGTTCCATGCGGAGGGGCCGGAGTAGGTGAAGGCCCGCTGACCAGCTGTCACGAGTTTTGTCCGCGGGATCGTCAAATTGAGTTTGTGAGCAGCCGATCGAAGTGGGCGTGGTTTTGTATATATTTCCAGACAGGAAATTAGATAATCCGGGGCAGAGTCATTGAGGCATTTATAGCATAGAGATGCGAGTTTATATAAAATCCTATTTTGAATAGGGAGCCAGTGCAGAGAGTAGAGCAGAGGTGAAATGTGGTCGGACTTCTTCTTCTTTAGGACTAGTCTGGAAGCGCAGTTTTGGACGCGTTGGAGTCCTTGAATGGAAGCGGCAGGAAGGCCGGCCAGAAGAGAGTTACAGTAGTCCAAACGAGAGAAGAGGAGAGTGATGACGAGCTTGGTACAAGCTTCCGGAGTGAGGTAGCGACGGATAGTGGCAATTCGTCGCAGGTGAAAAAAGCAGGTTTTGATCAGGAAGGAGATGTGGGGTTGCATGGACAGAGTGGAGTCCAGAAACATGCCGAGGCTCTTTACCGTTGAGGAGAAGGGCACAGAAACGTCACCCAACTGGAGGTCAGTCACGCGGAGGGAGCAAGCTTCTGTCTCGTTCCTACGAGTAGGGCTTCGGTCTTATCGCTGTTGAGCTTCAACTTGTTTTCTGTCATCCAGTTCTTGATGTCCAGGAAACAACAGGAGATAGAAGCAAGGAGCTCGTCGATGTCCTCAGGCTTCGCGCTGTTTAGGAGCTGGGTGTCATCAGCGAAAAAGTGATAATTAAGGATGTGTCGCTCGATGACGAAGGAAAGGGGTTGGGTGTACAAAGTGAAGAGGACTGGGCCGAGGACGGACCCCTGTGGTACATCATAGCGGACGGTGACGGGCTGGGAGGACGAAGATTCAGTGGTGACGGTCTGGGAGCGACCGTCGAGGTAGCTCTTGAACCAGGAGAGGGCTATATCATGAATGCCGAACGTGAAGCTGAGGCGATCGATGAGTAGGTGGTGGTTGATCGTGTCAAAGGCCGCGGACAAGTCCAATAACACAAGGGCGGAGACGAGATGCGGTTGTGGTAGTGCTGGACCTTGGCGGCAGTGATGGTTTCCTTGACGCGGAGCCGCATGTCCCTGAAGATTTGGCGGTGGATCTCGAGGCCGGAGAGTCGCCAAGTGCGCTCGGTCTGTCGTCGTTCGTGCTTGGCAGCTATGACGTCGTCGGAAAACCAAGGAGCTGGCGGTCGCTCAGAAACTGCACACAAAGATGGCGGGGCGTGCTTGTCGAGAAGCTGGCGTAGAGTCAGGGCGAAAAAGGAAGCATGGTCAGAAGAGGGGTCACGCTGAGCCAGCAGCAAGGCAGCCTCGTTGCCAAAGGTGTCAGTATCTATGGCTCGCAGCTTACGGCGGGTGACAGCCTTGCATTTCTTCACCGGTCTGGTGATATTGACAATGAAGCTGATGGCAGAATGGTCAGAGACAAGAAGGTCGCTGGCGACTAGGCTGGAGACGAGGTTGTCAGAGGATCTGGTGACGATCCAGTCGAGGATATGACCACGGGAGTGGGTGGGGAATGGGACGACCTGGTCAACACTGTAGTTGTCGAATAGTGCCCGTGCGCGCTTGGTGTTGGCATCAGAGGGACAGTCCCAGTGTATGTTGAAGTCACCCAAGATGATGACTCTGTTAGGGGTGACATTGTAGTAGTCAAGTACAAGAGCAAACTCATCAAAGAAAGTAGCATCATTGAACTTGTTCTTGGCGTTTGGTGGGGGACGATAAATGCCGAGGAAGGAGAGAGTGGTGGTGGTAGAAACTTTAATTTCCACGACTTCGAAGGTGGTGTGAGAAAAGGGGAGAGTGTTGGAGAACAATACAGCAGCGTGGAGGTGTTTTTTTTATAGATGACGGCGATACCTCCCCCCGTGCCAGTGGGGCGGGGAAAAGAAGCTGTGAGGGGACTAACAGGGGTTAGTTGTTCGCACTTGGGGTCGTCCCCAGATCGTAGCCATGTTTCGGTGATAAACATGAAATCTAGATTTTTTCGACAATAAAGTCAGAGATGAGCTCGGCTTTCCCGACGGGGTTAACTGATTGAGAGTTTATGAGGCAAACACTGAGTGCCTTGTTAGAAGCTTTGGCAGATAAGGGAGGGGATGGTCGATTTGCTTTGGGGGATATGCAGGCACAGAGAGGGGAGTGGAGGGTTGATATGCAGGTATAGAGAGGGGAGGGGAGGGTTGATATGCCAGATCAGGGGCTGCGGGGGACGATATGCGGTGACAATGTCCAGCTCTCGTCCCACGTCTAGTTGGTAAGTGGCGTCCGATGCCGAGCCTACGAATAGTAAGAAAGAGTTTGGTATCCAGATGTGTATTGAGTTTCGAGCAAATTTTCCCAATGTTAAGAAATAACTTCTTATCCATTTCTTCTCATCAGTAAGGTCGATTTAATTGAGAATTAGTAGCATACAATAAAAGTGGCTAGTATAAAAACAAGCTAGTGTGGCAGCAGTCGTTTCTTTGTTTACAAAAATTTCCAGGAGTAAAAGTTATATCATGTGTAGTACACGGTACACGGTTGACTAAACTCGACAGTCCAGATTTAATAGGGGGAAAAAACACAGTGTTGTGACTAGTTGTGAGAACTGCTCAGTCACTTTGACTCTAACAATCTTAGCAAGCTTAATAAGATGATTAATAAAGTCGATTATACAAATTAGTCAATAAATGACCGAACAAAACACACAATTTGAGAGAGTAATTCACAACAAATCAATCAATATAAAATTAATAGAATAGTAGGCGGATCTATCAATAACATTATTTACATATTATCATATACTCACCTTGATTCACCTGCCATCATGTCACTCAGCTGTAAGACAACAAATTTAAAGGACAAAAATACGTGTGCTATTATTCTACACTCAAATTGATTATTGACATATTGAACTCACTCAAATTGATTGTCAAAATATTGAGCTCACTCAAATTGATTGTCAAAATATTGAGCTCACTAAAATTAATTTTTGAAATATTGAGCTCACTCAAATTGATTGTCAAAATATTGAGCTCACTAAAATTGATTGTCAAAATATTGAGCCCACACAAATTGATTATTGAAATATTGAGCACACTCAAATTGATCAATCAGCTTCTTGGAATGCCTTAAGTTGCTGGCTATGTTCTATGAACCACAAAAACCTATATAGATTAGTATTTTGTATCAAAATTTATTAGAGCTTTGAGGTTCCTTATAAGAAACTGGTGAACTTTATATTATTGTAATATTTGTTTTAAATCATAAAATCATATTGTACTGCGTAATAGATTTTTATATTTGTTTTTACATATCAAATATATTGTAATTGATATGGAGACATTTCAAAGTCAATATTGAAATAGGAAGAAAGCTCTGATAAGAGATGATTATATTGTTACAATGACTGAAAACATCATTTGGCATGTAATTACATAATGGCCCATATAAATAAGCAGTAAAACGCAAATTAAGTCATGAACATATAGATTAAGTGAAATATTACATTTTCATTCAATATGATAAAAGGTAATTTAATGAGAGCAAAAAAGTTGATGTAAATTTTAATGATCTGATTGATATATTACAACAGCCTGGATGATCATATTGGAATTTTAATGCTATTAGGAGTATATTAAAAGTTTTACAATAACCTAAAGCAACATGCCATGTGTGTCAATTACTAAAGCACAATGTACTGAATTTACTGAAACACTCACCAGCGAGTCATTCCTACTATCTCTGGCAGTCTGTGTCAGCTCTTGTGTCTGATTCAACATTTTCACACACTCCTCTGTCTCACAAAACTTGTCACAAATTTCCTTGATTGAATAAAATTAGGAACATTTTTGTTGTTTTTTACACTTAATAGTTAATATAACAGAGTTCTTACCCTAAAATCATTTTAAGATTCACAGAACTATTCACAAACTAAAAAAAAAATTCCCAAATTAATTTTTATTGACATGTGTACAATTTTTTAATGTTAACAGGCAGTGTAAATATAGGCAATCCAAATAAAAAGATTGTTTGGAGATATTTTTATTTATCAAGTCTAATAAAATAACACCCTGGTATTTTAATAAATCACTTCTTAACTTAAATAAATGGTTATTCACTTTTAAAAAAGTGATTTATTTTTCATGCTGCTTTATCTTTTTTAGTGAAATTCACAAACTTGCCCAAATCTTGGTCATTTATTCAAACCTGAAAAATCAAGTCAGTTTTTCCCCAAAATATTACCAGTAGGTTTATATAGTAAAATATATTTCAATATAAGTTAGAAATAACTAAAAACCTACATTTGTACGCGCTCTGCATTTTTCTTCCTGTCCAGGTACAATGGCTAGTGTCAGAATGTAGTGGTCAGCAGGATTGTAGTTTGTAGGACATGGGTAGCCAAGTCTGTAGTGAGATGCAGGATTTTAATATAATATACATTTATAATTAAACTTAATAATTGTAAAGATTGCAATAGCCTAGTTAAATTATAATCTGTTGTAATTAAATCTATTAAAAATTAATTGTCCTATATGTAGGCCTATCTAACTTTAAACAAATAGCCATCTAAGAAATCTAAAGTTAGAATACATCAAGTATAAAAAAATGTGTTTAGAAAAAGGCTTCTAAAACTGTGTTTATCATACTACCCACCCATAAGTCTTCGCAGAAATATTGAAATTAATGCCCTGTGCAAAACATATAATTTACTTATTAAAACCTGTCCACTCAAAGAAAGCTCCAATAGGCTTTATATTTTTTGGCTATACTTCGGGATTACTGGTTCACGGAGTTTTTCTAAGTGATATATATTACTTTAAAGATCTTTTTGTCCTGAATACGAAAATCGAGGTTTCATTGAGCGGTTCCATTTGTGTGATTTTTTTTTATGTTGAAAATTTGGTAATTTTGCATGTTTTAGGAAATATTATTACTTCCCTTGAGCATTTTGTGTTGTACATACAAATTGTGTTACGTCCCTTTGATTGTTTTTTTTTAATTTTTTTTTTATCCCATAATATCGAATGCACACACACATTCATGTACAACACGCTTCGAAGTTTGACGAATAGAATGCTTACCTATGAAAGAACTCCATGGCTGCTTTCTGTGTTCCCATAAATGCAGTTCTGCCTTCAGCCAACAGTATTATCCTGTTCATAAATTATTTAACATAGCCTAATCTTATCTAGAATTTTGTTAGTTAACAGCTTTTATAGATGGGTTGTCAATGGGAAATGGCACATACAGTTAACAATGTAATGTTTTAATTCAACTTACTTGTCAAACATGAAGAATAAGTCAGATGATGGCTGATGTATTGTGCACAGAATAGTCCGCCCTTTAATGGCCATTTTCTGAAATTAAAAATAAAATAAAAATCTTTCATCTATAAAAAAAAATTTACATTTATCTAAAATACTATTAAAATACACCAAAACAGATTGTATTTGTCAAATTTGTAAAAAAACAAAAAAAACTATGATTTAAAAACGTCTATTCACAGGGAGAAAAAGTTGTAGAATATCTCTATTTTCGATATAATGTAAATCAATCTTAACATTGAATAAACAACTAAGAGCATACTACCTGTAATGTTAAAACCTACCTGTATATTGAAACATCCCATCTGTAATGTTAAAACCTACCTGTATATTGAAACATTCTAACTGTAATGGTAAAACCTACCTGTAATGTTAAAACCTACCTGTATATTGAAACATCCTACCTGTAATGTAGTGATGATGCTCTGGGCCATGAAGGAATCCAAACCTGATGTCGGCTCATCACAGAAAAAGATGGGTGGGTTCGTGAGTGCCTCTGAGGCAAAAGACAGCCTCTTCCTTTCCCCTCCTGATATTCCCTTCTCTCCTCCACCAGCATCCCCTATCCTGCTGTTGGCACACTTGGTAAGGCCCATCTGTAGTGGAAACAAAATCCGTAAATTCTATACATGTCCAACTACCATCACTGTAAATACATGTCCAACTACCATCACTGTAACACTGTAACGTCAGATTTTGTCAGAAATTATTTTTTTAATCTCAAACATTTTTTTGACTAGTAAGTTTATAAAAGCTGTCTGTAAAATTTTAAATAAAACTATGTAATAACTCGAGATCTACATGTGTTGAATTTTTTTTTAATGATTTGGAGCTTACTTGTGTTAAATAAAATTGCATTCACATGTAATGTGTAATTAACTGTATATACCAGTATACTATTAGTTACCTCAGTTATGACCTCTTCAACTCTGGCTAACCTGGCTGCTCTGTCCAGCCTTTTGTCCATTCTAAGAAGAGCCTGGCAATCATTAAGTTTTTATTAAATGACAAAGACAGTATCAATAGACAATGGCACTGATATGCAAGTCAGTAATATGTACAAAAGATCAGAACATGAGAGACTTAGCTCATCATAAACTCGATGTATTATGACATGACAACTTAGCTCACCCTAAACTGTAACTGTTCCCTGACAGTAAGAGTTGAGAAAAATAGGTCATCTTGTTGGACATAGGCTGAAATACCACTTATACATGGACCTATCTGGAATGGTCACATATCATTCATGGGTTTAATATAAATAGATGAATCATTTTAATCTACTACCAGTTTTCCTTGCTAGATGCTCAAGATTGAGAAATGTAAAAACATTACATCTTTAAATAGGATAGTACCGGTACATAAAGACTTAATTTTTCTTCTATTATATCAACGAGTCAATGGGTATACTAAAAAATAATCAACAATGAGTTCTTACATTATTCACATTGTATAAAACAGTTTTTTTTTATTTATTATAAATATTTTTTAACGAAAGACTATTTAATATTTCACCAAAATTTTTTTTTATAAGAAAAGGGTTTTTTTTTCTTTATATTTGTCCAGGTGCAAGAACAAATAGGCTACATATAATTAGTATATAAGTACTTTCTTCCCGAGTGGCAATCGGGCATGGAATAATCTTCTTTATCTTCTGTTATATATATTATATAATTTAGGAAGATAATTTATTTTAAGAATATAATATATATATTTTTATTAGACTTTCTGTATTTTTTAATGCTAATATGCTTTAGCATTCTCAGTAGTGAAACATAATTAGCAGCCACTAGTCTGATAAATAAATTACATTTTTTGGGGGGTCTCAGCTTCAAAATAAAAATTAATCACTTACATGCCAACCATTCACTCTAATGTCACCATTAAAAGTGTAATTCTTTGTGTTTTTTGAAGTCAAGACATTTAGTAAAGTTGATTTTCCAGCACCACTGAGTGAAAACAAAATTATAACAAAATAATAAAAGTATGAGAGAAATAGGCTGTAGTTCACTTTTAAAACTTCTTCTATTTTGAAAAGTTCACTAGTTAATGTGTATAAATGTTTTGCTAAGAAAAAATTTTGAACTACAATTAATTTGTAATCTTACCTGGCTCCCAATATTGCCACAAGAGTACCGGTCTGAACTAAACCACTCACTAGAAACATTTAAGTTAACGAATCAAACTTTTATTTAACAAAGAAATAAAATGAACACAATAGAAAAGTTTATTTTAAAAGAAGATATAGAGTTTTTACAACAAACAAAATTGTGTAATAGATCTAAATGGTAAACATTGTGGCGTTTTGGGAGAAGATTAACGTCACACGCAACTAAGAAAGGTCTTAGATGTAATCCGCTCTTATAAGATACTATAGTCATATCATCTGTACGTACAAAACCACTGACATTAAGGCTTTAATGCCTAGAGCCGCCGAAAGACGCTTTTATCGCTAACACCTAGAGCGGCCGAAAGACGCCGGAAATGCTTTCTTCACATCCATTGTTTATTTCCGTTTTTTACTGCTGATAACTGAAATATCGTAGCCTAGGAGATGTTGATTACGTGACAGGATAAAATAAGGTTTATTTACATATTTTTTTGATAAAAATTGGTCAAGCAGAAGATTTTTTATTAATTGTTTAGTTACAGACATTTTCTTGACCAAACGATGAAATGTTTTATTGATTTTTTATTATATGGGTGTGCCTGGGCTCAGTAATGTTCCTTTGGACATTAATTTAAGAGAGGAAAATGATTCAGAAAGCGATATAGACCTAATTAATGATCTATTGATATCCTGAGGATACCAGGGGCGAAGCCACATGGAAGGGGGGCTGAGGGGGGGCTTTAAAATTATTTTTTTTTCAACAGCTTTTTAACCAAATATTTACTAAATTCGCAAAAAAAATAAAAAGGTTTGTCTCTCGAAATTTACCCCCCCCCCCCTCCAGACAAATTTTCTGGCTTCGCCCCTGGTGGATACCCCAAAAAAATCAGTTCACAATTTTTTTTATGATTTGCTATTAATGCACCGGAATTCCAGTTTGTGTATCTACAACTTATAGCTATCCAAGTCTTTGGTCAAATTTTTGTAATGAAGATTTAAAAGCCGGCACAGAGGGGGCAGTGGTGGAGGCTTGGTACAATGTGTTCCACAGTTTAATAGCCGATGGAATAAAATAATATTTATGAACACCGGTACGTGCGTGTGGGACGGGCAGTTTGAGCTGATGACCTCTGGTAGAGAGGGACACTTGATAAGACCTGACTGTGTGAACATGTGCACGTGACCATTTATGATCATGTACATCAGGGTGCCTTTGTCTAACACTCTGCGGTACTGTAGTGGCTGTTTTGAGGATGTCGTCCTGCAGGGTGCGACGTGCTGCGCGTCGTTGTGTTATCTCCAATGTGGATATCAGGTCTTGTTGGTGGAGATCCCACATCGTCGCTGCGTAATCCAGGATGGGTCGAGCTAAACACTTACAGCAATAGGGCTGGATCCTTGAGTAGCATACCTTGAGGTTCCTGTGAGCGAAGGCTCAGGCTTTGTTAGCTTTGACAACAATATATTTGACATGTGTGCCTCGGTGGAGGTTTTCTGTGATATGCACTCCTAGATACTTGGCTTCAAGTAACCTCTCAAGAGTGTGATCGTTTAAGGTGCAGTTAGTGGGATTCGTGGTCTTCTTTTTTTCAATAGAGAGGAGGTAGCACATATCAACGTTGAACGCATTTCGCCATTTAGATTTCCAAAACGCCAACTTCTTTACGTCGTTCTGTAGATGGATCGTCTCATTAGGAATTGTGAACTGAGAATATAGGATGGTATCATCTTCAAAGAGTCATAACTTGGCGTGGATCCCGTAGCCCAAGTCATTGATGAATATCAAGAGCAGTGTGGGCCCAAATACTGAGCCTTGAGGATCACCAGATGTGACTGGCCCAATACAGGAAATCTCACCTTCTAAGACGACTTCTTTAGTTTGATCAAAGAGGAAATTTTCAACCCATCACTTGGTTTTACCTCTAATGCCGTATCAATCTAGTTTTAGGAGGAGCCGCTGGTGAGGGACTTTATCAAAGACCTTGGAAAAGCCCGGTAGGATGATGTCAGTTTTGCTAGCCTTGTCGATTACCGCTGCTAGATCATCAAATGTGAGGATTAGCTGTGACTCGTAGGATCTCTTTTTTGTGAACCCGTGTTGGGCACCAGTAATGATGTTGTTCCTATCCAGGTGGCTAGTGATCTCCGACGTGACGATGTGTTCGATGAGCTTGCAGCACACACAAGTCAGTGAGATTGACATGTAGTTGGCTGGTTAGTTTATATCCCCTGTCTTAAAGAATGGCTGCGCGAGGGCGTGTTTCTAGATTGTAGAAATGTTGCCAGTGGTTTCTTGAAGAGAAGAGTCAATGAGGCCAATTCCTTGAGAAGACGGTATCGAATATTGTCTGGACCCGCTGTGTTTTTTTTTTTTTTTTTTTTTCTTTGGGGGGGGGGGGGTAATATTTGATTACAGCTTCTGTACTCCATTACTAATGATGATTATATCAGGCATATCTGGATGGGGCTTTCATCCAGCTTGGGTAAGGCGCTTAGATCTTCTCTGGTAAATGCGATGCAGACAAGATTATTTAGGATATAAGCTTTAGCCTTACTGTCGCTGAACGTCAGTCCATTCCTCATTAAGGGTTATATGCACATCGGATCACTTCGCTTGTTTTTTTATAAGTCACCATAGGTTTTTGTTTGAATCTGCTTCATCGATCTTGCTAACATAGTTCTGGTAGCTCTGTCGATTAGTTCATTCGGCTTTCTTTCTTGATGTTTTTGAAGCGCTCCCAGTATGAAGCTTTGTTGGAAGTTTTTGCTTTCCGCCAAGCTCGTTACATGCGTCTCGAGATCTTCATGAGCTTGTTGTTATCCAGGGCACGTGGTTGTTGATGGATCTTTGGGACCTGTTTACTTGTCATTGTGGTTAAGTGGTCTTGGATACTCAGGTAGGTATGTGTGACTTGTGAAAGCGTCACTGAATGCTACTGTGAATTTCTTGATGGTATCAAAGTCCGCCTTTTTCCAAATGCTCATGTTCCTGGCCACCGGCCTTGATCTTGCTGTCATTAAGGACAATATCATGGTTCTGCAACTATCAATCTGAATGAGCACCAGCAAATAGGATGCATGCAAGAATACATTCCTGCCACTATTGTTCTAAGAAAAAGGATTTTGTTATAAGGTTGTGTAAAGGACTTTGCTTTGCCAAAATTTAATGATCAATTAAAAAAAAAAATATATTTAGTCAAGAATTTGAATTTTTAAATCTGCAGTTTGTCTGTCTTTAATATATTGTTATGTGTGTGTCATCATCATCAAACCCTTGCCCGTTGTTGCTGTTAAGGAGAGCGAATCAGCTGTTATATTTTTGCCTATCTTGAGCGGCCGTCAATAGTTCAGTCATCTGCAGCCATGTCAAATCTTTTATATTGTCGAACCAGCATTTCCTCTCACGGCCTCTGACCTTCTACGGTGCCTTGGAGGATAGTTTTTGTCAGGTTTTTATGCCGCAACACATGACTGAACAATGTCAATGTGCGCCGTTTGATTGTCGTTATAGTGGTTTCTTGAGATCCCGCAATTAGGGATATTATGTCCCAGACATACTCATTAGTCCTGTGTTCTAGGTAGGAGATTCGAATGATTTTTCTCATGCATTTATTTTCGAATTCCTGGAACTTGTTTTCAGTGGCTGCTAACAGTGTCCAGTTGTCAAATCCATACAGAACAACGGTTTTCACAAGTGCTCTGTAAAGACTAAGTTTTCTTTGGAGACTAATGTTTTTGCAGGGTCAGATTCTGTTTTCTATAGTCATTGCTTACCCAATCATGGATCGAATTTCTGTCTCACAGCTTACGTCTAAGGACAGCATTGTTCCTAGATTTTTGAAATTCTTTACTTCTTCTATTGGTTGTTGGATCATTGTAATGTTTGCACTTATGGCATCTGTGGTTTTTATCATTATTTGCTTTATTCTTATCTGATTTTCATTCCGTATGCCCTTTGCTCTATCTGCAAACTTGCATTTTAGCTCTTGTAGTTCTTTGCTGCTCCCAACCAACAGGTCAATATCACCTTCAAATCTTAGGTTGCAAAGGGGTCTTCCACCAATGGAGATGGATGTATGATAATCATCGAGTGGTTTTTGCATGGTTTTTTTCTATGCAGATATTGAACAAGATTGGTAATAGAATGCAACCTTGCCGGACTTCATATTGACATATTAAAGAAATCCCCTATGTTTACATTGAAATACATAGCTTCTCATAATTGGCCATAGTCCATCTTGACATACACGATCAATTTTTTTTCGTGAAGTATAGTAGCCTACATATGATAGAGTTCGCGGTGGTGTTTTATGTTTTTATATGAACTAGCGGTATTTATAAGTCTGCTAAATTTTGTTTGTGCCTGTTATTCTGCCAGTACTTTCCAAGCCACTTGTTTAAGTCTGTTGAGGATATCTTTTAGCATTACCTTGCTAGTGTGGATGATGAGCCTGATTGTCCTGTAATTCTGGTATTGTTTTATGATTGATTAGGTCCATTCATTGGGCCATTTTTTTACCATATCTTGTGCCAGATTGTTGTAAGTGTTTTGGTTACCGCTACAACCCAAGTTTCAAAAGTTCAGCAAGAATGTTGTCAATCGTAGGATACTTGTTCCCCTTTAAGCTTCGTACTGCTCAGCAGCATTGTAATTCGTCCAGCTCTCTTTCACGTTTGTTCATGTTTGTTCTGTAGTATGCTGGTATCGGGGTCGGTAACGTTATTGTAATTATACAGCTCGGTTTAGTATTCCGTCTAACGTCCAAGTACCGTACTGCAGTGCTTGCGTGTGTTACATTTTAACTTATTTATCAATCCCTTCTTTTTTTTATTCTCACAGCAGGTTGACCCTTTCGTGTACGTCACACTTGCCGTTAGTTTTTAAACCGTTGCCTTACTTATGCTGGGCCTGATGGTCCCATAACCTTCCACTACAATGACCATGATACCAGTTTTTTTTATAAAAAATCTATCTAACTTTGTTCGATTTCATAATCCTTTTTATGAGGATATATATAAAGGTGTCCAAATAGACTCTCGGAAGTCTGTTCATCCAGCGATACACAGTAGCGAGAGGCAGAGCTAAGAATTGTATTTTGTGTGAAATTATTATACTTGTAGTGTGTTTTGAATATTATAAAATATTATTTCATTTTAGTGATGAAACATCTATCGTTTGAGCTTACCTTTGCATTTTTATTATGTAGTGTTTTAAATGATGTTTTTTTGTTTTTGCTTGTACATGCAAAGTATTCAATTTCTTGAGTGTATACGGGAAAAATTATTGCTTATATGCATTTGTTCTTGCTTATGGGATAAAAAAAGGTTTTTGCCTTTATGTTTGTATGAGCATTATAACATATTGTTATTGTGTTGTATTTTTAAATTCAAGTTGGAATAAAATTCCTAATGCATTATTAGTATTTTACACTTTGATTTTCTTTGCTCTAGACCTATTCTTTCTTGTAATATGAACCTCTGTCTACCAGGCATTCGTGCTCTATGGAAGTGAGACCTGGGCTAGATACGCTAAGCAAATAAGTAAAGTAGTAAAGTACCCTTCGGACCAAAGTGATCATAGGGCTAGTGAAGCAGCGTTCACCAGTTTCTGTGGCCAGCACAATGCCGCCCAGCCGGCTTTACTTTACCCCAACTAGTGTAAGGTACCCATCAGAGCTGAGTAGACTCACCCTCAAGTCCTGGGAAAAAATCCTGGCGCCACCAGGATTCAGATCCAGGACCTTCGGATCTCCAGTCGAACGTGCTGCCGCTCGACTACCGTGCCCCATACGCTAAGCAAATGAAGCAGCTCAATAGCTTTCACCTGCGATGCTTGCGTAGGAAATTCCACACATGCTGAGTATGAACTCAATCCTGAGTGAGAGGTACATGTGATGGATAGGCCATGTCCACAGGATGGGTCCGGATCGTATCCCAAGAGCCCTGCTATATGGAAATCTGGCAGTAAGGAACAATATAAAGAGGTTGCGCTTACCTACGTTTTAAAGACGTCTGTAAAAAAAAAAGACTTGCTACTGGCACACATTGACCACAAAAAGTGGGACGACCTTGCTTGAGGAACGCACCTTCTGGTGGTCCAAGGTGCGCGAGGGCACTCAAGGCGCAGAAGCCACCTTACAGAAAGGAGTGAAGAGAAGCGGGCCAGGAGTAAGGCGAGGGACAAAGGAAAAGAAGACTGCGCCATCGTCCCTTGAGGATGGAAGGATGCCATATAATGAGCTTTGCACCAATTTTTGAAGTTGTTCTAAATGTAATTTGTATTTTTTTTTAGTTGGTTTGTCCCATACAGAAGATGCATACTCCATGTTAGTAGTGTGTTTTATTACATAGTCCTATGAAATAAGAGAAATGGTTTTCTCATTTTTATTGTCTAAAGGTTGTAATTATAATGTTTGTTGTATATATTTTTATTGGTTAAGTATTTTATTAACTTGTATTGTGTTGTACTTGAGATTTCTCAAATTATTAAACGAACATTTGAATCTTTTGTTATTTGTTTTTTTTGTTTTTTTTGCAACTTAGAATACGTCGAATAACAACTTTTATTACTAACATTTTGTTTATTATTAATGGTTTTCTCAAATTGTTCTTAAACATATAACATTTTAAATTTATTGGTTATTATATTCCTCATTAAATTAAAAGGTTTTACAGATAAATACTGCAATATTCTAAATTGTATCCATCTGTGTATGGGTATATGTGTAAAAATAATGTAAACAATGTCATTATTTTAACGTTTTATGTGTCATCGCTTCATACTATGTCAAAATTATTCATTTCTTTGTGTTCAGCATCCATATTTCTATTTAAGAATAAATTATTATTAATTTTGGTCAATTATTTAATTTGTTATGAATTTTTTTCTAACATATATTGTGTTTTGGTGAGGAGTTACGCCCCTTTGCTTAAGATTTCAGCGCTACGCATAGGAAATTAGGTTAAGTGCTAAAGGGTTAAGTGCCACAATCTTGCATGTCTGATTGGAGTAAGAATGTGTCTTTCCTTTTTATCTCCTATATTTAACATTAAAGTATTTTGCTTGCATTGAATTTTATTTACATATATGTATATGTTCGGCATGCCCATAAGTATATTACTTATATTGACTTTAGTTTCCATTCATGTATATTGTCATTGTTACTAAGTCTACATCATGCCCACCATTCTAAATTGTGTAACATGGTTACGTCTCGCCCCCCCCCCCCCGGTACCACGGACGATCGAGAAACCGGTCAAGGTCATTCCTGAGCCCACCGTCTCTGACCTTCGCCCCCTCCCGTCCCTCCTCACTTATAACATGTATATGAAAATAGACCTCTAAGGGCTCGTTCCCTGGTCAAAACCCCCTTTGTTGCTTAAACAAAGGCGCCGCCGGAAGATAAGAATTACCTTGGATGGCTGACCGCCTCTTCGCCCCTCCCCCTCACCGCCACTCGCACCCACCATCCCCCACCCCTCTCCCCATGCTTTCCCTACTCCTGTCAATCAGACTAAACTTGTACATTTCCCCCTATCCTCCCATTTTATATCACGTGACTATTAGGGCCTACTATTAATGCTTTTAGTTTTTAGTTATAGATTGAAGGTGTAGAGTTTTTACGAACAGGCTAGCTAGGCGGTCGTGAAAGCGGAGTGGGTCCCGTCTGGGCCCCTAAGAGGCCTTTGTGAAGGCTCCGACCCTAAGTCTGTATCTAAATCCTTATCTTTGCTGTTTATATTGTTGGACAATGTACCTAGGATATTATGTATGCTCTATATTCAACGGTATAATCAGTCTTAATGTGAATAAACTTCAGAATATAATGTTTTTCGCTCGTGTTCTCTAGTGACTATAATCGATGTTGTGAAGTCTATATGTGTTTAGTATAGCCAAATCTCTGCATAATTACCTCAGACGAGCCATGGAATTCTACATACATAAATATAAATTTGATCATCAATACGTTAATCTCTAACACAGTACTCCGGCTCATTAAGTGGTCTAATCACCCCCCGCCACGTGACAAACATTATGAAATCTTTTTTTTCAAATTAATTTTCTTTTATATTTATTTTTTGCAATTGTAATCAAGTAATGAGACATATTGTCAAATCATTTGCATTAATATGCGGCCCTTGACAGATAGGGTTGCCAGATAGATGGGTACCAAAAGGAGGACAAATGGGTACCAACAGGAGAACACATTAATCGTTTCAATTAAATCATTTTGATTTGTCTAGTCAATGCTCATTTAACCAGCAATCAGTACACTTTTACTACAATGATTGCCCAATAAATATCTATTATTAAATTAACCAAGAAAAAGTCAGTAAAACAATATATATATATAAATTCCATTGACTTTTTTTTCAAAATGCAAAAATACTATATTTTTTTTAAATTAAACAGTCAATTCTACAATTAATATATTATCATCTTTCTTAATTATATAACATATTTCTCCGAGGAGCCAACTTTTTACAGATTATATTCGTTATCAAGCACAAATGTAGAAAACTGTTCACATATGAGATTTTGCAAGTTGTGCTTTGTAAGAATGATGCCCTGAGTTAAATGAGAGTCTCTTTCTTTCCTTTGTCCATTGAGCGTTTATTAATGAGAACACTCTTTCCACATTACCAATGTGTTCAAGGATTTAGAAAAAAAGTTAATATATTTTGAGTAGGCTAACTCTAAAAAGCAATAACTTGCATTTGGGAAACTTTGAAAAACCAAATTACACTGCAATTATATTAACCTAAATACAAATTAGATAACACCATCTAATTCATTACATTTCCTGCTAAATACTCTAGTGTTTTGCTTTACCTGATCCAGCCACTTATTGACAGTAAATAGGGTAAGAACATAAAAAGTGCACTACGGATTTAAAGACCTTTGGTGTACAAAAGTCGGATATTTTAAGGGTTTTTAGCTTTGCTAGCCGGACGGAGTACACAGGGCTTACATGGGCTTAACAGAGGACATGTCCTCTTTTTTCCGGACATCTGTCAACCCTATTGACACATCTCTTTAGTGATAAAATGGCACATGCATTCATCCGAGTTTGCGAACCCTGGCTTAGATCTGGATCTATATAAAAATGAAATATTTGAAAAATCTTCATTACCAGTTGAGAAATAAGATTTTAAGGTTTTTTTACGTCTTACCGTCTTTTAAGATAAGTTTCTCTGTGACCTGCTTTGAAGTTGTTCCACACCATTTTTTCTTAACAGGAATTCTCACCGAGACACTGACGTTTTTCCAACTCAAAGAAATCGGGTAAATTTTCTCTTGTGTCTCGATATCTAAACTTTGATAACGTTCCACTCGGATAGATGAGATATTTCTTTCATTTTCGACTACCTTCATCAAAAGTTTCTCTCCTTCAAAAATATGACCCACCATTTTGTGTTTTCGGGTGCTTAAATTAAAAAGATCTGAACATGTTATTTCATTTTCTTTTACTTTTACAGTATAATTTTACTTGGCCTAAAATAAAAATGTTTGACGCTGATACAACCTATACCTACAGCTATATTCTGTAGGTAGCCTAACTTTCATAAATATTGTATTGAATCGAATTTTTTCTTATCTTTCTTTCGTAGGCTATGGGGCCTTTAGACTTAAACTATATATAGATCTATATAGGCTTATATATATATATATATATTTACAAATAATATAAATCGAAAATCATTTTTGAAATTCTTTCACTTTTAATAAAAGATGGAAAGAAAAAATTCAAATAAGCTTATAGTGTCTCACGATTTTTTGTTCTGGAAGAAATGTTTTAAAACCATGTTTGATTCGAACAAAACACAATATGCATTAAATGCTTCATAAACACTAGATCTAGTTACATTGCGGTTTTTATTTTCATATCCCGACTAGATCTATCGCTTGCGATAAAAACACAGACAACGCGATCCCTTTGATGTAAGCTAGCTACGTAGGTCTATATATACTTGAGAAGCAAACACTAGGTTTTTCTCACTGACGCTAACAGACCGACATACATAGATTAGATCACTATCTAGGCTTTTTTTTATATTCTATAAATTAATATTCTTTTCATTTTTGCAATATGTCACATACAACCGTCAACATCTCTCGCTAAACGCCTAAACGGCGTAGTCAATTTTTTTCTAATGCTCGGTTGGTCATTTCGTTAACAAACAATTGCATTATTTTCCACCTATACACATAAAATGACAAGAGAAACACACAAAAAAGCACAAGTCAAACAGTGTTTGCAGAAAACTTAAACCATGTTTACATGTTCGAATTGTAGGCCCTACCAAAGTTAAAAAGGACTCTTTTCTTAAGGTTTACGCTGTTTTGGCAGATAAAAAACATACAAGCCAATGATCCTTCCTATTTGCCTAATTATGTTCATAATTATTTTTTATTAAATCATAATATAGGGTTCGGCAACCTACGGCACGCGTGCCAAACTTGGCAAGCTGAAAGATTTTCAATGGCACGCGGAAGTCTCCCAGAATGGCTAGCCTATAGGCCTATTAAGTCTCTTATAGGCCTACAAGAAATTGAGTGCTTAAGCATGGTGACTTTTAGGCTATTGGCATGCTGAATGAATTGGACATCCCACTTTGGCAAATTATTATAAAAAGACTGCCGATCCCTGGCTTATTAAAAGCAAATTTATTTTTCCGGCCTCTTACTTAGCCCATAGGCCTAAAAGAAGGGGGGGGGGGTAAAAAAAAAAGGTTTAAAATCGGATTTGTAGAGCATAGAATCGGTTGTGAAAATTTAAAAACTATAAGCTTACTCGCAAAATAGAGCTTAGTCATATATAGCCTAGGCTAAAACGTTCTAGATAAAAATTGACAACAAGTCGGGGAAAAATTACAGTAAATATAATTAGGCTATTATTTACTGAAAACATTTAGGAAAGATTTTTTTTTTTAATAGTGTAGGCCTACTCGGGTTAAAAATATTATTTGTATTTAACAAATTTTAGGACTATTTCTGGCTGAGAATCGAACACCAATCTCCAGAATGTTAAATATATAGGCCTAATTAACTTGTTAGATTTTATTTTCTGTGAACGTTTTTTGAAAGCTTTAAAAAATGCAAAGGGTATAATGATAGCATAGTCAATAGAAATATAGGCTAAACTGAAATGCCTGTGATCGTGATTTCCCATTCAAAGTAGAATTAGTTTATGCTTGAAATCTAACGGCTTCATTAGATGCATTGCATAACATAACTTAGTAGTAGATCTACATAAATGTAGTGCCAGTTAATAATATTTGATAAAGTCGACTTATTGGCACCTACATAAGAGCACACCACGTCGTATCGACGGGGAAAAAACGCGAAAACCACATGTCCCCATCGATACGACATGGTGTTTCCTGCTGGGAGTAGCCTACTACTGTGACTAATTATTATTTATTCTAGAACAGACAACGGCAACCTACTACGCGCGTGCCAGACCTGGCACGTAGAACGATTTTCAATGGCACGCGGCAAGCCCCCGAAAGATGCAATTCAAGAAAAGGGCATGGTAACTTTTAGGCTGTTGGCACGCTAAATGATCTGGAATATTACTTTGGCACGCTACTATGAAAAGGCTGCTGACCTCTGTTCTAGAATATATTAGATACATGAACAGATCCTACGTTGGTTTCCATGGTATTTAATGTCTATCTGGAACCTGTATGTTCTAACATGAATTGTGTCTCATGAATGGTGTTGTTCTATTCAATATCATTAGATATGGCTGACCTTGATTATCCACACTTATTATATTATCTATATTTTTCTTGGAGTAAATACCAAACCAATGTTTCATACTTTATTATGTTTCTTTTGTCCCTTCATTTCCTTATAAAAAAAAACACGCATTTATAGCCTGTATCCGGTAAAGTCTGGTCTATACGTCCGTAAAGCTAATATTCCACCTTAACGTATCATGTTCATCAATTATTGAGTCCAGCTTTATTGGATACTCAAGCTGTTGCATGCCCATATATCATGTGATTATTTTTAGAATTGATGTCAGGTCGCTCAAAGCAACACTTCGGCAAGAAATCTACAAATGTCGATAACAAATTTTCAAAATTAAATTAGAATAGTTTCCTTTATCTTATCGACATGACTTTCAGAAGGTCTGTGGAAGAATTCGGGACTGTCGGTTTGGCTTCCTCCCTGATGACAACACCTAAACAAACAACACAATGCTGCAAAGAGTGAGGCGTGCCTATGACTATCACGGAAGCATGTCGTGCGGAAAGTCAAAGCAAAAACTGATTCAATAGGAGCATTTCTGTACCCGTGCGCAAAGTGTGTAAACCACCGATACGCCTCTATTACGAGTACACCATTGGGTTAACCTATGGGGGACGTCCACGGTTGTGCGTCCGAGAATCATTGCACAAGCGAGAGCCGCCGGTGGAGAGGAAGGAATGTGCGCAACAATACTCGTCTCGCCAAGCCCAGTGCCTAGATGACCCGGCCTATAGTCGGGTAGTATTTGTGCAACCGGGAGACAGTGCGGGTAAAATTAGCATTGCCACATCATTAAACGATCCAAGGGGGATACCGCGATAGATAACACTCTTTATTACTTTCCCTATGACGAAGTACCACCTGATGTGGGTTGCAGGTTTCAGGCATTCTCTTGAATCTTCTGTCCAAGTTGATTTTTTGAACGTTTGCAATGTTTTGTTTGTTTCGCCTATGCCAACTCTGTAATGCAATGTTTGGGAGCATTTATTCGTATTCCGGCAGCTGTTCCCTATCATTATGTGCTTTTCAAAGAACAAGCTGCGCTCTCAGGACAACCGGAAAAACACTTGAATTACATTATGTTGGCTAAAAACATAATTAGAACTTCTTATCGCAACTGCCCCTAGGGATATGAAACATATATCTATTGATCGTAATGTATGTCTATATGTACGTCTCTAGGGCTATGAACATATACCCATTGATCGTAATGTATGTCTATATGTTTGTCTCTCGGGATATGAAACATATACCTATTAATCGCAATGTATGTCTATATGTATGTCTCTAGGGATATGAAACATATACCTATTAATCGTAATGTATGTCTATATGTATGTCTCTCGGGATATGAAACATATGCCTATCGATCGTAATGTATGTCTATTTTTTTAATAAAACAACCATCTTTATATTGTGTAAGCTTATCAGAAAATGTCATATTCTCATACCCCTCTCCTCTCCATCCTATTGCATTACATTCAGACGAGTCACACACCCCACCCCACACACAACACGGCCTAATCTCATTATCAGGCGTGAGAGCCGAGTGAGTGCAGACGAGCCGTAGTTTAGCCGACCTTAGCGAAGAACCAGGGAGAAAACTGATCTAGCTCCTAGTCTCACAAGATTCGAACACATACCACTCCCTAGTGTATGTCCCAACCGTTTCCTTTAGCTAAAAAGACAGAATTGTAGTCAACTTAACCGCCTTCTGAGAAAACAAAAGACTCATCTAAGCCAAAAGGCCGAGAGGCGTAAACTATTGAACAATAAAGTAGCATAACAACTTACCAAACAACCAATAAGAACCTACGTGAGAGTACACTAGAGCAGGGGTCGGCAACCTTTGAAAATAGAGTGACAAAGCAAGATTCTAATTAATTCAGCGTGCCAACAATCAAAGCGTCAACCTACTCTGCCAATATATTTTTTTTTTTTTGTAGAAGAAACTTTGATTGCCTCAAACTCAAAGCGGTGAAGTGTGGAAACCACCAGTACGCTTGTATCAAGAGCACGCCGGTGGGCTAACACATGGGGGACAGCCCCTGCTATGACTCCGGCCGGGTGTCCCGCTCTCCTGGGACCTGGATGCCCATACCTATTGTATGGGATTTGCGAAACCGGACGACGTTGTAGGTAGACCTATACGAGCGAGCCACCACGATAATAATCCGAGGGGAATTCCGCAGTACGGCTATTATATCGTGAGTTTTCATATCGTCTACTGTTCTTATTTCAACATGGCGCAATTAAGATGAACCCACTTACGGTAAACAACGAACACTGATTCAAAAACACTGTGCGTGAACAAAAGTAGCCTTACACTCAACGCGCTAACAGTCGTAAACTGGTTCCGTACACAGATTACACAAGGAGTTAAGCAGAAATATATATTACAACGGAACAACGCTAAGGATAAAAAAAACAACTTACAAGAAACCTCCTATGAGCTTGAAAGTATAAAGCACAATGAGAGAAAAGCTGAAGGGATAGCTAATAATCCGAAATGCTAAACAGATCCTGCATGAGTCGACTACTACACTACACTGACATGCATACTACACACTCGGGTGAAATCCGCACATAGTTTTACAAATCTATCAATAAAAAAAAGCAATGATTTGAAGACCACTCCACACCAGTCTTCGTGTTATGTAACACCACACTCGCGGGGAATTATTTGTTTTTTATATGCACGTCTGTTACTTTTGATTTGTTTTCATTTGGCCTCATTAGGTCGTCTTATACATATTATTCAAACTCAACCGGGGGGTTAACTACAGTTCATTCTAAGCGCCGGGTGGCTGAGATAGTTAGCTCGCTCTAATTTCCTCGTGGTCGTCTGACCCTAAGGTTTCCTTGGCCTGTGCAACTGTGGTAGAGAGTTTGCCCCCTTTATAGAAGATTGCTCTCCCTTCGTAGACTGTGTTGACATCAACAAGGGCGTCTGATCGTCAGAGTCGGCCATTCTTCATAGTACCTATGTTTCTCTTTATTTCCTTTTTTTTTCTAATTTGTAGCAATCACAACTAATTTAAAAAAAAAGAATAATTACCTTGCTTTGTGTGACCGTTGGTTTGTAGATATTTATAGAGAATGCACGAATCTCAGGTCAGATCACATTTTAACTGAATAGGCTATAATAGATCGAATGCCGTTTTGAAGTAAATAATAATTAACTGTTTAATCATGAAGAACAATCCATCAAAGTATGTACAATATGCAACTCAATATTATAAGACAGAATCTAGAGCCTAGCAGGGACGAAGCCACAGGGGGGCTAAGCCCCCCCCCCCCCCCTGGAATTTAAAAACACAATATTTTTTCAACAGATTTTGTTGAAAATAAGTGCAAAATTTGGAAAAAATTTGGTAAATATTTGTCACTCGAAAGTACAGCCCCCCCTGGAAAAAATATCTGGCTTCGCACCTGGAGCCTAGTTTAAACAAGTCATTTCGTTCCCAAAGTCTAAGGTCGTCTAACGTTTCTGCAATATCTATGCGACGTCGAATATAACTCACGCGTCATCGTCCTACGTCACACGTTTATTGAATAAATGTACACCATGTTAGAGATTATAAAAAATGCGTCTTACTAAAACTACAATAGGCCTATATATATTTTAAATCCTAACACTATGCTTACACTATGCTTAATAGAAAATTAACATGTCAACGTTATTCTAATCTCCTAAAAATATGTGCTTCAGACGCTCTTTCTATACAGAATATTATAAAGTAATAAAGGGAAATCCTTACATGACGTGAAAATTTATTTAGTGACCCAGTTTTTTTTCGTACTTTTACTTCATGACCTACTAGCATTTGTATCGCCAAGCCTAGATCTACATACTTCCCTTATAAGTTAACAGATATTTAGTTTCTCCTTTTGCAAATGGTAATTTTGCCATCAGAGCTGGGTTAGACTCAGGGACACCCACCAGACCCGGGAGAAAATGCCAGTCGAACGCGCTAGGTTACAGTGTCTCACGATACCGGTATAGGACAATGCTTTTTGGGACACCCTGGTCTATATGTATATATATAGATTAAATGGTCAAAGACTATTATATTAAGCAATTAGAATCACCATTCATTTAATACAGAGGGGGTGCAATATTTTCTTGACCTCTAAGGTCTTGCCAATGACCGGATGGTCAGAAATACATCCCGTTGACTAGTTGGCTAGATCTGATGAACTCTAGAAACATGATTCTGGCTAAATTATCCAACAAAAAAAATCAATCAAAGTTTTAAATGCCAGGAGACAGTATGTGTTGGGAAATAGGCATGACCGTGAACATTTCTTGGATGACTTAGTCTATTGACTTGAATGACTTTTTGTGGAGATGTCCTGCTACCTGGATGTAGATTTCTTGACAGACCTGAATACTTTGAACTTCATGGATCAGGCAGTTTCTGGGTATTGGAGGGAAGAAAAGCTACAGTCAAATTAGTAAATAATATGGTGAAGAAAAAACAACAAGAAATAAAACGAACTATAAGAAGTGGCCCAAGCCGTCTGAATTGAGGAAACAAATTGAAGATCGTTCAAAAGAGTCATAAAATATGCGAAATATATGTATAATGTTTTTTTTAACACGACGTCAGCTGCTCCAGACAAAGAGCGCTCTATTAAACCAAGAGCTAATAATAACAACCCTGCTCCGGCTGCTGAGACTGGCCAGCAAATGGAGCCTGATGCTACAGAAAGCTTGATCACTTCAACAGACTCTCAAATGGAAAGTGAATGTAACACGGTAAAACTAAGACTTCATGCAATCATTGACACAACTACGGAATACTCAACAGTTGAATATTTTATATGTGCACCTGTAACACATGAGTCAGCCTACTTGTCAGTCAGGTCTTAAAGAGTAATTTGAAAATGTCCCTAAACACGAGACTGTGTGTCATGTCAGAAATATTGGGTGGTGAAAAATGATAGTGACATTTATAGGCACTGGCTGATTTACTAAACAAAAGCTAATATTATGACGTTTAAGTTTATCATGCTGGCGTTTTATTTAACGGTAGATACGTGAGTTGATCCAAAAATTGGTTGCAAGAATTTAGCTAAAAATACCAATTACCAGCACGATTGAAAAGAACGTTTTCTTTCAAAATTCCGTTTGTTTAGTGATATAAATGTTGTGTCTAATCTTTAATCAGGTGAAATGAATTAATTATTAAAAAAGTCGGATGTTCTTAAAAGTATCGTAGAGGCTGTTTTTATATTTGGGACAACAGAGACACGGTTAGTTAAAATGTTATAACTCAATACAATTTGAGATTCTCGGTACATTCTCTACAAATGTCTAATGGCACAATAATTCTCTCGTCTTTCAGTATTTTTTAAAAAATGTGCAGTCCTATAGAGGCATATCGCATTTTTACGACAATAGATGTACATCTTGGAAATCAGCAGCAGTAGATACAATCAATTTATCCGATTTTTCCAGGACTTACATTAACTCTGCAAAGAGTCTTAGAAGGTGAAATAAAAACTGCACTCTGACATATTTGGCTTTGGCGCAGGGTATTCTTGTAACACTTTATAGTTTATAGGTTCGAATTTTTTTTCTTCTGATAATGTGGTAAAAGTGCAAAAATTGGGGCCTTTTTTTAAAAAATCGCTAGCTTTAGCGTTAAAACCTCGCGTCGCAACTGCCGCATACAGCTGCTATATTATACATACTGACATATTTTATTCACATAAGCACAAGCTGTGCGTGAACTTGCCGTGAATAGCATAACCGCGAAATAACGTTACAGCTACATTTCTATCTTACTTAAGCTAGGTCTATAGCATAGTATAGGCCTACTATTAATAAATTGTAAATAGACATGATTTTTATATTTTAAACTATTCCCGTCTGACCGAATTGATCACTAGGGTCTGTGAAGGAGCGTTCAAAGGTTTATGTGTCCAAGGCATACTAGAAGATATTGTGGACAGCACAATGCGCAACCGCTTTTAATTTTTCCCAACTAATGTCAGGCTTCATTGCAGCTAGGTAGACTCAAAATCAGGGAAGAAATCCTATCCTTCACCAGGATTCGAACTCAGGACCTTCTGTTGTTATCCACTCTTTATGCTGGTATGCATAGTTATACAATTTTTGGCATTGTTATTCGAAAATTGTTAAGCCAAAAACTTCACCAAGCTTGAAAGAAATCACCCTATTAGAACACACCTTGGACTACCTAATAAGCACACACAACATCATCAGCTGACAGACTGGCTAGAAAGGGAGCTAACATGGATTAATATGAAACACCTGTGTACTACAACACAGTGTGCAACATGCTAAAAAACAACTTTAAGGAGGAATGGCTAAATCAATTAGCTCAGTGAACAACTGGAAGAATAATGTACAAAAACATAAAGTTCTATCCCCGCAAAGAACAATATACTATTTTCCAGTTTAGAACTGGACATAACACTCAACTCACACCTAAATAGAATAAACCCAACTAACACACCTAACTGCAGACTTTGCCCCTGCCCACAAGAAACCGTAGACCCTTTCCTGCTTGAATGCCCTGAGCTGACCGACCTCAGATACACTCTGCTCCCCCCCTCAACCTACCTTTTACAACACACTATATAGCAGTATTAAACAACTGAAAAAAACATGTAAATATGTTTGTCTGGCATTGACTGCAAGAGAGCAAACCGCTCTGCAGACTGGCTAATAGAAGAAGAAAAAGAACACGCTACAAGTGTTTAAAACAATATCAACTGGTAAATACCACCACATTTATAATCACATGCATAAAAAGAAGAAAACAAAGTCTTCTTTTGTATGTAAAAAAAAACAAAAAAACAAGCAATTACAAAATGTTTCTGCATTTATACATCACAAAATTATAACATATAGAAAAAATAAAACAATTTGTCATATCAACAGTTGGCATAATACCCAGTTCAAAATAATTATTCAGCTGTTAAAAGAATACATATAACATAACACATGTTTAGGTTTTTATCAACTTAGATATTTTTTTAAAAGGCACAAACCCCAAAAACATACATTTATTAATAGAAATCATAAGCTTGTGCAGTGCAGGATTTACCTATAAGCTAAAAAAAAGCTATATCTTAGGGCTCCCACTTTCTTGGGGCCCCCCAAAAAAATTGTCCGAGTGAGCAATTATCATTATTTGTCCCAATGTCACCTAATTTCTTAAAAGGTTTAAAATAAAATTAAATGTGAACTGAATTACAAAAAAAAAAAAATTCGTTTTTACTATTTTCTAAAATGAAGGAGTTTGAATATATGGTAGGCCTAATGTTATATTTGTGGAGTTACTTGCTGGGGGAATTTCATAAGACCAGATTATTACTGCAAGGCCCCAAATTAGTCTACATGTATATAGGAAATGATATGCTTCACTTTTGGATTTTGTTAAAGGTTCCATGGATATGTTCGATCATTTTGGAGAAAAGCAAAGAAAAAACTGCCTAATGTTGATTACAAGAAAAGCAGATATAGACGACTGCATATCAATGATGATCAAGCTGATGCTTTAGAGAACCTTGTGCCAAGAGACAAGTTCAGAATCAAAACATTTATACCAGTGATGGATGCATTAGAGTCAAGTCTGGCACATAGGGCCTCAGTATACAATGATGCTGCAAAAAAGAAGAAGAGATTCGTGAATGAGTTAGTGCTTTATGCCAAACATATCCTGAAGATGTGGACATGAATCTTGTTGGAGAAGTCAAGCATTTTCATCAATATGCATAACATAGACATAGTCAAGCCTATGGTTCAGCGGAACATTATAGTTTGTCACATCAGGATCTGTATATAAAGTAATATTTAACGATCTTGTGCAATCAGCATTCCTTATTTTAGAAGAAATTATGAGATTTGTTTCTTAGTATGATGGTTACAAATTGCTCTGGATAAAGATCTTTTTCTCAACTGAAGAGGATAAAAATGAATTTAGAACAATGACTCAAGATAAATTATGTTCCCTCAATCTCAGGTGCATAGAAAGTGACAAACTACGCAGTTAATCATTTGAGGATGTCATCAGTGACCTTGCTCTGTCAAAGGCAAGAAAGAAAATATTTTAGTTTTTATTAATGTAGGCTTAATTCATTATAACATGTTTCTAGAGATTAGATAATAAGCCTTTGTAAATTGTGCCTTTTAGAAGAACTTTTGTTTCATTTTACCAGAGTTTGCATTTTTAAAGTTTGTAATGAATAAAAATGATTTAATTTAAAGATTTATTATTTCACTATCTATATACTTCATAATTTTATTTCAGTTTAACCCTCTAGATATCCGAAAAATCATATTTGGCACTGACATATTATATCTGGACTTATAAATGGCCCCATATCTCACATAGCTTAGAGCCTTATGAAATCTGAATCTAGCTTTGAGCTTGTGCCATTTCAAATCTTAAACTTTTGTGTCATTTTAAGTTCAACAAACATAATATAATATATATTTTTATATATGTATATAAAACAATTACCCCCCACCCTTTTTTTTCTAATTGCAAAAACAAAAAATAATGTGATCCTTACAACATAATTATTCTTTGGCCCTTCTTGCACGTATATATATAGCAATAAATGATAAGAATCTGAAACCAACTTGTAGTGCCACCAACATCCAAATGTCTAGAACTATTTGATCCTATAAGAGAATGAGAATAAAGACAAGTCAATCAATGTTTTACTATTTCAGTTATTATTAAAATCCTTTATCTAAATCATAAAAAAAAAAGTTCGTACATATATATTATTGGCATAAGGGAAAAAATTACTGAAAGACGACTGCCTGATTTTTTAACTTTAAAGCCACTCAGCAGAATTAATGATGAACACATCATGGACTTAAACATCTTCACTTTATGGATTTTATTTTATTATGTTTACTATCTCTTAAATAAAGGTTACATGAGAATAACGTTAAAGTTTGTTACACTGAGTAAGGTTTATTTAATGGTTGTCTTTAGGCGAAGCAGCTGGAGCTACCATATTATTTATTTCTTATTGTCTAGGTCTTCTTTTTGAAATTTTACTCAGTGACTTAAACCTTCTCATCTTTCTAAACACCTAGTGTCAGTGCATTCCACCGGGCAGTGTATTCCTACAGATAGTGCTTTCTTGCTTACTGGCTTAATTCTCTGGAATCCCATCAGAACATAGAAGACCTCAACACCAGTCCACCAACGTACTTGATTCTGGATAAGCGTTTTTTTTAACTTCAGCCCATGGATCACAGCTCTTCATGTCTTCTTCAGGTATTTAAGAGAGTCAGTTATCAGTTATGGTCTTCCACCTGTCCTTTTAAGCCCTTTTGACAACATGGCTTTAATACTGAGATGGATGACCAGCCACATGAATCTAGCTTATAGGAGATTGTATAGTTTTCTCTTTGACCACATCTAGCAAACACACGCAAGCTTGCAAAGCCAAATGTTACTTAGGCTGCATTTCTAGGTACAATGCTGCATATTGTGTATCAATTCCTAATATTTGACTTGGCAAACTAGAAATACATTTGTTTGGTTGAGTCTCCTATAGTTTAATGTAAATTTATTTCAAAACAAATTTACAATCAACATAAAATGATATACCAGTTCTGGATTTTTTTAAATATTGTTACAGTGAAGCAAATTATTTATTTAATTTTAATGCGGAAAGAATGAATAAAACTATTATTATGTACTAAACCTATTTCTAGTTTGAATGTTTTAGATTGAAACCTCCGGATCTCTATTGAAATTAACTATAACTTTATATACCTCAGAAAAACTTGTATATTCCAGAACATCTTTCCCAGAGCTATAAAGACATTGTGGAAAGCTAGGAATTGGTGGAATTGTGAAATTTGTTGGTAGTCCTGGAATTGTGAAGTCTGGTGGAAGTCTGGGAATCGTGATATTAGGACATGCTGAAAAAAAGGCAAGTCATATCAGTTGCAAACTAATCACACCTGTTTACTACAGTTTTAATCTGTTTTGAAAACTCTATTAAAAAAATACTAAGAATTGCTTAGAATTTAATATGAATGGGACAGAGTAGTCTTGAGGCAGAGTGCTTGGATAGCCATTCCGAAGGTCCTGATTCAAATCAAAGGTTCAAATCCAGGTTGACACTGGATCTCTTTTTCCAGGCCTGGAGGGTGTGCCCACTGACTCTGTCCAGTTCTGATGGCTATATGACATTAAAGTAAAGACATCTAGGCATTGTATGCTTTAGCCTGACAAATGTGTGCAGGGTTTCTTACTCTACAATCATTTGAAAATTCCTTAGCTTTACCCAAACTTTACACAAATTTCACAAACCAATTTTAATGGTGGTTTTCACGCTTTGCCAGCAATGAAACCCACAGAAATGCCCCACAGGGACCATTGTGGTCTGAAATGGGATACATTACTTACTTTACCAACCAACTGGCCTCAGAAAGTAAGGCATCTTTATTTTTTAAGTATATTTTTTTTACCTTTTGGTAGCTGAGGATGCTCTTGTTGATGTAGAACAAGTGTTTAGTGAATTTGTAAGGCGAAAAAACGTTTTTTTAATGTATAACTGTATAACACTTTGCATTAAGACATGACTAAGAAAAATAAAATTTAACCATGATTTTTTACTAAGGTCTGCATCTACCAAGCTCTGATTGGTAGGCTACTTGTGAAAAAAAACAACTGCGCAAAGCTTTGTCCACACAATTCATTTGTATAAATAAATAAAATTGCAATCTGCATAGTTTTTATAAACATGACAAAAATAATGTTTGTCAAGTCTGAAGCGGTTGGACACTACCTGAACTTAAACAAGACTATTGGGCAATTTGCTGAGAATTTAATTTTATTATAATTTTCTGACTGAGATAGTGTAAAGTCAAGACTTGCGTATTGTATCAATATTTCTCCACTGGTTAACCATCAGAACTTCATTGGAAAATTTGAACCAAGAAAGATATTCTAGCCACACAAAGTACACAGGTACGTCCCTGTTAACATAGAAAAGAATGTTTACGCAATCCTAAACATCAACCAGTAAAAGCATATGTTCAATGAGAATGCTCATAATGTATCAAATGGAAATTAAAGTCAACCATGATAAGAACCTACCCGTTGTTTACAAACAAACCACCAAATAACATGGAGGGAATAAGCAACGGTGGCGCCACAGCTAAAGACAATGTCACTGACCCACTCACTATTGAAATCAGGTAACCTGTGAAATAACAAATATTGAAAACATTAATCTCTACAACATATTTTCATGAATTCACTGTGATGAATGTTGGCAGCATGGACCTATTTATTGACAACACAGCTTTTTGTGTGTGGTAAAGATATTCATAGTATGCAGTTAGATGACAGGACAAAGAATGAAAGAAACAATTGGCCTACTATTAGCCAGCAAAACTTAATAAAAAGTTAATATGTTTAAAAACATTGGGTAAGAATATGGTGAAAGAAATAGAATAATGTCTTTTCATTATGCCTCCCTTAGTTTGGTTATTTTTAAAAGGTGATTTTTTTTTTTGGAACATGCAACATTACAAACAGCATCGAAATACAACAATGATGGCATGCATTCTGTTTATAAAAACTGTATATCATTTTTTTCCAGTAAAGAAGTTTCTGTCTGTTTGCTGTGACAGGATTAGAAATATTCATAAAAGGAGGATAAGGAACTGTAGACAAAGTAGAAGAGCTGGTGGATAAGGAACCATCTACACTTGTAGAATTTGTTATGGCACTAATAGACAGTAATTTACAAAGGAATGTAAACTTTTTTGCTTAGGATCAAATTTGTATCACACACAACGGAGTAAGAAAGAAACAAAGTTACCCATTGACAATGCTACATTAGTTGCCAGTAATAAAACGCCAACTGCTATAAAGAATGCCTCCCACGATCTATATAATCCTGGAGATGAAATTGAAAAAAAAAAATGAATTAGAAAAGAAAAAATTATACAGGTCTCACAATCAGTGTTGTTCGTTTGACTAATGCAACAGATAAGTTTGATGTACTCATATAGAGCAAATAGTTACTCACCTATCATCAAATACGTTATTGTTGTAAACATAACACAAACTGCGATGAGCAACGGAACCTGTGCATGCAGGAAAATTGTCACCACTTTAGTATGAAACATAAAACTAATCTAGAATCTACCAGAGGATAAATCTCCCAAAGTTTGGAGCAACTAAATAAGTGTTTGTATTTCACAGTAACAGGGTCCTTACCGTAAAATCTTGTACAGATTCTTAGACTTCTTCCAAACCTTTCCCAAATTTTATACAACACATTCCCAAAAACAAAATATAGTCTACTGGTATGTGGATATTGTTTTAATGTTAACCAGTAGTGTATATGGGTAGTCCAAATGAAAAATTGTCCTCGAGGATTATTTTCAGTACAATTAGAAATAGTAGAAACATCTAAGACAAATTTTAAAAGAAATAAACAACTGATGTGAATTAATGATTTTTTTCTGACATAGTAATGGATTAACTTATTTTAAAAAACAAGTCAGTTTCCTTTAACTTTCCCAACCAATATGAACCCTGTGCAGCCTTAAGGAAAAGAACATTACGATCTGAACATAAAGATATAAAATTACATTAAAAAGTAACCCGAATGTCTAATAGAATAAAATCATTTACCTCTGTTATACTCTTAGTGAGATAATAAATGTCAACTCTATACAAGCCAGTTCCATACTCTCTCAAAAATATGGCCAGTTCTAAGGGAAACGACTGAAAAAATTAAAACAAGAAATAATAAAATACATTATATTCTGCTTCATGTTTGTCTCTCTAATCACAAACAAGACTATATGAACCTTTGACCAGCCATGTTATATAAGTTAATTACATTTTGTGCTAATGAAAAATTCAACAAATAAAGGAAGGGATTTTTGGCAAAAATACATAGTCTTTTTATTTAACAAAAAGTTTAGACTATCCCTGTGGATGAGAATCAAACACCCGTCTCCCGCATGCATCTAAAATATAATTATATCATTTAACTTGCTGAAAACATTTTAGGAAATGCTTTAAGTACTAAATTTTTTTTGATAAAAAAAAAAGTAATAATCCTGCCCATTAAAAAAAAAAGAAATAGGAAGCTATCAGTGAGGAATCGAACCTAGATCTCTCGCTTGGTAGTGGGACAACTTTATATAGATAGATATACAAAGTTTATTTACATTTCATTGGTTAATACTTAAAATTAAGAAAACATATTTATAAAGACATCATACAGGTAAACCAAACAGATTTTTGATGCGGCACGTGAACATCAATTTGTTACTTCTTGCCTTCTAAAGTATACCTGCGGCTTATACACAGGTGCGGCTTATACACAGGTGCGGCTTATACACAGGTGCGGCTTATACACAGGTGCGGCTTATACACAGGTGTGGCTTATATTTGAGATTTTACGATATCTCTACATTATCAGGATTCTTACTCTAAATGTCATTTTGAAATTCCTAAACTTAAAAAAATAAATAAATCACAAACCATTATTTACCAGTATGTGTTCTAAGTGTAGGCCTATAATTTCTTCATGTTTACCGATAGTGTTATAAGAAAGAATTTTAAATAATTTAAAATAGAGTTCTAATGACTACTGCGCAATATATTATTGTAACTGGTCCTAAGGCAGAAAGCTAGCCAAACCACCTGCACACCTCCAGTGAAAGGGCCCTTGTGACATAATTTCAACACATAATTGAAACAAGCATAAAAGTACTGCTATATTTAGGAAAAAAAATCATAAGAAAGCCTTCAAAAGTTATAATTTCTAAATATTGAAAATAAAACATTTTACCCATGAATATTGGAAGATTTCCTTTCCCCAGGGGAAGTAACTAACAAAAAAACAGAAAACTAAAAATCTAGAAATTAATATTAAAATAGCTTATCACTGTGATCAATTCAGTCCGAAGAGCACTTTACTTCTTTACTTAGCCTACCATTAGGTATCCCAAGACTAGTAAATATATAAAAATGTAAATAAAAACAGTTGAAACAAAACAATATAAAGCCAAAAGAAGAAAAGTAATAAAAACAGAAAAATAATGTTACATATATAATATAACCTTTCATGTTATATTACAATAAAAATATTAATAGCGATGAAAAAAACCAAAGTAAAACCTACATACATGCAAAAAGTTTACGGGATATAAAGTATGACCTTGTAAATCCAAAGATATAAAACTAGAATAATTTCTTTTACACATACACATTTCTTCATTCCCCTGATAATAAGAACTATGCATTATTTCCCTTTCTTACATAGAGAACAGCAAACAGGTTGGTAAAGGAAACGTTAGCGATCAAGAGAAAAATGGCTCCATTGATACTCATTACATTCTTTTGGTCAATAGTCTGCTGAAGGTAAACAAGGCCCAAAACAAGAGCCAATGTCTGAAAGTAAACAAAAGAGTTTTAAACTTCAAACTGTAAGAAATTAGCATCAACCAAAACTTGACATGAATATCTCTACTGCATATTTCATTTCTCCACTCTGGAGTATGTCCCTACACATGACCATTCACTTTGTTTACACAAAAATAGGAAGGCCCGGCATTTGCTGGTCTTGTTTGCCAATAAAACTGAACCATAGTATTTATAAGGAGCTAACCTTGGTCTCACCAAAAATCTTTGAGCAGGTTTTCAAAGTAATTATTGAGGAAAAAACATGATGGGCATTTTATTAAAGACTTAAAAACTGAACTATATGCATGGTTATTCACTTTAAAAAAAATAAAATTCAAAAGCCTTTTTCATGCTGCTTTATTGGGCAATTTTAGTGAAAACTTTTCCAAACTTTCATCAGTTTTTCAAAAACTTTACTAAAATTTCCCAATCTATATGAGCCCTGTTTAAGCTAATGAATTACATTTAACATTTAGTCTACAAGTGCTCACCAGGGTTTGCATAATTCGAACTTGAATCAGGATGCCATCTCTAATCAAGCTGATCCAACTCCTCCAGAACAAATGCCTAAACTGGGTCAACCAGGAAACTTCATATCTACAGGGTTATGTAAACAAAACTAAAATGTCTGTTAAGGTTTTATTGTGGTTGTTGGAGAAAAAAAAATTAAATTTATCAGAATTAACAATTTCTTTTTATGAATAGAACATAAGGCGGATCTATCAATAACATTATTTACATATTATCATACACTCACCTTGATTCACCTGCCATCATATCACTCAGCTGTGAAACAACGAATTTAAAGGACAAAAATACAGTTGTTATTTTATTTTTCTACACTCAAATTGATTGCTGAAATATTGAGCTCACTCAAAAGATCATTGAAATATAGAGCTCACTCAAATAGATCATTGAAATATAGAGCTCACTCAAATTGATTATTGAAATATTGAGGTCAATCATATTGATTATTGTAATATTTAGCTCACACAAATTTATTATTGAAATATTGAGCTCACTCAAATGGATTAATGGAAATGGGGTTTGAATCCGAAATACAAGTGGGCGGTCAGAGACTCGAGAAAGTCTCTTCCTTCAAATATCTAGGATCCATAATATCCGATGTAGGATCTAAGCCGGAAATTCTTGCAAGAATAGCCCAAACAACTGCTGCACTTTGCAAGCTAAAAAACATCTGGCGAAGCAAGACAATCTCACTTTACTCAAAGATTCGACTGATGCGCTCCCTGGCGATGGCAGTTTTTATGTACGGCTGTGAAACATGAACACTTACAGCAGATCTCAAGAAAAGAATCAGAGCCCTGGAAATGAGATGCCTCCGTAACATTTTAAACATCTCCTACAAAGATCGAGTTACAAATGAGGCTGTCCGTGAGCGAATCACCTACGTCATCGGCCCTAATGAGGATCTAATCAGTGTCATTAAATCCAGAAAACTCCGATGGTATTGGCATGTGGCAAGAACCGAAGGTCTGGCGAAAACCATCCTGCAGGGCACAGTCCGAGGTGGAAGAAAGATAGGCAGACAATGGGATGATGACATCAAGGAGTGGACCGGCTTGTCTCTTGCAGACTCCCAGAGGGCGGCGGAGGAACGAGACGAATGGCGTAAAATTATCCAACTGTCAAAAAATGGTGCCCCAACGACCCTCGCTCGGGTTATGGGATAGAAGCAGAAGAAGAAGAAATGGATTATCGGAATATTGAGCTCACTCAAATCGATAATTGAAATATTGAGCTCACACAAAATGATTATCGGAATATTGAGCTCACTCAAATTGATAATTGAAACATTGAGCTCACACAAAATGATCATCGGAATATTGAGCTCACACAAATTGATAATTGAAATATTGAGCTCACACAAAATGATTATCGAAATATTGAGGTCACTCAAATGGATCAATTAGCTACTTGGAAAGCCTTATGTTGTTGGCTATGTCCTTTGAACCATAAAAATCTATTAAGATTAGTACTCTGTATCAAAATTTAGTAGAGCTTTGAGGTTCCTTTTAAGAAAATGGTGAACTTTATATTATTGTAATATTTGTTTTAAATCATAATATCATATTGTACTGCGTAAAAGCTTTTTATATTTGGTTTTACACGACAAATATATTATATTGTAGACATTTTAAAGTCAATATTAAAATAAGAGATATTTAGAATGTTACAATTATTGAAAACATACGTTGGGCTTGTAACTTCACATATGTAACACATGTAATGTAACATGCATGTAACACATTGACCCATATAAATCAGCAGCAAAACACACATTATGTCATGAACATATTAACATCATTAACATATAATAGATTAAGTGACAAAATTGCATTTTTATTCAATATCAATAAAGGAAATTTAATAAGAGCAAAAATGGTTGCTTTAAGTTTAAATGATTTGATTGATATATTACAACAGCCTGGATGATCACATTTGAATTTGTATATATTTAAAGTTTCACTATAACGTAAAGCAACATGCCATGTGTGTCAACTACTAAAGAACAATGTACTGAATTTACTGAAACACTCACCAGCAAGTCATTCTTACTGTGTCTGGCAGTCTGTGTCAGCTCTTGTGTCTGATTCAACATTTTCATACATTCCTCCGTCTCACAAAATTTGTCACAAATTTCCTTCATTGAACAAAATTAGGAAAATTTTTGCTTTTTTTTACAGTTGTTATATCAGAGTTTTACCCTAAAATCATTTTAAGATTTTCAGAACTTTTCACAAACTTTAAAAACATATTCCCATATCAATTTTTATTGACATACTATTACAATTTCTTAATGTTAAAAGGCAGTGTAATATAGGTAGTCCAAAAAAAATAGTTTGGAGATGTTTTTTATGTATTTATCTAGTCTAATAAAAAAACATCCTGGGATTTTTATTAACCCCTTCACAACTGAACTACATGGTTATTCACATTTTTTTTAATAATTTATTTTTCATTCTGTTTTATCCATTTTAGTAAATTCACAAACTTGCCCAATCTTGGTCATTTTTTCAAACCTGAAAAATCAAGTCAGTTTTTCCCCAAAAGATTACCGTAGGCTTATATAGTAAAATACAGGGTGGGCCAAAGAAATTTTACCACTTTTTAATCATACACACGTTTTCAACCCTCAAAGGGCAAAGGACATAATGATGATTTTGGGCTATTAACATGTCCATTGAGGTGGAAATGTGCTTCATCGCTGAAAAATATCATGTCCAACAAAACGGGGTGATCTCCAATGCGTTGACTGATGTTTCTACAAAAGGTTAGTCCATCTTCTCTATTTGCTGCTGTCTGAGCTTTCAAAATCTGAATTCTGTAGGGAAAAAGATGAAGGTCTGTGTTCAGTATGCGTCTAACGGTGGTCACACGTCCTTTTTTCCCTGAACTTCTGCAGAAGCCGTCTTATTTTTTCCCGGAAAGTCAATTGTGAATCGTCGCTGAGTGTGGGTTACCGATTTTAATTCCAAATATGCTTCCTCGAACTTCACTTTCTCCTCCGCAGTATATTGCTTTCGATCCGTTGGGGTGAGAATTCAGTGTTTCCTTGTTAATATTGTAATGTTGCAGCAACAATCTGGCTGCGTTTATCTAGTCTTATCTGAATTCCAACGAGGTCTCCAAGCCCTATGTCTCTCTGACGATAGTGTTAAAATATCCGCGACTCCTCCAGTATGGCTAAATAGTTTCAATTTAAACCAACTTGTAAAATCAGTAAGCAACACAGGGTCCGTATGTTAATAAGAATGTAGTTTTAATTTGATTTCAACGAAGCAACAAGTTTGTAATGCAGTAAAATGAAGAAATAATTGCAATGTGTAGGCAGCAGTAACACACATCCTCTAATAACACCGGAGTCTTAAGCTGAACTAAACTTGGCGGGGCTTGTACATCTGCCGGCAAGAAAAGGGAGGGGCTAATTGGCATACGTCACAGCTTACTAGTGCCGTTACCAATAATGTTCATGCATTTACACGGGTGAACTTTGGTTCCGAGAAAGGCTATTAATAGTTTGGCGCGAACATTATCTATCTCATCTATTGGCATTAGAAGTATACTAGCTGTCTGGATTTCCTATCCCGGTTTAAACTGACTTAACAAGTGTCGAGTGTCGATAGTAATTTAATATAGCCTCGTACTTGTTGTTTAGTTAAAAGGGAGAAAATTAGTATTACCCAAATAGTATTAAATCACAATGTATAGGGAAAAGATGGGGTTTAAACAGTAGTTGTATACATAATAACGTAATACTATTCTTAAAAATGAAACAAAAATCTTAGAAATTTTGAAAATTGTAAGAATATAAAAAAAAGGTAACATTTTATTGGCCCACCCTGTATATTTAAACATAAGTTAGAAATAAATAGAAACCTACATTTGTACGCGCTCTGCATTTTTCTTCATGTCCAGGTACAATGGCTAGTGTCAGAATGTAGTGGTCAGCAGGATTGTAGTTTGTAGGACATGGGTAGCCAAGTCTGTAGTGAGATGCACGATTTTAATATATACATTTCTAAAACTATGTTTATCGTACCAAAAAGCCTTAGCAGACATTTTGAAATTAATTAATGGTCTGAGCAAAACCTCTCGCTGTCTAGGGTGGGCGGTTTGTCACCAAGAACTATTGTTACCCTTGACGAATACTTATCTCTCGCCCAATCTTACATTCAGGTAATTCGGAAAGACGCCAGGAACAATTAACAACATAACTTTTAATTCTACAGAACACAGAACATCGAAGCTCAACACAAGTCAATAATAATAATACAATTAAATCTACACAAGAAGTAATAAAACACAGCCTAACCAGTCTTTCAATGCACTCTACTCTCCCTCTCTAACTACACACCACATGGTTCTTTACCCCCCCCCCCCCCGTGTTTTCTCATGCCAAACGAAAGGGGTCACCAAAAGAATGTAACCATCAGTTACAAATAGGTAGGTAATCACAACTAAACAGAACAAGGAAGTTAAATAATTATAACCTCCAACATATAGGCATAATTTACTTATTAAAACCTCTTCACACACTACCTTTAACCTATTGATGTTTGATGTATCAAATTATTGTTGAGCATTTTTGCTACACCTGCTGATAGCTTAAAAGACATGTTTACATAGAACACTAACCTATGAAAGTACTCCATGGCTGCTTTCTGTGTTCCCATAAATGCAGTTCTGCCTTCAGCCAACAGTATTATCCTGTTCATAGTATGAACAAATTATTCAACGTTATCTTATCTAGAATAATGTTAGTTGACAGCTATCATAAATAGGGCTCAACGGGAAATTGTTATTACAGTTCTGGATCTTGTTTAATGGCACATTCAGTTAACAGTTTAATGTTATAATTCAACTTACTTGTCAAACATGAAGAATAAGTCAGAGGATGGTTGATGTATTGTGCACAGAATAGTCCGCCCTTTGATGGCCATTTTCTGAATTAAAAAATTAAATGAAAATGTTTTTTGTTTGAAATTGTCATATGACTAATGCAATAGCAATAAAAATGTAGATCTAGGCCTATTTAATAATTAACGTACTAATTCAATATATGGTCATACTATCCTATATAAATAAGTCAACTATGAAGAAGCATGAGTTATGTCATTTAAAAATCAATCATGATTGTTTTGTTTGCAACTACGTAGTTATATTAAGACTCTTGCTTAAATCGTGAATCTTGTTTTATGCGTGGGAAAAGTGATTTTAAAAAGACATTTTGTCACGTGTTTTAGGCTAGAAAGTCAGTTAACTTCTGAATGTTAAGAAGTAAACACGCATATGAAGTATGGTATGATTTTCATAAAAGTGGACTTAGATGTTTAATTTCATACAATGGATTGATATGTGTTTCTTGAGAAGCATATGATTAGATATTAATAAAATAACATTTGATTGCAGTAATTATTTACAAGTGCATTCTAAGGGATATGTGTTTAAAATAAGTAATAATAAAAATACGCAAAAACGTCCAAAAATGAAGTAAAGCTCAAATGTAATATCTATGGCTACAGTAAATGAAGTAGCATAGGGTAAGAATTAACATTTGTTAATGGCAAAAATAGAAATATTATTATAATACAGCAAAACAGATTGTATTTGTCAAATTTGTAAAGACTAAAAAACTGTTTTTTAAAAACGTCTATTAACAGGCAAAAATAACAAGTTGTAGAATGATAAATGGCTATAATGTTAATCAATCTAAAGAATCAACAAACAACTAAGAGCATTCTACCTGTAATGTTAAAACCTATATCTGTATGTTGAAACATCGTACCTGTAATGGTTAAACCTATACCTGTATGTTGAAACATCCTACCTGTAATGTTAAAACCTACCTGTAATGTTAAAACCTACCTGTAATGTTAAAACCTACCCTTTAATGTTAAAACCTACCTTGAATCTTGAAACATCCTACCTGTAATGTTAAAACCTACCTGTATATTGAAAAATCCTACCTGTAATGTTAAAACCTACCTGTATATTGAAACATCCTACCTTTAATGTTAAGTCCCACTTGAATATTGAAACATCCTACCTGTAATGTTAAGTCCCACTTGAATATTGAAACATCCTAACTGTAATGTTAAGTCCCACTTGAATATTGAAACATCCTACCTGTAAAGTTCAAATCTACCTGTATATTGAAACATCCTACCTGTAATGTTAAGTCCCACTTGAATATTGAAACATCCTAACTGTAATGTTAAGTCCCACTTGAATATTGAAACATCCTACCTGTAAAGTTCAAATCTACCTGTATATTGAAACATCCTACCTTTAATGTTAAGTCCCACTTTAATATTGAAACATCCTAACTGTAATGTTAAGTCCCACTTGAATATTGAAACATCCTACCTGTAATGTTAAGTCCCACTTGAATATTGAAACATCCTACCTGTAATGTTAAAACCTACCTGTATATTAAAATATCCTACCTGTAATGGTAAAACCTACCTGTAGGCTATATTGAAACATCCTACCTGTAATGTTAAAACCAACCTGTATATTAAAACCAACCTGTATATTAAAACATCCTACCTGTAATGGTAAAACCTACCTGTATATTGAAACATCCTACCTGTATATTGAAACATCCTACCTGTAATGTAGTGATGATGCTCTGGGCCATGAAGGAATCCAAACCTGATGTCGGCTCATCACAGAAAAAGATGGGTGGGTTCGTGAGTGCCTCTGAGGCAAAAGACAGCCTCTTCCTTTCCCCTCCTGATATTCCCTTCTTCCCCCCACCAGCATCCCCTATCCTGCTGTTGGCACACTTGGTTAGGCCCATCTGTAGTGGAAAACAAAACCCGTAAATTCTATACATGTCCAACTACCATCACTGTAACACTGTAACACTGTAACGTCAGATTTAATCAGGAATTTTTTTTTGTCAATCCATATCTAATTTTTCCCCCAAAAAAGGTTATAAAAGCTGTCAGTAAAGGGACGACCACTAATTATATCAACAATTTGTAATCGAGTTTTAACCCCCCCCCCCCCCCTTGTCAACAACTGTCAAACTTTCAGAGACCCCTTCCCTATATAATTACATCAACAATTTGCCCCCCCCCCCCCAACCACAAAACACAATTTTAGACGCTTGTTGAAACGGAAAGCCCTATACTATAATTAATATTGTAAAATCGTAATACATTCTAAAAAGCTTGTTTAAAAGATTTTAAATTAATTATAACTCTCATAGGCGTAGCCACGAAGGGGTGTAACATGGTTCCCACACCCCACTCGCCCCTCCCACATTTTTTTCCAATCCGAGGATTTTAACAATATTTTTTTTCTTTATGTTTGCGATAATAATTGTTCTTTTCATAGAAATATTCAATCTTTTCTTTTAATTTTTAGTTTCACTAATAAGCTTTTGGTACAATGTTAATCGTTAAATAGTTTAGGGGAAAATTGTGCACCAGTTTTAAATTAGCCTTCTATTTTAACCATCTGTTCTCTATTCCTTCTTGCATTAATACCCCCCCCCAACACACACACCTTATGCACACGCTAAATGCCTTCTCTGACCCTACCTCTTCTACCATCAGGGGCGAAGCCAGAATTATTTTTCCAGGGGGGACTGAACTTTCGCTTGGCAAACATTTATCAAATTCCAAGGGGGGCTGAACTTTCGCGTGATAAACATTTACTAATTTTTTTGCGAATTTAGTACATATTTAAACAAAAAACTGTTGAAAAACAAATTTTTCAAAAATTCCAGGGGGGGCTTAGCCCCCCTCAGCCCGACCCCCTGTGGCTTCGCCCCTGTCTACCATGCCCTATTCGCCACCAACATCCTGCAATCCTGGCGACGCCACTGATACTTATACATTTTTATCATATAAATTATTTTCCATAAAATTAGAAATTAAAACTAAAAAATTACTAAATAGATCTATGTAGCCTAATCGACCTAATTTTAATGTTTCACCTATTTTAACGTAGTCAGCAAAAATATATTATGTTATTTACCAGAATTAGGGATGTTAAAAGTATTTTGGACTTCGGGTGATGTGCCACGAATGATTGTTCTGAAGGAAATATTTTAAAATAACCATGTTGAAGCCGGCTGTTCCAGCGGTTAGTTCACCGGACTGTCAACCAAAAACCAACGGACAGGTCGCGGGTTCTATCCCTGCCACCGACGGATCCCTGTCGCCCTTTAGGAGTTTTGGGCCTACTGGACGTAATAATCTTCTATCTAGAAGGAACGTCTGTAAACATATTAGAAAAATAAATTAGTTATAGTCTCAGAGAAGATCTATCGGTGTTTTTAGTTATATTGCCGATCCCAGCTATCGCTTACATGGCTTACATAACGAACGCCGGTCTCTGGCGCCTAATTTAAATGTACTGAGCGGCAAAAGACTGGGTTTCTGAACGTACTCTACTGACAGTTTGTTGGTGTGTTTGTGTTCCTTTGTTATTCCAGCCACCACGTCTCGCAATACAACGAAAGTGAGGTTTTCTACAATTGGATCGGTCACTTAAATTTGTCGTGCTAACAATTGCAGTAGTTTCCACCCATAGGCTACATAGATCTACAAACTAGCAAGATGAACACAAAAAGGACATGTCAAATGTAGTTTCCATAATTGATATAATAATAATTGTATCAACATTAAACCCAGTGGCGTAACCAGGTTTTGACGCTAGGGGAGCGAAATTTTAGGAAAAAGGCCCCACTTTAGGCAATTTTTCCAGATTAATAGAATAACTAAGAATTCGTACGCATCAAATGTTATAAGAAAACCATGTGCCTCAGGATGCACACACTGTATAATAGTGCAGTTTTTATTTAACCTTTCACAATTCTTTTTCCAGCACCTAATAATTTGTAATCGAGTTTTAACCCCCCCCCCCTTGTCAACAACTGTCAAACTTTCAGAGACCCCTTCCCTATATAATTACATCAACAATTTGCCCCCCCCCCCCCAACCACAAAACACAATTTTAGACGCTTGTTGAAACGGAAAGCCCTATACTATAATTAATATTGTAAAATCGTAATACATTCTAAAAAGCTTGTTTAAAAGATTTTAAATTAATTATAACTCTCATAGGCGTAGCCACGAAGGGGTGTAACATGGTTCCCACACCCCACTCGCCCCTCCCACATTTTTTTCCAATCCGAGGATTTTAACAATATTTTTTTTCTTTATGTTTGCGATAATAATTGTTCTTTTCATAGAAATATTCAATCTTTTCTTTTAATTTTTAGTTTCACTAATAAGCTTTTGGTACAATGTTAATCGTTAAATAGTTTAGGGGAAAATTGTGCACCAGTTTTAAATTAGCCTTCTATTTTAACCATCTGTTCTCTATTCCTTCTTGCATTAATACCCCCCCCAACACACACACCTTATGCACACGCTAAATGCCTTCTCTGACCCTACCTCTTCTACCATCAGGGGCGAAGCCAGAATTATTTTTCCAGGGGGGACTGAACTTTCGCTTGGCAAACATTTATCAAATTCCAAGGGGGGCTGAACTTTCGCGTGATAAACATTTACTAATTTTTTTGCGAATTTAGTACATATTTAAACAAAAAACTGTTGAAAAACAAATTTTTCAAAAATTCCAGGGGGGGCTTAGCCCCCCTCAGCCCGACCCCCTGTGGCTTCGCCCCTGTCTACCATGCCCTATTCGCCACCAACATCCTGCAATCCTGGCGACGCCACTGATACTTATACATTTTTATCATATAAATTATTTTCCATAAAATTAGAAATTAAAACTAAAAAATTACTAAATAGATCTATGTAGCCTAATCGACCTAATTTTAATGTTTCACCTATTTTAACGTAGTCAGCAAAAATATATTATGTTATTTACCAGAATTAGGGATGTTAAAAGTATTTTGGACTTCGGGTGATGTGCCACGAATGATTGTTCTGAAGGAAATATTTTAAAATAACCATGTTGAAGCCGGCTGTTCCAGCGGTTAGTTCACCGGACTGTCAACCAAAAACCAACGGACAGGTCGCGGGTTCTATCCCTGCCACCGACGGATCCCTGTCGCCCTTTAGGAGTTTTGGGCCTACTGGACGTAATAATCTTCTATCTAGAAGGAACGTCTGTAAACATATTAGAAAAATAAATTAGTTATAGTCTCAGAGAAGATCTATCGGTGTTTTTAGTTATATTGCCGATCCCAGCTATCGCTTACATGGCTTACATAACGAACGCCGGTCTCTGGCGCCTAATTTAAATGTACTGAGCGGCAAAAGACTGGGTTTCTGAACGTACTCTACTGACAGTTTGTTGGTGTGTTTGTGTTCCTTTGTTATTCCAGCCACCACGTCTCGCAATACAACGAAAGTGAGGTTTTCTACAATTGGATCGGTCACTTAAATTTGTCGTGCTAACAATTGCAGTAGTTTCCACCCATAGGCTACATAGATCTACAAACTAGCAAGATGAACACAAAAAGGACATGTCAAATGTAGTTTCCATAATTGATATAATAATAATTGTATCAACATTAAACCCAGTGGCGTAACCAGGTTTTGACGCTAGGGGAGCGAAATTTTAGGAAAAAGGCCCCACTTTAGGCAATTTTTCCAGATTAATAGAATAACTAAGAATTCGTACGCATCAAATGTTATAAGAAAACCATGTGCCTCAGGATGCACACACTGTATAATAGTGCAGTTTTTATTTAACCTTTCACAATTCTTTTTCCAGCACCTAATAGTGATGGGAATTTCTGCAAAATTGATTGCATCTACTGCTCATTTTCAGGATGAACATTTAGTATCGAAAAGTATTAATAGTTTTTATAGCAGGGGTCGGCAACCTAAGGCACGTGTGTCAGACTTGGCACGCAGAACGATTTTCAGTGGCACATGAAAGACCTCCAAGAATATGGTTTAATGCAAGTGAGAACAACGTAATAATGTCAGCATAATTAGTGGGTGCTGCATAGCGAACTACATGGGAATCACACTGGATGTCGGCTGTTTAAGTTCAGGAATCTGTGTATGCAAAGCTTCCTTCATTGGACAATATGTGATTGAATCTATTATTAAGATAGTCAATTGTATAGTTTCTCGAGTCTCTTCTAGAAGAAAGTGATACGGAGTATAAGTAAAGTCTTGGATAGATAAGTTTCTTGTCTGGAAGCAATTAAGATGTATCTTAATAGAAAAAGAAATTATGTTATTGAATGATGAGAACTGACTGTTGAAGCCAATGTTTCTGTATGATTCGGCGACAAGTTTTAGTTAGTTAAACTTTCATTTACAAAACTGTGTCCAAAATCACTTGAAGTGTTGGGCAACTGGAATAGATTTGCATTGAAACTGGGCATATCTTTCCGTGAAATCAATTTCAAAACATTTAACTCTTTCACTAATTTAAGGCAAATTAATATATATGAGCATTTTCAGAAGTACACTAGTTGGATCTATATTAAAACAACTCGTTTGGTATCACTAGCATCAAATTTGAGAATTTAATTGAAGGGAGATAATTAACCTGTTTTCTTTACATTTATATTGCTAATATGTTCCTTTTTTGTTTTCTTTTTAAACAATTAATGGATTACAATTTATAACTCTAAAATGATAAAATTACACACAATAGTTGAAAATTATATAAATATTTTTTTACTTAAGAATGCACATGTACATTTTTAAACATTAAATTAACTACCCAGTTTGTATGATTGTTACGTATCTTTTCCTCTTAATGTAATTCCGTGACACAATGCTGTCTTAACTTTACAAAAATAGTCAGAGTAAATCTCAGTTATTCTGAGATCAAACATTAATGACCTTATATATATTACTAGAATAATTTTTTTGACAATTAAATTCAAATGTTGTTAACTATTAATGTGTACGTTAAGTAATAAAATTGTGTATTAGCTACGAACGGATTTTTTTTTAAGCTGATAATAACAAACAGGTTAATTGTTTTGTTAAATATAAAACGCTTTAATGGTTTATCTCTATTACGCTCCTTTTCTTTTGGTCTTGGTGTTGCTACGTTACTAAAGAAACTTCCTTATAAAAATAATATACTTGATCAGTTTGACTTTCACGCTGTTGGCACGCTGAATGATTCAAAATGATTGTAATAAATTAAATTGTTGAAATGCAATTTAAATTAAAAAAATTGGAAACATCATAAATTGTGCTTCATGGCTTGTTAAAATTATTAATTAAATACTTTTTTTCCCGAAAAGGCCTTTTTTTTTAAATGGTCGTAGGGGAGCGGCCACCTGCTCCCCCCCCCCCCCGGCTACGCTACTGGTTAAACCATGTAGAATTTTCTAATAAATTTGTATCATTATTTAGTTCATAAAAAGTAACATTGTTGACGTCAACTTTTCTTGAACTCCCTTCGTCCCCCATGTCAACAATTGTCAAACTTTTTCAGACCCCCCTCCCCTCTATTTTGTTGACGTAATTAATGAACGCCACCTAACTGTCAAATTCTAAATAAAACAATCTAGTAACTTTATGTGTTAAAATTTATTGCATGATTTGGAGCTTATTAATTTGTGTTAAATAACATTAAATTAATATCTAATGTGCAATTAACTGTATATACCAGTATATTATTATTTACCTCAGTTATGACCTCTTCAGCTCTGGCTAACCGGGCTGCTCTGTCCAACCTTTTGTCCATTCTAAGAAGAGCCTGGCAGTCATTATGTTAAGAAATTAAGTTTCTATTTAATGAGACAGACAGTATCAACAGACAATGGCAATGATATGCAAGTCAGTATTTACAATGGATCACAACATGACAACTAAACTCACCCTGAACTGTAACTGTTCCCTGACAGTAAGAGTTGTGATAAATAGGTCATCTTGCTGGACATAGGCTGAAATTCCACTTATACATGGACCTATCTGGAATGGTCACAAATAATTATAAGTCATGGGTTTAAAATATGAATGGATGATGAAAACGAAATATTTTAATATAAGAACCAGTTTTATTTGCTAGATGCTCAAGATTGAGAAATGTAAAAACATTACATCTTTAAATAGGATAGTACCGGTACATAAAGACTTAATTTTTCTACTATTATATCAACGAGTCAATGTGTGTACTAAAAATAATCAACAATGAGTTCTTACGTTATTCACATGAAATAAAACATTTTTTTTATTGGATATAAATAATTTTTAACGTAAGAAAATTTAATATTCCAACAAATTTTTTGTATAAGAAAATTGTTGTTTTTTTTTCTTTATGTTTGTTGAGATGCAACAACAAATGCATATAAGTACTCTTACTTCCTGGGTGGCAACCGGGCATAGAATGGGCTGCCTGAACAAACCAGGAAAACCAATAACTTATTAACATAATGTAAAACATGGATCAAAATTCAAGACTAGAGACAGACAGTGGATGTGAGTAGGATGCAATAATCTTATTTATAGAAGTAGGGTCTGTTATATATAATATAATTAAAGAAAATAATTTAAGAAGATAATTCATATATTTTTTATTTTATACTTTCTATATTTGTTATTGCTAATATGCTTTAGCAGCCTCAGAAGTGAAACATAATTAAATTAAGTAGCCTACTTAGTGTATTAATTCAAGACAAACGGTAAAATATATAGGTCCTAACAGTTGGCAACATCTAGCCTGAGAAATAAGTTTCATTTTTTTTTCTCTCACCTTAAAAATAAAAATTAATCACTTACATGCCAACCATTCACTCTAATGTCAGCATTTAAAATGTAATTCTTGGTGTTTCTTGAAGTCAAGACATTTAGTAAAGTTGATTTCCCAGCTCCACTGTGTAAAGAAAAAAAAAACAGACTTTAATAACAAAATATTAAAAGTATGAGTGATAGTTCACTAGTTAATGGTTTGTGTTGAAAAATATATGAACTACAATTTGTAATCCTACCTGGCTCCCAATATTGCCACTAGAGTACCAGTCTGAACTAAACCACTCACTAGAAACATTTAAGATATAAACCAAATAAAACTATTATAGAACAAAAACAGAGAAATAAAATAAACACAATAGAAAACTATCTTTCAAAAGAAGATATAATGTGTAACTTGTATAATATTTGTTCAAAAAACTGTATTTTTTTTTTAATAATAGAGTCTGGATCTAAATGGTAAACTATATTCAAACTTTTTTTTTCAAATTACCTTTTTGATTTATATTTCTGCAATTGCAATAAAATAATGAAACGTATTGTCATTGCCTGTCATTTGCATTAAGATTTTCATTCATTTATTTAAGCAAAACCGTTGACCCTTCCTTGCATTAAACTTTCTGATTCAAAGGATGTTATTTCAATGGCAGTCAATCACCATCATACTTATACAAGCTAAATTGCCCGGCGTTGCCGGTCTGTATAATATATTATAAGCTACAGATAAATAAAAATTATAAACTACAACAAACAGAAAGATATAGATATAATAATTTTAACAAAAAATATTTTTTATTGCAGACTTTTAGGAAAGTAATTTAAAATAAATTTTGTAAGCGGGTTAAAAAAAATGGCAAGTCTTTTTATTTATAAAAAATCGAAATGGCCCAGACTTGCTTGTAGATTTACAATTATTTTTTTGTGTGTTATAAGTGTAGGCCTTTTGTAAAGCCTGTAATACAAAATCAGAGGTCCTCAGCTTTAGTTATGGTTTAGCATCCGAGGTAGGCATATATTTAATATAGCCCAGTGGCTACCGAGGGGGGTGCGGACCGCACCGGGTGACACCCTCTCAGGGGGTGACACCCGAATGAAAAAACAATGATATTTTAACAAAATTATAATTTTACAACATCTAAATTCGTTACTGGGTTTATAAGTGGTGGAAACAGTCCAAAACTACATAATCATGAGACATCTGTAGAGCAACTATGTTGCCTTGAAAAATGGAAAACCTTGGCAGCAGGACTTAAGCTACATAAAACAATTGATGCCAAAAGTATTGCTTTAATGGATAGGGAGAAGAAAAAGTCAAGGGATATCCTACACAGGTTGCTAGATATTACATTGTAAGAAGCAAAATCTGGCATTTCGCGGCCACAACAAAGATGAATCATCGTTGAATAGAGGAGACTTTCTTGAGATGGTTGAGATGCTTTCCAAATATGACCCAGTGCTGAAAGAGCAACTAATGAGACTAAAGATAAGTACCTGTACAGGGATAGCATCTGTATCTTATCTTTCACCAAAAATTCAAAATGAATTTATAAATTTCCTTGCCAACCGTGCAAAGAAAAATCGTGTTATGGCTATAAAGACCGCAAGGTGTTTTGTAATTATGTTTGATAGCACACCTTATGTATCACACACTGATCAAATGTCTGAAGTGATCAGATATGTGAAAATCCACAGTGAGAAAGTTGAAGTGAGAGAAGTGTTTCATGGATTTTTTCCTCTAAGAGGGAAAAAGCTGACGACTTCAGCATTGACATTCTTTCTTAAAAATATAAAAAGTGACGGACTTGATATTATAATGATGTGCAGGGCTCAAGTCTACGACAATGCTGCCACACTGTCTGGAATCCATGGAGGTGTTCAAGCCATTTTGATGTGTGGGCCATTCCCTTAATTTGTGTGGTCAACACTCTTTTGCCAAAAATGCTTCCTGTATAACATTTTTGTTACAACATGTTGGAGCGCTCATCATGCTGCTGTTAAACCAGTGAAAGATAAGTTTGACGACTGTATTACAGCGATTGAAGCATTATGTGATCCTCGTGAAAATTTGGACACAAGACGTACAGAACAAGGACATTTACATGCTGTCTGTGATTTTACGTTTATCTGCTACCTTAACCTTTGGGCTGATATACTTGAAGAAGTTAATCTTACACAGCAGTACCTGCAGACTAAAGACTTAACTCTGGATAAAGTGGTGACCAACTTACCAAGTTAGACTCCTTAAGATTATTTTTGCACGAAATTGCGGAGTCAATTAGTGGACCATGCTATAGAACAAGCTCATATAAAATCAGACCAACATGGGATCTTGGTAGAGAGAAGATTAAGATTCAAGAAGAGAATGGCAGGTGAAAAAATAAGAGATGCTGGAATTTCTATGCGAGAACCGAGAAGAAAGCAGTACAGAGATGCTAGAGTGTATTGATCACTTTCATTCTGAACTACAAATCAGATCATCAGTGTTTAAGGAAGTTGCAGATTTGTTTGAGCCCAAGATTCTACTGTCAGCAAGTGAAGAAGAGTTATTGGTGTTCGTTCCCAAATTAACCTCTTTCTACAATGAGCTATCCGAAGATGAGATTTTAAAAAATACCACGGCTTAGACGACACCTAAAAGCAGCTAATATATTGACCTAAAAAAGCGACGAACTTGTCAGTGTTAGATATTTAAATTCATAGCTAAATGGGACTTCATAGAATCTCTTCCAACACTCTCGATAAGCCTTCAATTATTAATAACGGTATGTGTGTGTGTGGCTTCATGTGAACGGAACTTTTCAAAACTAAAGCTTATAAAAAGCTATTTACGCTCCACCATGGGACAATCAAGACATTCTATTCTGGATATGTTATCGATTGAAAGAGATACTGTGAATGATATAGATTTTGATAAGGTGATTAACAAGTTTGCAGTTTTGAAGAGCAGGAAAGGATTTTTTTTTTAAGTAGGCCTGCTTTTAATGTAAAAATAACTAGCCGCACGGCTGTTTCAGTTGTCTATTGCTTTTACTTTCTAATATTAATTTAATATTGTTATTGTTTTTGTCAAATTTGAACCGTAGGCTTGTTTTTAAGGAGACGAAAACTATGGTGAAATTCTTGGGCGGGTGGGGGGGGGGGGGGACACCAAAAGTTTACCGCACCGGGTGACACCATCCCTCGGTACGCCACTGATATAGCCTAGCTAGATCTATATAAAAACGAAATATTTGAATAATCTTCATAAGAAGTTGAGAAATACGTCTTACCGTCTTTTAAGATAAGTTTCTCTGTGACCTGCTTTGAAGTTGTTCCACACCATTTTTTCTTAACAGGAATTCTCACCGAGACACTGACGTTTTTCCAACTCAAAGAAATCGGGTAAACTTTCTCTTGTGTCTCGATATCTAAACTTTGATAACGTTCCACTCGGATAGATGGGATATTTCTTTCATTTTCGACTACCTGCATCAAAAGTTTCTCTCCTTCAAAAATTTGACCCACCATTTTTGTTTACGGGGTGCTAAAATTTTAAAAGAAGTTGAACATATTATTGCATTTTCTTTAACAGTTTTTAGGTTTAAAAGATTTAAATTCGATGTTGAATTTAACAGAAGATAGAAAGAAATAATTCAAATATGATGTCTCACAATTTTATGTTCTGGAAGAAATAATTTAAAACCACAAAACAATTCATTAAATTCTTCATAAACACTAGATTTCTAGATCTAATAGCATCTACATTGCTACAGCCAAGGTTGTACGCATCACGGTCGGATACGCTAACCACTACGCTAAGTAGGATGCATACCGGAAGCGAGATAGCAAATGCAAAATATAAGTCAATAAGGTCAAGTGTCTTTAAATTAAACAATGGGGATCAGAATCCACACACACAGTCTGCTTTATAGGGGTAAGTGTAAGTAGAATGGATATAATTTTGACGTTATTTTTTAAGCGCTGCTCATTTGCTTGTCAAAAAGTATCTAGCTAGCTGTAGAGCTAATAAGCCTTTAATAATATAACCTAATAGAAACAGGCCTTATATAGGTGCCAAAATTAAAAAAGGCCTTTAACTCCTCTGCTGATAAATAAATTTCAGGAAGAGGGTATACTGACAGCATAGTTAATAGAATTATTGGTTCTAATTAAAATTAATAGTTGAAATTAAATAGCCTACCTGTGCTAGTGATTTTCAATTCAAAGTAGAATTACTTGATGCCTGAAATATAACGGCTGTATTAAATACATTGCATAACATAAATTAGTAGTAGGTCTACATAAATGTTAGGTTCTGTTAATATTATTTTAAGAAGTAGACTTATTGGCAACTACATACGGGCACACCACGTCGTATCGACGGGGATAAAACGTGGGGAAAAAACACGTTTTTTCCCCGTCGATACGATATGGCGTGCTCGCTTGGAGGTCTACTGTGTGTGGCTAATTATTATATTCTAGAATATATTAGATGCATGAACATGTCCTACGTTTGTTCCCATGGTATTTAATGTCTATCTTGAACCTGTATGTTCTAACATGAATTGTGTCTCATGAATTGTGTTGTTCTATTCAAACTCATTAGTTATGGCTGACCTCTTTTTCCACACCTATTATACATATAATAATATATATTAAATATATATTACCAAACCAATGTTTCATGCTTTATTATACTTTTCGTCCCTTCATTACCTTATAAAAAACAACAACATGCCTTAATAGTTTACAGTCTGTATCACAAACCTGTAAAGTCCGGCCTATAGGCCTACGGCCTTAAAGCTAATATTCCAGCCCGGCTTAACGCACACTGTTTATCTTTTATTGAGTCCAGCTTTATTGGATATTCAAGCTGTTGCATGCCCATATATTATGGGCTTATTTTTAGAACTGATGTCAGGCGTTCAAAACAACTTCGGCAAGAAATCTGTAAATGTCCATAACAAATTTTCAAAATTAAACTGTGGTTTGAAAGGACAGTTTTATTTATCATTATTGACATGACTTTCAGAAGTTCTGTGGAAGAATTTGGCACTGTCGGTTCGGCGTCCTCACTGATGACAACACCGAAACAAACAACACAATGCCGTAAAGCAGGGGTCTCCGAACTTTTTAGCCCGAGGGCCGCATTAATTATCAAACAGCAGTTCGGGGGCCGAATACACACTCGTGGTCTAAATAAAAGAGAAATCAAAATATATTTTAATTTTTAATTATTTATTTAATATATTTTGCTTTGGTTATTATTTAATAACACATTGATACAACAATACACCTGTATTAGTGAAAATGGTGAATTTTTTTCATGGATACCAAAGCAGCAGATATTTCTGGCTTTAGAGCCTATACTTTGTTCCAAAAACAAGATAAATCCTTTAAGTGGGTGTATAGATCAGAAACTAGATTTTCTTTTCATTTAAGTTTAAGGTTCAGAAGCTTTAAATGAGTTATATCTGCAGCTAAGGCAAATTTCCATACCCACTCGTTATCCGACAATAATGGCTGTGGCTGCTTGCCTTTACTTTCCTATTTCCTTTCATAACTTAAATACTCTGCTCAGAACTTTCTTACAACTTAGCCATCTTACTGCTGTGTAATATGATAAATCTTGTGATTCTGTGTCTGTATCTTTCAACATGTCTTTGAACTATCTATGGTTGAGCCCATGTGACCTTGTTAAATTTAACATCTTCACCACATGATTCAGTACACCAGGGGTCGGCAACCCACGGAACGCGTGCCAGACTTGGCACGCAGAACAATTGTCATTAAACGCTGAAGACCTTCAAAAAAAGCAAATCGTCTTTTCTACGAGAAATTTAGTGCTAGAGCAGTATACATGTTCGACTCTTGGCACGCTAAATGATTAGAAATCCTACTTTGGCTCACCATTTATAAAAGGTTGCCGACACCTGCTATACACTGCTAATGTCCATATATTTAGCTCACAAAGTTTGCTGGTGAATAATACTGTGCAGAAACATTGGTTGTGAAATGTTGTTCTCATTACACACCTGCTTCACTTGTCCAACCAAGCCTTTCTAAATGCCACTCATGTTCTTTCCTCCTTCATCTCCTTCTTCTACTTCATTGTACCGTGGAGACTCTGTTAGACCCGAGGGAAAACTCCAAAATGTAAGGGAGGTAATTTGATTCTGAATACTCTGGGATCAAAAGTGTGCATTAACTAATTATAATATTTTATACCAAACATCCAAAGGTCAGTCAACTGCGGTTAGTCCAGTCCAAGTTATAATCAGCAATTGTTTTTTCAACTCATTGAATATACCCTCTCCAGTAACAGTGCCATACACCAGGGGTCGGCAACCTTTTGATATTGGTGTGCCAAAGTAGTATTTCCAATTCATTCAGCGTGCCATCAGCTTAAAAGTCATTATGCCTTTTACTTGTAGAAGAGACTTGAAAAGTCTTTTTAAGGGTCTAATGTGTGCCTTTGAAAATTGCTCTGCGTGCCAAGTCTGGCACGCGTGCAGTAGGTTGCCCTCACCTGCCATACATTATACATGCTATATATGGAAGTCAGCTCTTGTGTTATGTTCATGACATCTTCATCCACACCTATAATGAACACAAGCAGTTGAGAAGTGGAACAGCTGTCCGGCGATTCATGCGCATAACACATTACTATGCGTCTATATTTTAAAAAGGCAAAAACATAACGTCCACGTAAGCGGCGGCTAATCTTGCCAGGTTAGGGGCCTACAAGTAAATTTCCGTAATTTTTTTCGTAGATAAAAAGGTCTCCACGGGCCGGATGAGAGAGCCCCTAGGGCTGCGTCCGGCCCGCGGGCCGTAGTTTGGAGACCCCTGCTGTAAAGAAAAGACGTGCTTATGACTAACATGGAAGCATCTCGTGGGGAAAGTCAAAGCAAATAATGATTCAATAGGAGTACTTATGTACCAGTGGGCTCGGCGAAGTGTGTAAACCACCGATACGCTCCCATTAACAGTACACCAGTGGGTTAACGTTTGAGGGAGGTTCACAGTTGCTCTCCCGAGACCGAGACTCGATTGGGAGGAAGGAATGTGCGCAACAATACTCGTCTCGCCAAGCCCAGTGCCTAGATGACCCGGCCTATAGTCGGGTAGTATTTGTGCAACCGGGAGACAGTGCAGGTAAAATTAGCATCGCCACATCATTAAACGATCCAAGTGGGATACCGCGACAGATAACACTCTTTATTACTTTCCCTATGACGAAGTACCACCAGATGTGCATTTTAAGTTGATTGTGAGCTGCAGGCTTAAATTTTAGCGTATGTCAAAGTTTAATTTTTTAACGTTTACAATAATGTTTTGTTTCGCTCATCCCAAGTGTGTGATGCAATATTATGGAGCATTTATTCGTATTCCGGCCAGCATTTCCCTATCATTATGTGGTTTTCAAAGACCAAGCTGCGATCTCAGGACAGTCGACAAAACACTTGAATTACATTATGTTGGCTAAACTTATTATTCGAACTTCTTAGCGCATCTGTCTCTAGGGATATAAAACATTTACCTATTGATCGTAATGTATGTCTATTTTTTTTTATAAAACAACCATTCTTACAACGCAAAGTTTACGGTCTTGACCCACTAAAACGATTTTGAAAGCCACCCATGTTTATATTATTGTGTAAGCTTACCTAAAATGTCATATTATACTCTCATACCCCTCTCCTCCCCATCCTGTTGAATTACATACAGACGAATCCCCCCCCTGCCTTTTCTTGTACGCATACATACGCAAAATCTCCTAAATCCAGTCACCCGTATCTCCCCTCCCCCCAACCAGTGCGCTCGTAATGTAGCCTATGTATGGGTCCTTGGTAAGTCCAATTGTTTGCCCACCTTAGCTATTTAGATGTTTACGTGGAAAAATGTACTTTTAATGTAAACACTCGACGATCTAACAAAAGATGACATGATTACGTCTCCAGATTAAAGTTATCACGTCATGATTACGTCTCCAGATTAAAGTTTTCACGTCATGATTACGTCTCCAGATTAAAGTTATCACGTCATGATTACGTCTCCATATTAAAGTTATCACGCCATGATTACGTCTCCAGATTAAAGTTATCACGTCATGATTACGTCTCCAGATTAAAGTTATCACGTCATGATTACGTCTCCAGATTAAAGTTTTCACGTCATGATTACGTCTCCAGATTAAAGTTTTCACGGCACGTTTCTATGGCAAACTGTGTTTATACTAATCGGTTTCTATGTAAAAAAAATAATAATTATAGGAGGCGTGCAGAACACTTTCAAACCCTTTGCCCCTCCTGTGGCCTGATTCGCTCGGCCAGTTTTGATTGAGTAGCCTTTTGGGCATTTTTGTCACATGGTCGGCAACATCACTAAACTCGCACTAAAGGGGCGGATCATCAGTCGTAAAACAGCTAGTTTCACCCACTACAATCTACACAATCATTCTCATGAAGGGGTGGATCATCAGTCGTGGAACAGCTAGTTTCACACTCTACAATCTACACAATCATTCTCATGAAGGGGTGGATCATCAGTCGTGAAACAGCTAGTTTCACCCTCTACAATCTACACAATCATTCTCATGAAGGGGTGGCTCATCAGTCGTGAAACAGCTAGTTTCACTCTCTACAATCTACACAATCATTCTCATGAAGGGGCGGATCATCAGTCGTGAAACAGCTAGTTTCACCCTCTACAATCTACACAATCATTCTCATGAAGGGGCGGATCATCAGTCGTGAAACAGCTAGTTTCACCCTCTACAATCTACACAATCATTCTCATGAAGGGGCGGATCATCAGTCGTGAAACAGCTAGTTTCACCCTCTACAATCTACACAATCATTCTCATGAAGGGGTGGATCATCAGTCGTGAAACAGCTAGTTTCACCCTCTACAATCTACACAATCATTCTCATGAAGGGGCGGATCATCAGTCGTGAAACAGCTAGTTTCACCCTCTACAATCTACACAATCATTCTCATGAAGGGGCGGATCATCAGTCGTGAAACAGCTAGTTTCACCCTCTACAATCTACACAATCATTCTCATGAAGGGGCGGATCATCAGTCGTGAAACAGCTAGTTTCACCCTCTACAATCTACACAATCATTCTCATGAAGGGGTGGATCATCAGTCGTGAAACAGCTAGTTTCACCCTCTACAATCTACACAATCATTCTCATGAAGGGGTGGATCATCAGTCGTGAAACAGCTAGTTTCACCCTCTACAATCTACACAATCATTCTCATGAAGGGGTGGATCATCAGTCGTGAAACAGCTAGTTTCACTCTCTACAATCTACACAATCATTCTCATGATCAAGCATGAGAGACGAGTGAGTGCAGACGATCCGTAGTCCAGCCAACCGTAGCGAAGAACCAAGGAGAAAACTGAACAAGCTCCTAGTCTCACAAGACTCGAACACATATCACTCCCGAGTGTAAGTCCCGACCGTTCCCTTTAGCCAAAAAAGAAATTAATTGTAGTCAACTTGACCACCTTTTGAGATCAAGGGCTCATCTTAAGTCATAGGCCGAGACGCATCAACTATTGAACAATCAAGTATAACAGGACAATATTAACAACAATAACAGGATACCCAACAACTAATCAGAACCTACATTAAAGTACACTAGTATAATATAGGCCTATTAACCCTTTTATCTTGTATATGGCTATTATATCGTGAGTGTTTATATCGTCTTATGTTCTTATTTTAACATGGCGCAATCAAGATGAACTCGTATGGTAAACAATGAACGCTGATTCAAAAACACTGTGCGTGCACAAAAGTACCATTGTGATCAACGCGTTAACAGTTAAGCCAGGGGTTCCCAACCTTTTTTTACTCTAGAGCACATTCTTAAATATCGGTAGGGTGGTGGGCACCACCTATTTTAATTCGACAAACTCCTTCCATAACTTGTCATTTTCCCATAATTTATTTTCTTATTTTCTTATAGTCATAATGTATTAATAAATAATAAACAAAAATGTTTCAAAATTTAAATAAGAAAATTATTTGGCATTTTTTTCAAATTGCATACACACAGAGAAATGTATTTACAAAACGTAAAGAAAGTAAACAAAACACACAAATACAAAGAAAACATTTAATTAAAAAATATAATAAAGTCAATGTGATCTTTAGCAGTGCATTTCATTGGCCAGAGCTTCATAATTAGGAGCGTATGACGATAATCCTGTTAGCAGACAATCATCAAGTTGCTCATCGGTGAGTCGATATCTATATCTTGATTTTATTAAGGTCATGTTTGAAAACAATGATTCGCATAAATATGTCGAACCGAAAAATGATTCAATTTTATATGCCGCTTTTTTCAACAATGGGAACTTTTCTCTATCCACTGTATTCCAAAAGTCCTCTGACATTAAGGATTTTAGCAAAATATCATTCTTAAGGTCAAAAAATTTCTAACTCTAGTTCTTCTGTCTTACCTTGAACAAAATATGCAATACATGCGGCTATTTCCATAACATTTATTTGGCAAGTAAAAGGATTGATACAGAAGGAAACTATTGGCTCAATATGTTTAAACTGCAAAAATCTCTCTTCAAACTGTTTTTTTAACTCTTGAAGATGCTTAATAAATAATGTCCCATTTAATTCATTGTCACCTAACATTTTCTTCATATGTGGGGAAATGCACGAGAGAATTGATCTGCAGCTGTGATATCAACAAATCCAATTTAGCTTTAAATGACTTTACAGAGTTTATCATTTCAGCTATGCTTTTGTCTTTACCCTGCAACTCCAAATATAAAGAATTCAATTTTTCCATGATGTCTTTGAGAAATCCCAAATCAATTAGTCAGCCAGAGTCAGCTAGTTCATCATAATTTTCCTTTCTATCGTTTAAAAATGTTTTTATTTCTTCAATTAAACTCACAAATCTAGTAAGAACCTTTCCTTTACTGAGCCAACGTACTTCAGTATGCAGAATAAGATCATGTTCTTTATCTTCAGTATCTTCTAACAGGGCCTTGAAAAGTCGGTGTTGCATAGGAGCTGCTCGAATAGAATTGATTATTTTTGTAACTATTTTCATGACGTGTTCAAATGGCAAAATTTTACAACACAGAGCTTCCTGGTGGATAATACAATGGTAGGACATGAAGTTTGAAAATGAATCATCCTTCATGCAGAGGGCAATAAATACTTTGTTTTTACCCATCATTGCTGGCGCCCCATCAGTGGTTATTGCAGACAGCTTGTGCAAAGGCATATTTATTGACTTGGCGTATGTTTTGAATGTATTATAAATATCCTCACCCATTGTCTGTCCTTTCATAGGTAATATTTGTAACATATCCTCTTTTACTGTGAAGTTACTAAACACCATTCTCACCATAACTGCTAACTGTGCGGTGTCTGATATATCTGTTGACTCGTCAAAATGTAGCGAGAACCAGTCACATATTTCCAAGTCAGTTTTTAACTGAGTTTGTATGTCTGTTGAAATTGCATGTATTCTTCTTGTGACTGTGTTATTTGACAACTGTAAGTCTTGTATTGCTGAGCCAATCTCACGTTTGTTAGAAAATCCATCAAACAAACAATCGGCACCAGTCAAAAATAGTTCCTTAAACAACTCACCATCAATGAAAGGTTTCTTCTTTTTTTGCGAGCATGTGAGATATTTTGAAAGAAGCAATGGTGGCCTTTTTAGAATTTTCCACATGTCTAGTGAAAACAGTCTGTTGTGCTGTTAGACTTGATTTTAGATTACACATTTTTTTCTTTCATACTTCAGATTTAAGGGGATAATTCACATTAAAAGTGCCATGATTTGTCTGAAAGTGTCGTTCAACGTTATGTTTTTTCGGCACTGCAATGCTACTACCACACAACAAACAAACGCATTTATTTTCAAATTAACGAAACAATTTGATTCCTCCCAGTCAGTGTTAAAATTATAGGTTCGTTGTCTTTTACTTGGTCCACTCATTTTAGGGCTTAAATAAATTTTAAAAAATAAATAATTGAACTACAATATAATATCAATGTTATAGCGCAAGTCTGTTCTGCATTATATGCATAAATATATTATAACAAGAACTATAACTATCTCCTCAATAATAATAGTTTATTAATAGATCATCGCTTATGAATACAATAAATTACGCACCTCGCTTTTAGTCTGTTAATTATTTTTTTTCTAGAAAACTCCTAATTCGTGTTTCGTCTGACGAACATGTCTCTTATCTAACTGTCGCGACCCGAACAGGGCAGCAATCACAATGACAACAACGCGGTTCCAGGCGGGGAATGCTTTTTGCGCATCACTCCATGTACACGCGGAAAACCCGAAGTGAGCCGATGATCGCAGAAGCAATCAGAGTTATGTGACTTGTGATTTGGCGCCTTCGTCGTTTATCGGATCAGTTCGTGGCGTTCGTTCCATTCGTTCACTTCGGGTTTTCTGCGTGTACAAGTACTACAAGGTGTGATGTGCAAATGGCTCTAGCCGTTCCAGGCTAGCGTAAATAGTGCAGTCTGGCTCGCCGCTAGACAAGTTGGGACAAGTATCGAACATATTTAATAAACCTAGGCAGTCAAAAAAAAATTAAAACTCTAACAAATGAATAAAAATAAATCATATTAATTTTAAAATAATGTTTATGAAAAATATTCTGTCTCTGTCGAATAGTGAGAGGCGGGCACATACGAATCGTTCCGCGGGCGCCATGGCGCCCGCGGGCACAGGGTTGGGAACCTCTGAGTTAAGCAGAAATATATATTACAACGGTACAAAGCTAAAATAAAAAAAACAAGAACTTATATAAAACCTCCTTTTAGCTTGGCAGTATAAAGCAAAAAAAAAAAACTGAAGGGACAGCTAATAATCCTGAATGCTAAACATGCTGCATGCGTCGACCACTACACTGACATGCATAGGCATACTACACTGATATGTCACATGCGTACTACAATGACATGCATACTACACTGAAATGTGTACTACACTGACATTCGTAGGCTACTATGGTACTACACACTCGGCTGAACTCATAGACAGCGAGTCACAAAAGTTTTAGAACCCCGCACATAGTTTTAACAATCTTTCAATACAAAAACAGCAACTTCCACACAAGTTCTCGTGTTATCGTAATATCACCCTCGTGGGGAATTTATCGATTCAAGAGATGGATGTTTTTCGATGCACGTCTGTAAATTTTGTTTTGTTTTCACGGGGGGTCACCTCATTAGGTCATCTGTCGGTATTCATTGACTAATATAATCTATGTGTGTGATGTTTAGTGCCAAGACGATTTATCAGTCATAAAATACCTTAGTTAATTAGCCAAGCCTGTGACAATAAGAGGTTCTATGTGCTTAATCGATGCTTGACATGCTTCAACAGTCAGTTCTCCTCTTTCAATGCCGGTAAAAACAAAATCATCAAGAGACACCCCTTGGAGGTCTCTCGCGTGCTATGAAAAATCGTTCTGCGTGCTTTGCCTGGCAGGCGAGCCTTAGGTTGCCGACCCTTACTCTAAGCCACCAGTACTAAAAATAATTGAGATGTTCCAGAAAGGTTGTCTAGCCCTAGACCATCAGTACTAAAAACAAGCTTTTTCGTTGCCTGGTATTATAATGCCAATATGTCATGTGATCCAACGTAGAGAGATGTTGATGTTGTATGTGCTTATTAGGTAGTACAATGTGTGTTCTAATAGGGTGATTTCTTTCAAGCTTGGTGAGGTTTCGCTTAACAATTTTGTAATAACAATGCCAGAATTTATATAACTATAAAATATACTCTGTAATGCCACTCTTAGTATTTGTTTACTTTAAGTATACCTGTATAAGATTTTTAAAAAACATTACAGTAAGTTGTTTATTTTTCCTTTCATTAATTATTTGTTTCCTTGTGTTGTCAACATCATTACAAGCTTCAAAGGCACCTCTATCCCTCTTATGTTTATATTTATACAATGCAATCCAACAAGTCACATCTTTGATGATTTATAACAAACAATAAAACAAATTAATTTCTGTCAGCAACTTTTCATTGAACAATACACTTAACAATTACATGGGGTACGGTATCCTAGCGACAGCACGTTCCTCTGGCGTACCGAAGGTCCTGGGTTCGAATCCTGGAGAAGGCTAGGATTTGTTCCCGGGTGTCAATGAGTCCACACAGATCTGATGGGTATCTGACTTTAGTTGGGGTAAAGTAAAGACAGCAGGGCACTAGGCTGGTGACACAATCCCCTAGCAAGCGTGGTTACAAAGACTGGTGAAAACTGCTTCACCATCCCTACGAATCAATTTGACCTGACATGATACTTTGTTTACTTTACTTTATTCTTTCAGCATCTATTTATAGAACAACATACTTACTAACCAGATACTGCAATGTCCATGATGTGGGAAGTTTTTATTATATGACAAGCAAATAATATAACAGTATCATATATACAAAATTAGCATGTTCAGTATTTAAAAGAATATCTACTGGTAAATATCTATGAAATATCACCACATATCACATGTATAAAAAGAAGAAAACAAATGATCTTCTTTTTATAGCTTTAAAAGAAATTACAAAATGCTTCTATATTTATACATCCCAAAATATAAAGATATACAAAAGTAAACAATTTGTTATACCAAGAGCTGGCATAATACCCAGTTCAAAATAATTCTCCAGCTGCTAAAAGAGTAAATATAACAAAACCAGGGCCATATTTAGGATTGTGGGGGCCCTGTTCCCAAATGTATTTGGGGGCCCCTTGTGACTTCGCCCTGCCTTTCACATACCTCAGAAAACTGACGTTAATGTATGTTAGATTCTTTAAAATCATACATTTTATGTTGCGCTTAGCTTGGTTGAACTGGAGCACTCAAAATTGTAGGGGAATAAATGAATTTTATGTTACAGTTTCAACGAAAGAATGGTGACTTCACTAAAATATTCTTTTGGGGATGTGTGGGGGCCCCCTTGTGTAGGGGGCCCCTGTTCCAATGGAACATGTGGAACATGCCTAAATACGCCACTGAACATAACCCATGTTTAGGTTTATATCAACTTAGATATTTTTTAAAAAGCACAACACTAAAAAAACTTACATTTATTAATAGAAATCATAACCTTGTGCCATAACCATTCTTAAACTCGTGTGTGATTTTAAGTTGAACAAACATAATATAATACATAATATATAAAACAATTATTCTGTCTTTTATAATCTCAAAAAAACATATAAATAATGTCTATAAATATCATGTTTATCAATAATGTGATAAATAATGTCTATAAATATCATGTTTATCAATAATGTGATAAATAATGTCTATAAATATCATGTTTATCAATAATGTGATCCTTAAAACAGCATTATTCTTTAGATCCCCTTGCACGTATAAATAGAGCAACAATTGATAAAAATCTGAAACCAACTTGTATTGCCACTAACAGGCAGATGTCTAGAACTATACGATCCTATAAGAGAATGAGAATAAAAACAAGTCAATTAATGTTTTACTATTCAGTTATTATTAAAATTATTATAAAAATTTCTGCACATACAATTATTGGTATAAGCGAAACAAATACTACAAGACCACTACCTGATTTTTAACTATAAAGACACTCGGCAAAATTCATTATGAACACATCATGGGCTCAAACATCTTCACTTTAAGAATTATATACATAAGAATAAGGTAGTGATTTCTTACACTGAGTAAGGTTTAATTGTGACAAACTATTTGTCTTTGAGGTGCGCTGGTTAAGCTTCATATTATTTTATTTATTTTCTTGGTCTTCTGTTGTGACCTTTTCTCAGTAACAATATTTCTCTGGTTTCTAAACCGAATTTCAGTTCATCTATGCAATGAAGTTCTCCAATCAGTGAATTTCTCTAGTCACTGCAATGTTTCAGGCAATAACCATAGCTAAAAGGAGATATTTGGGTTTGGTCTATGTCGGCATATAACAAACACAGTCAAGGCTGGCTGCAAAGCCAACATTTACTAAGCCCTCAACTGCTTTATTTCTTGGTACACTTTTGGACCTTGGTCGTGTATCTAGTCCTATCAAATTTGTTTTAGACTACTAGCCTAGCAAACTAGCAGTATAATTTGTTTTATATATAATCTTGGAGTTGTTCTAACCTTTTGGCTTAGTATCCTATAGTTTAATTCAAAGTTAATTCAAAACAAATTTACAATAATAAAAAGCCACACAAAATGATCTTACAGTTATGGATTATTGAAAGTACTGTTAGAGTGTAGACAATTCTTGTTTGTTTCAATTTTAAATTGGAAAGAAAGAAAGAAAGAATGAACTTTTCTTGACACTTGACCAAGCACTAGATTGAAAGAAAACTATAATTTTATTTACCTCAGAGAAACTTGTATATTCTAGAACATCTTTCCCAGAATGATAAAGACATTGAGGAAAGCTGGGAATTGTGAAATTAGCAGGTAGTCCGGGAATTGTGAATTTGTGTGCAAGTCTGGCTATCGTAATATTAGGACATGCTGAAACAAAGACAAAAATAGTCCTTGGAGATTTTTAAAGTACTTTTTTTAAGACAAATAAACATGATCGGAGTTTTATTGACAATTTTTTTATCAACATTGTTATTCACATAATTTATTTTCAATTTTAGTGATATTGATAAACTTATAATTTCTTAAACTTTCTTCAGCTGAAAGGAATACATTACTTCCTCTAATGACACTTAGTTTAAAAACATTATACTACATTACTTACTTTAATGACACTTAGTTTAAAAACATTATACTACATTACTTACTTTAATGACACTTAGTTTAAAAACATTATACTACATTACTTCCTCTAATGACACTTAGTTTTAAAAAACTATATTAGTTCCAAGCTCTAATAGCTCTACACAATGAGGTAGAATGGCTGTAAGGTTTAGAAAATATAACATCTTAATTTGTTTTTGTTTTTTATCTTTTTGGTTGCCAAGGATATTCTTATTATTGGAGAATATGTTTTCAGTGAGTTATAAAACAAACAATGTTTATAATGCATGAAATTTGGCATTAATACAAATTTAACATGACAAAGTAAAACAAACAAAAATACTATGAAACCTGACTATGAAATCTAGCATTTACCCAGCTCAGATAATAAGATGGAGAAAAAAAAGACGACTGAACACAGCTTTTGCCAAACAATCCATATAAATGAAACAAAAAAAATTGAAACTGCATAATTATTTAAACCTGGCGAAAACAATAGACTACGGTATTTATAAATTCTGAAGCAGAATGAACACCACTTGAACCTAAACAAAAATATTAAACGATTTGATGAGAATTTAACGTTTATATATATATATATATATTATAATTATATATATATATAATTCTCTGTGATACTACAAAGTCGAGACTTACGTATTGTATCAATATTTCTCCACTGGTTCACCATAAGAACTTCATTGGAAAATTTGAACCATGAAATATATTCTAACCACACAAAGTACACAGGTATGTTCCTGTTAACATAGAAATATATTTTTTTTACACCAACACACACATCAACCAGTAAAACAATATGCTCAGTGTAAATAATGTAATGAGTTGACATAACAAACACCATAAGAACCTACCCGTTGTTTAAAAAAAAACCGCCAAATAACATAAACGGAACAAGCAATGGTGGCGCCACTGCTAAAGACAATGTCACTGACCCACAAATTGTTGAAATCAGGTAACCTGGGAAATAAACAAATATTGGAACACTAACCTCTCACTTATCTACAACATATTTTCATGGATTCATTATGATTAAAGATGGAACTAGAGGCCGAAAACGAAACTATACCGAAAGTTATAAATTGACTTTCGACCGAAACCGAAGCCGAAGCCAAACGTTTAACTAGACCTTCACCAGAAACCAAAACCGAAAAATAAACCTAAATTGCCAAACGAAATATTTCAAAAGACTTCACATTATTGTGTAATATTAACAGCTGTATGGGTACTCTACTTAAGTACACATTAGAAAAGTATATACACGTTTTACATATCATTTCATACAGAATTCAATACTCGTTGAGATTAAAAGGCAATAATTTAAATATAAACTAACTTTATATAAGATTTTTGTGTCGAAATATTATGACATAATGTTTATAAGATAAGCCAAAAAAATCTAGATATTCGGCTGATGACCTATAGTCAATATCAGTTGCGGCCGAAACCGAAAGCCAACCGAAAGATTATTTTTTTTGGCTTTAGTCGAAACCGAAACAACGCTGAAAGAGGCCTTTTGCCTTATTACGGTACCGAAACAGAAACCGAAACCGTATTTCGGTTGGCCTCTAGTTGGCACCATGGATCTGTTTGTCAAATTATTTACAGACATGCAAGATAGTGATACGCACTTGGATGATAGGGCATGTAAGAAGTAAGAATTACTGAAACTCTAGACCAACATTCATCTATAAGTCTCTATGTATTGTTACTCATCACTAAAGGAAAACTTTATCTCTAAATAGTGTTACTGGTTCCTACGTTTCATTTTGATAAAAATGTGTCCGTGCGCGAATCGCCAACGTCATCGGCCCTCACCAGGATCTCCTCAGCGCCAGTAAAGGCAAAAAACTTGGATGGTACAGGCATGTGGCGAGATCCTGAAGGCCTGGCGAGAACCACCCTGCAGGTGGAAGAAAGAGAGGTAGGCAGAAGAGAATAAGTGAGGACGACATCAAGGGGTGGACCAACTTGTCTCTTGCAGATTACCAGAGGGCGGGGCAGGACCGAGACGAATGGCATACAATCGTCCAACAGTAAAAAAAAAAAGTGGTGCCCAAACGGCCCTCACTCGGTTTATGGGATAATAGGTGAATTTGAAACATGCAACATTACATACAACATTTACAAACAACATGTATATACACATTTCATAATATACAATCATTACATAGAACAATGTTGACACCATGCATAGTGGCTATATAAACTAATTGGAAATGTTTGCCAGTAAAGAAGTTTCTGTCTGTCTGTTGTGGGTTTTAAATGTTCCTGAAAAGAGGATAATGAACTGTAGACAGTATAAGAGCTGGAGGACAGGGAACTATGCACAAGTTGTTACGGCACGTATATACACAAAGCCAATCCAAATGAATGTAAAGCTATTTAAATTTAGATCAAATTTGTTGAACACACAATAAAGAAAGAAAGACAAAGTTTTACCCAATGAAATAGCTACGTTTGCCGCGAGTATAAAAATGCCAACTGCTGTAAGGTATGCCTCCCATGATCTATAAAACCCTGGAAATGAAATGAAAAATTAAAAAAAAGTAAAAAAGAAATGAAAATTTTTTTCAAGTCTTCTATTTCTGTGACTAATTCAACAGATACGTTTGATATACTACATATAAAGTTACTCACCTATCATCCAATACGTTATTGTTGCAAATATAAAACTAACTGCAATGAACAATGGAACCTGTGTACGCAGGAAAAAGTGTCACCTCTTATATGCATGACATGATATGTACATTTAACAGATGACTAATCTAGAATCTACCACTGGACGAATCTCCCCGAGGTTGGGGCAACTAAATTTTGTTTGTATTTTACAGTAACGGGGTCCTTATTGTAAAATCTTTTACAGATTCTTAGACTTCTTCCGAACCTTTCCCAAACTTTATACAAAAATTTCCCAAACCCAAATATAGTCTACTGGTATGTGGATATTGTTTTAATGTTAACCCATAATGCATGCGGTAGTCTAAATTAAACATTTTATTCATGGATTATTTTCAGTACAAATATAACTAGTACTGTAGAAACAGCTCATGAAAATTATTGTAAAATCTTTTACAGATATTTGGACTTTTTCCAAACCTTTCCCAAACTTTATAGAAAAAATTTCCCAAAACAAAATATTGTCTACTGGTACATGGATATTGTCTTAATGTTAACCAGTAGTGTCCATGGGTGGCCCATTTTAAGCATCTTATTCATGGATATTTTTCGGTACAAATAGAACTAGTAGAAACAGATGATGAAAAATTTCTATACAAATAAACAACTGAATTTGTTTGACATAGTAATGGACTATTTAAATATCTTATTTTAAAGCAGGATCAATCTGCCTTAACTTTCCCAATTCCAATTAACGCAGTAAAGTCGTAAGGTAAAAGAACATTGAGAGCTGAACAGTAAAATATAAAATTACATAATATAGTAACCTAATGTCTAATAGAATAAAATTATTTACAGTGCATGTCTCCCTATTTTGTTTATTATTCATAATACTGTTCTTACTATTCAAATATTTACCTCTGCTATAGTCTTAGTGAGATAATAAGTGTCCACTCTATACAAGCCAGTTCCATACTCTCTCAAAAATATGGCCAGTTCTAAAGGAAACGACTGAAGAAATAAAACAACAAAAAGAACTAAACAATGAACTCAGCTTCATGTTTTTGACTAGTCAATGTGATTTACACTTTGAACTCAAAATGAGAAACTAATAAAGCATTCAACAATTATGAACGTAAATTTGTGCAAAATCAAACACTAAATTAACAGGATTCTTCACTCTTAACTCTTAAGTCAATTTGAAATTCCCAAACTTTTCCCAAAACTAGATGAAAATATTTATTAAAAAAAAACGTTTTCTCTGTTTATCTAATTTTTTTAATGTTTCTTAAATTAACTTGAGTATGCTGAGTCTGAATATATAACTTTTTTTTTACTTTTATTGCATCAACTGTTTGATAATAAAACCAAAAAATCAATTAAAGTGGTTAAGCTATATCATGTAGTTACATGTTCAATACTGTAATGTTTCACCCCCATATTATATATGACTAGGATATACTAAAAAATATATATTAAATTTATAATGATGTGAGTATTGGTTACCATGGCAATGGCGGCCATCTGAAAAATAAACATATATTTTTTAAATCTTAAAATTTTCTAAACTAAGATTATTTTATGGAAGTTTAAAATATATATTTGTTGTATTACAGTTTATGTGGGTAACTGGCTAGTTTTGGTTGTTGTTCTTTAAGAAATTATGAAATTATGTGTTTTTTTTTCATTTTGGTGTATATATATTGACCAAAAAATTATTTTAGAACTCATAAACAATATTCATTAAAAAATTGTGAAAGAGTCAAACATAACAGTAACTAGCTAGTTATCTGCAATATATATCTATGCATCATCCTTATAAGTTTAATTAACATATTTCAAAGGACATTAAAAAAAATAATTTTAATGACCAAAATACCACAAACACAACATTTAGAGAAAAATGACTTTGAAAAAAACCTTTCCATTTTTTACATTTTTTTTTACAGTAGACTACACCACAAACATATATTTCATCAACATGACATATACATAAACAGAAAAACAACATTAAACATTAAAGTGTCCAGGTTTGTTCATTGTACCTTTCTTTGATTTGTTACGGCGTTCCGCTTTTACTTGTCATTTTTTTTCCATTGTTTTCTTTTAATTTGATTTACATATATTTAATTAGGTCACTAAAAAAATTTTCTATCTTTAAAAAAAACTACTAAATTTTCCTCATGTATAAGGGGACTTAGCAGTAATAGTAACTGTACTCTAAGCAGTCATGTTCTAAGTTATCAATTTATAAATATGTAAGCTTAGAAAGTTTAAAAAAAATTGATTGAACGATTTTTATTAAAGATGCTTGGAGGCGCCAACGTGCAACATTTATTAAGTAAATCGTACCCCAAATGTGCTACTATTTTTTAAAAAAGCTCTAAATCAACATAATAAATAAACATAAAGGAAAATTAATATCATATAGAAAATAGACAAAAAAATCTGCATATATATATATATACAAGCCGTTATGTGCCCGATTCTTCGAACGGGCTTTTTTTAGAATATGCTTGACACATTATAGTTTTTTAGTTTTGTTTTTGCAACATACATAAAGTAGTATGTTTTTTTTTTGTGGTCAGTATTTTTTTTTATTTTTTTTTCTTTTGCACACTTTATTATACACCAATTCAATATACAACTAAAAAGAAAAAACAAATAATTTTTTTTTATTTCTTGCTCAAAGTATGACCACTATGATCGAATTTTATGAGATAATTGGGTAATTTAACTCTTTCTGTAAAACAGAACTCACATGTCTTTTAAAAAGTACTGTTAATTCGAAAATAATTGTTTGATATATTTTTTTGCTACAACATTAGTCGTAGATCAATATTTATTTATTTTTGCTTTTTTTTTGTTTTTGTTGGTGTTATTTGCTATTTATTTATTGTTGCTTTGGAAGCAAACTTAGAATTAAATTTTAAATTCAACAGGAAAAACAATAACAACTGAAACCCATATGAATCATAGTTTATACAACGTATACGACATGAATTAAAACTTTTAAAAGTTGGTCCGGCAAATTTAAACACTGCCCGGCAATATAAAAATTTCCCGCTACATAGTTTATAAGACGTATACGATACAAATTAAAACTTTAAAACGTTGAGCTCGTCAATTTAAACATTGCCTGGCAATTGAAAAATTTCCCGCTACAAGGTTTATACACAGAATAGGTATAGAACAGAATGCACAATCCCTATATACGCAGTCACTAAAAGTTACCATTTTCCGCAATGCAGCGGTCGCTAGAGACGCTACTATAGTAAAATGTGAAAGGATATCTACGTCTGCCATAAATATATACAATATATATAGGGCCTACATTATCTTTCATTATAGGCTTACTTTTATATAAATTTGACTTAATTACCCATTTTGTTTTGAACATTATATGATTAGGCCAATATGATGTAAAAATATTTATTACCCGGTACTGATTTGAAAAAAAAATGGCTAAGACGTAGCTCGGTACCGGTAACTAAATTGCTGCGGCTACCGGTACATAAATATATATACTTTTTAAACCAAAATAAACTTTTAAAATTATGAAGGGAAATAGGCATATAATTCATAATGAGTTAATATGAGGTTGTTTATGCTGTTGTTTATCCGTTATGGAGTCAGGAAAGCCATGCAGTTTGACATGCTCTTTTTTAAGATAATCAGTCGTTTTCGCATCATTGTTGTAGTTTATTACACAACCGTTTATGCACATTTTGCCTGAAATATTAGCTTTGGGTGTTCGAAATTGCGCATTCTGTTTTATACCTATTCTGTGGACATATACAACACGAATAAAAACGTGAAGGAATTTTGTATTTGCCAGATACAACGTAAGATACCCATTAAAACCATTAATCATTACCCATTATAACAATTTAAAAATATCCCGCTATAAATTACGACGCAAATTAAAACGTGAATATATTTTGTTCTATTCATTCATAAAGTACATTAGCAAAGGTTGAAGCAAAGTTAATTTTAAATGAATACGCAAAATTTGATGACGTCATAACGAAAAGCCGGCTAGCTATCTCTGCGCAAACTTTGATGGCGTCATCCTGAAAAAAATCTCAACGCCATCCTTTTTTTTATTTTTTTAGCGCGATCGATCGAAAAACTATAAAAAGTTGGAACGGCAATTTTAACATGAACCCAAAATATGTCGTTTTATTCGCGTTTTTTGACCACTGCGGTCATTTTAATTTTTTTAAAACCTTGACAGTGTTCACCGCCGTAACGCAAAGAATATTTGTAGCAAATTTCACGTTTTTATGTCCAGTATTTAAAAAGATTATGCGGTGGTATGTACATACCCAGCCAGCCAGCCAGCCACATACATACATATTCCTTTTGAGATTTATATATATACAAGCCGTTATGTGCCCGGTCCTCCGAACCGGCTAAAAGTTATGTTTACATACACTCTAACTACTCAGGCAGTTATAATGAGATTGCCCGCATGACCTACGACACGAATTTAAACGTGAGGTAATTTTTTATTTGCCCGCTACAACATGAATTACCCGTTAAAATCATTACTCATCACCCATTATAACAATTACAAAATTGCCCGCTATAAATTACGACGCAAATTAAAACATGAATATATTTTGTTCTATTCATTGATAAAGGACATTCGACAGTACTTTTTTTTTTAATGATTGTTTGATATATTTTTTTACGACAAACATTAAGTGGCAGACCTATGTTGTGTTGTTTTCGTTTATTTGCTATTTATTTATTTATTGTTGATTTGGAAGCAAACTTAGAATTAAATTTTCTATTCAACATGTAAAACAATAACAAATGAAACCCATATGAAATAATGTTTATAAAACGTATACGACACGAATTAAAACTTTAAAAAGTTAGTTCCGGCAATTTGAACATTGCCCGGCAAATTAAACATTGCCCGGTAATTTAAACATTGCCCGGTAATTTAAACATTGCCCGGTAATTTAAACATTGCCCGGTATTATAAACATTGCCCGGTAATTTAAACATTGCCCGGTAATTTAAACATTGCCCGGTATTATAAACATTACCCGGTAATTTAAACCTTGCCCGGTAATTTAAACAATGGTTGTTACCAAGGCGATAAGCCTAAAGTTATAATGAGATTTCCCGCTTCACAGTTAATATATACGGCAATTAATAAAACCCCACCCGTTAAAAAGTTTATCGATGTATACGTCACAAATTTAAATGTGAATGACATTTTGTACGCCCGCTACAACCGAAACGAACTGCAACGTGAAATATTGCCCGCTAGAAACGAATTGAAACGTGAAATATTGCCCTCTAGAAAAGAATTGAAACGTGAAATATTTCCCGCTAGAAAGATTTTAATGCGTATACGCCCGCTTCAAACGAATTGAAAAAGCTAAAAGTTATGTTTACATACACTCTTACTACTCAAGCAGTTATAATGAGATTGCACGCAACAACTACAAAAGTTTATATTTCGTATACGACACGAATTAAAACGTGAATATATTTTGTTCTATTCATTCATAAAATACATTAGCAAACATTGAAGCAAAGTTAATTTTAAATGAATACGCAAAATTTGATGACGTCATAACGAAAAGCCGGCTAGCTATCTCTGCGCAAACTTTGATGACGTCATCCTGAAAAAATCTCAACGCCATCCTTTTTTTAATTTTTTTAGCGCGATCGATCGAAAAACTATAAAAAGTTGGAACGGCAATTTTAACATGAACCCAAAATATGTCGTTTTATTCGCGTTTTTTGACCAAACTGACCACTGCGGTCATTTTATTTTTTTTAAAACCTTGACAGTGTTCACCGCCGTAACAAAAAGAATATTTGTAGCAAATTTCACGTTTTTATGTCCAGTATTTAAAAAGATTATGCGGTATGTACATACCCAGCCAGCCAGCCAGCCAGCCAGCCAGCCAGCCACATACATACATACATATTCCTTTTGAGATTTATATATATATATATGACAAGCCGTTATGTGCCCGGTCCTCTGAACCGGCTAAAAGTTATGTTTACATACACTCTAACTACTCAGGCAGTTATAATGAGATTGCCCGCATGACCTACGACACGAATTTAAACGTGAGGTAATTTTTTATTTGCCCGCTACAACATGAATTACCCGTTAAAATCATTACTCATCACCCATTATAACAATTACAAAATTGCCCGCTATAAATTACGACGCAAATTAAAACATGAATATATTTTGTTCTATTCATTGATTAAGAACATTCGACACTACTTTTTTTTTTTTAATGATTGTTTCATATATTTTTTTTACGACAAACATTAAGTCGCAGACCTATGTTGTGTTGTTTTTGTTTTTTTGCTATTTATTTATTTATTGTTGCTTTGGAAGCAAACTTAGAATTAATTTTTCTATTCAACATGTAAAACAATAACAAATGAAACCCTTATGAAATAATGTTTATAAAACGTATACGACACGAATTAAAACTTTAAAAATTTAGTTCCGGCAATTTGAACATTGCCCGGCAAATTAAACATTGCCCGGTAATTTAAACATTGCCTGGTAATTTAAACATTGCCCGGTATTATAAACATTGCCCGGTATTATAAACATTGCCCGGTATTATAAACATTGCCCGGTAATTTAAACATTGCCCGGTATTATAAACATTGCCCGGTATTATAAACATTGCCCGGTAATTTAAACATTGCCCGGTAATTTAAACATTGCCCGGTATTATAAACATTGCCCGGTATTATAAACATTGCCCGGTAATTTAAACATTGCCCGGTAATTTAAACATTGCCCGGTATTATAAACATTGCCCAGTATTATAAACATTGCCCGGTAATTTAAACATTGCCCGGTAATTTAAACATTGTCCGGTATTATAAACATTGCCCGGTAATTTAAACATTGCCCGGTAATTTAAACATTGCCTGGTATTATAAACATTGCCCGGTAATTTAAACATTGCCCGGTAATTAAAACAATGGCCGTTACCAAGGCGATAAGCCTAAAGGTGCCCAGTTCTCGGAACTGGATAAAATAACCCATGGAGTTATAAGCAATTGTCTTAAGCGGGGATAAAGTATTTTCCGGTAACTTAATTTTTTTACTTAAACCATTTAAATATTGCATTCTACAAATTACGACGCAAATTAAAACAAAATTTTGTTCCCTTCTTAAACGCATAAATACGCAAAATTTGATGACGCCATATAATTATAAGCTTAAATATAGAGTGTAACCAGGACCACTGCGTTTAAATAAGCTTAGTAAGGCGTCGGTATTACTTCCCGAAACAGAAAAAAAAATGCTAAATCTATTTGCTTTGTCCTATGTTTGTAAAGTTTTAAATTATTAATTAGCTTTAAGTCATGTATTCACAGTGTAAAGTATTAAAGTAGTGATAGATTAAGAAAATCAACTACAGTATTGGTAGTGTAAAGAATTTATGTTGTTTACGGCACGTAGACAATTTAAACATGAAGAAAATTTGTTCCCGTCATTGAGTTGAGATAATAAAATCCATGCACATAGTTTGATGACGTCAATTTAAACATGAATGAAAAATGTCCCTTCATTGCTATAAAATCCATGCGCAAAGATTGATGACGTCATAAAAATAATCTCAGCGCATCCTTTTTTTTTCTAACTTTGTGACGAAAAACTATAAAAAGTTGTACTGGCAAAGACAATGTGAATCAAAAGTTGTGTTTTTTTCACGTTTTTTGACCAAACTGACCACTGCGGTCATTTTAATTTTTTTAAAACCTTGACAGTGTTCACCGCCGTAACGCAAAGAATATTTGTAGCAAATTTCACGTTTTTATGTCCAGTATTTGAAAAGATTATGCGGTATGTACATACCCAGCCAGCCAGCCAGCCAGCCAGCCAGCCAGCCAGCCAGCCAGCCAGCCAGCCAGCCAGCCAGCCAGCCAGCCAGCCAGCCAGCCAGCCAGCCAGCCAGCCAGCCAGCCAGCCAGCCAGCCAGCCAGCCAGCCAGCCAGCCAGCCAGCCAGCCAGCCAGCCAGCCAGCCAGCCACATATTCCTTTTGAGATTTATATATATATATGATATGATATATGATATGATATGATAATGCTATAAATGCATTTCACATATACGAAAACTCCAAAATACACTTAATGCTTTTTCTCAAGAAATCTCGATGATAGAGCAAAACCAATGGTACCATTGAAATCAGCATACCAAAATTATGTACGCAGGTAAAAGTGTCACCTCTATTGTATGTATGACATGATATTTACATTTAAAACCAATGGTGCCATTGAAATCAGCATACCAAAATTATGTAAAAAAACATTAAAAAAATTAAAATAAACAAAAATGTTGTTACATGGTGTTATCAAACCAAATATATACCAGTAGGTTTGAAATTTCTTGATATTAACTGCTAGTGTAAGTAGAAATTATTTAAAAAATGACATCTCTTCACCAGAGAACTTTAACTTTTACATATTATATAAATAAAAAAGGTAATACCAAACGAAAAAAACAGTAAAACCTACATAAGTTAAAATGTGACAAAAAATGATTTCTTTAAATTAAATAGTATTGAAACACATTATGGGTTATAATATAGCAGAACTTGTAACTCTTGTAAAAAGAACATTTTTTTACATATATAATGTCTTCTTGCCCCTGATAATGGAAATTATGCATTACTTCCCCTGCTTACATTGACAACTGCAAACATGTTGGAGAAGGAAGTGTTGATGATCAGAAGAAAGATGGCTCCATTGATACTCATAACTCCCTTTTGGTCAATAGTCTGCTGGAGATAAACAAGACCCAAAAAAAGAGCCAATATCTGAAAGTAAACAAAAGAGTTTAACATAAAGCTATAAAAAATGAGCATCAACCAAAACTAACAATGCCAACTCTTCAATACAATTACTGTAACAATTTAAAGCAACAGGCTGCATGGAAAGGAATGAATAAAACATGATTACTCTGGACCTGCATTTCCTTTTACAGCTTTGGAGTACAACCTTATAACCAGGCACTATGTTTACCCAAAAATGGTGGGATTTAAAGTGAGATAATTATGTTTAGCTTATTTTGATTTAGTTGAATACTTTATTGTATTGATTTCCCCGACATTTGTCATGTTTGTTTTGAGAGTGGGATCTTCCATTGCGCTTTTTTTTTGGTTTCTCCTCTCACAAGGAAGATCAACAGGTTTTGTATTGACGTGTTTACTTGTAAATAAACTGTTTTATCGGATAAGCGTAGGATGAGCGTATAGAAGGAGCGTCTGTAATGTATAAGATAAGTTTATTGTTTACATCCTGAAGAAACTCATTTAACAGACAATAATAATTTGGGGCTTGTAGGTGAAATCTGGATATAAAACAGGTGAAAATAATGTAACGGCTGAACTATTTGCCAGTCTTCTTTATGTCCAGGTCAGTAAAACTGCACCGAACCATTTGCAAGGAGGTCAACTTGGCCTGTGGCAACCAAAGAATTTCGGAGGTGAATCTGACCACTTGTCTCTCAGGTTGACAGGATTTAACTCCTTGCATGAGAAAAAAAGTGTGACGAAGAAACAAAGTGCAAAGTATGCCCCCGGCCTAATGTCTGGTAATCCTGACAAGTCAGAGCTGCAACAGAGTCTGTCGCTAGCGGGTAGGACTTTAAAGTTTACAGCAAACATTGCCAAGCTAGTCTCAGCCTTTCCTAAGGGTGCATTGAATCGAAGCCTTTTTGGGCATTAAGTTTTCCCAAATTTACCTAAAACTGAAAAATCAAGTCAGTTTTTCACAAGCTGTACTGAACCCATATGAACCATGTTTGAAGCTAATTAATTAAATTTAACAAGTAGGCTACAAGTGCTCACCAGGGCCTGCATTATTCGAACTCGAGTCAGGGTGACATTTCTAAACAAGCTGATCCAACTCCTCCAGAACAAATACCTAAACTGGGTCAACCAGGAAATTTCATATCTACAGGGTTAAGTAAACAAAAGCAAAAATCTCTGAATGTTTTCTTGGGAAAATAAAAAGAAAATTAAATAAATTTAACAGAACTGAATTTTGTTTTTATTTATTCATAAACCATTGGTTGGCCCATCAATGAAACTTTTTACATATTATATACTCACCTGGATTCACCTGCTAAGATGTCGCTGAGCTTAAAAAAAAAAACATTTAAAGGAAAAAATGCAGTTGTTATTATTCTACACTAAGTTTAGCTAACTCAAACTGATCATTCAGATATTGAGCTAACTCAAACTGATCATTCAGATATTGAGCTAACTCAAACTGATCATTCAGATATTGAGCTAACTCAAACTGATCATTCAGGCTATGTTTGCTGGCTATGTTCCACAACAAAAACATTAATAGTAAGACCATACCTTGTATAATGTATGAATATTGTTTAGCAGTTTACATGTGTTTACATAACAAGGGTGAACTTGAAATAATTATTTTCTTTTTTTTTTAAGCATCATATATTGTAAGTCGTAGCAACTTCTTCTTTTCTTACATGTAAAATAATTTAAAATTGTACTATTTATAAAGACATGGGTGCCTATGAAACTATTTATTTATAAAAGAACCGTAATCTGGTAAGAAATGATGAGAACATTACATTTACTGAAAACATTGTTAGGTAGTAAGGTATGTCATTGCTGCACAAATAATTCTCCCGTGAAGGATAACATGGAACACAAACTAGTTACTAGGTCATGAACATATAGATTCGAGAGTTACATCCCTTCAACAATATGGGACCCATCAACTAAAGAAAACATTAAAAAATTAGAACAAATTCAAAAAAGAGCTGCAAGGTTCATAACTAGCGAATATTCCCAATTAATAAGAGTAACACCATTAGTCAAATCATTAAACCTAGAAACACTAGAAGACAGAAGGGCAAAGAGTAAAGTAGTAATAATACATAAGGCATTAAACTCTAATTTAGAAATACAACACAATAACAACCTGTTGCAAATCTCAGATAAACATAAAGATAGAAACACTTTCCTTGTCCCTTATGCGAGAACAAATGCATATAAGTACTCTTTCTTCCCGAGTGGCATTCGGGCATGGAATGGGTTGCCTGAACAAACCAGGAAAACCAGTAACTTAACATCATTTAAAACATTAATAAAAATGCAAGACTAGACTCGGACCACGGATGAGCGTAGGACGCAATAATCTTCTTTATAGAAGGAGCGTCTGTAATGTATAAGATAAGATAAGATATGGAGTCTACTGGACGATCTATATATATATAGTACGCTGTGTGTGTGGATCCCGATCCCCTTTCGTTAATTTAAAGACATGAGACCTTATTGTCTCATATTTTACTTTTGTGATACTGCTTCTTGTATGTGTCCTTCTAGCTGAGTGGTTAGCGTATCTGACTGCCGTGCGGTGACCTGGGTTTGATTACCCACTGATAATATTTTTGGTAATTTTTCTACATTAAAAACATTTCCATAACTATTACTTTTTTTTAAGATTGTAATGAATTTCAGTACTTAGGGACTTAAAGCAAGTAAGTAAGATATAATAATTTTATTTTAGACATGCGGGAGACCGGTGTTCGATTCTCTATTCCAATATTTATTTTAAATAACTTCCCTAAATGTTTTCAGTAATTAAAAAATAATCAAATTTTTAAAATTAATATAGCTCTCTGTTCATTGTTGTTTATAAAATTTGTAACTCTTGCTATAGTCCTATGTATTTTCCCCGCAGGCTACGCCATGCAATTTAGCTTGTGTAAAATAATTAGGCCTAATTTGAATTTAACATTTATTGTTTTGAAAAGTTACTTTTTCATTCAATATAAATAAAAGGACATTTCATAAAAGCAACAAAGATGTTGTAAGTCTAACTGATTTGATTGATTTTCTAAAATAGTTTACACTTGGATGACCACATTGAAATTTCAATGCACATTGGAGTATATTATTATACTAAAGCATGGCGAACCGAATTCACTCAAACTCACCAATGGGTCATTCTTACTGTGTCTGGCAGTCTGTGTCAGCTCTTGTGTCTGATTGCTATAATTTTCTTATGTTTTTGACTATGCCTTTATTGTACCTATGTACTATGTGGCAAATAAAATATTGTTCATTGTTCATTGTTCATTGTTCATTGATTCAACATTTTCATACATTCCTCCGTCTCACAAAACTTGTCGCAAATTTCCTTCAGTTGACAAAATGAAGCAAATTGTTGTTGTTTTTTTTTTTGTTTTTTTTACAGTTATTAAAGCAGATATCTTACCCTAAAATACCCTTTTATTTGCCCCAAAACTTTTTACTAAAACTTTTAAGAAAAAGTTGCCAACTGGCAAGTGTGAAATTTCTTAACTAAAAATGTTTTAGGATGTTCTTACGTAATTACTTAGGCCTATTAAAGATTAAAGACATCGTAGGATTTTTTTTAACTACTTATTAACTTAACAACTTGGTTATTAATTATTTTTAAATGTAACATTTTGTTTATGCTATGGTGAAATTCTCAAAATTTTCCAGATCTGGGTCAATTTTCGCCAAACTTTTCCAAGCCATTTGAACATTGTAAAGATAATAAATTATATAGTAAAATATATTTAAACATAAGTTCGAAATAAATAGAAACCTACATTTGTACGCGCTCTGCATTTTTCTTCATGTCCAGGTACAATGGCTAGTGTCAGAATGTAGTGGTCAGCAGGATTGTAGTTTGTAGGACATGGGTAGCCAAGTCTGTAGTGAGATGCACGATTTTAATTTTTATTTATAGACTTCAAAGAAAAACAAACTATATAATTTTCTTGAAAATAAAATATTTCTGTTGCTTATGTAATAGATTATACAACACTATAAACACCCCGCAATAAATAATTATAAAGATTACACCAGTTAAAATATAATCAGTTACAATTATATCTATTGAACATGCATAGTCATATATGAATCAAATTTAATAAAGAACTAGAATTTTATGGACCTTTAAACAATTTAAAGACATTTTTATACATATATATAGAGATCACATAAAGTAAAAAAAAAAAGTATTTAGAAGAATGGTTCTGAAACTGTGTTTACCATACTCCCCCCACCCAAAAGGCTTAGCAGAAGTATTGAAATCAAGTCTCTGTGCAAAACATAAAGCATAGGCCTACTTTATTTATTTAAGCCTAGCTCAGTCCACCCAGAACACTCATAGAACCTCTTAACAATAGCTGTATTGTGCTTGACCAACTGTTTTTTGATGTAGCGCTAGCCATGTGGGCAGCTCTACAAAGTCTGATTTATGTCCTATTTTTTAAATACTTTTCCCTTAAGAGTTTTGCGTCTTTAAATTTCTACTTTTAAAAATTAGTTTTGTTGCCCGGTTTCCATTAGTAAGAGAAGGCTTCAGGAAGCAGGGCCGTATTTAGGATTGTTGGGGCCCTGTTCCCAAATTTATGTGGAACCCCTCATGGTCTCGCCCTACCTCCCACATACTCCAGAAAAGTGCCGTAAATTAATGTTACATTCTGTACAATCGTAATTTGTAAGTTGCACTTAGCTTGGTTGGACTGGAGCGCTTACAATTGCAGGTGAATAAATTATTATTTTTTTTACATTTTCAACTAAAGAATGAGGATGTTACTAAAAAAATCTTTTTGTGCTGTGCGAGGGCCCCTTTTGTGTGTAGGCCCCTGTTCCAATGGAACATGTGGAACATGCCTAAATACGCCACTGCGCCAGGAAGTAAAAAAAGGTTGGTGTGTTATGTGTTAGTTGTGATTTTTATAAAATAATTTTGTTAAATGTTGTACTACTGCCACTGCTTAATCCAATAAGACTGTGGTTTGTCCTTATGACAATAAAAATGTTTGTATTTTTTCATACATATGTTCATCCTTTTTATAAATCCTATTTTCATCCTATTTATAAATCATATTTTCATCCTTTTTATAAATCCTATTTTCATCCTATTTATAAATCCTATTTTCATCCTATTTATAATACGTTAGCTCTTACTTTTTAGTAAGAATAAGATAAGGACACTTCATACCTTTTTTTTTTACTATTTTTTTACCTTCCTAATAGCTTAAAATACAATTTCAAACAGAACGCTGACCTATGAAAGAAATCCATGGCTGCTCTTTGTGTTCCCATAAATGCAGTTCTGCCTTCAGCCAACAGTATTATCCTGTTCATGGTATGAACAAATTATTCAACATTTTCTTATCTAGAATAATGTGAGTTAACAACTTTTATAGATGGGGTGTTATTGGGAAATGGTTAATTATAGCTCTAGATCTTGTTTAACTGGAACTTACTTGTCAAACATGGAGAATATTTCAGATGATGGTTGATGGATTGTGCACAGAATAGTCCGCCCTTTCATGGCCATTTTCTGTATTTAAAAATAAAAATATATGTTTCATCAATAAATAAAAAAATATGATAATATTATGATTTATCTGAAATACTTTTTAAATAAACTAAAAATTATTATAAATATTTGTAAAATGTGTAAAACTAAAAAAAAAGAAAAAACCTTTTCAACATGTTTAAAAAAATAAAAAGTTTTATAATAATTCTCTTCTGAACAAACAATTAAGAGCATCCTACCTGTAATGTTGAAACCTACCTGACTTGAAACATCATACATGTAATGTTAAAGCCTACCTTTAATGTTGAAACATCCTACCTGTAAGTTTAAAATTTTCTACCTGTAATGTTAAAACCTACATTTATGTTAAAACATCCTACCTGTAATGTTAAAACCTACCTGTATATTGAAACAACCTACCTCTAATGGTAAAGTCTACCTGTATATTGAAACATCCTACCTGTAATATTGTGATGATGCTCTGGGCCATGAAGGAATCCAAACCTGATGTCAGCTCATCACAGAAAAAGATGGGTGGGTTCGTGAGTGCCTCTGAGGCAAAAGACAGCCTCTTCCTTTCCCCTCCTGATATTCCCTTCTTCCCTCCACCAGCATCCCCTATCCTGCTGTTGGCACACTTGGTAAGGCCCATCTGTAGTGGAAACAAAATCCGTAAACACTATATATGTCACACAACTACCATCACTGTAACGTCATATTAAATATTTATCATAAAATTCAATTTTAAAATCTATAACAAAAATTTTCCCCAAGTCATTTTATAAAAGCTGAATGTAAAATTCTAAATAAAACAATCAAAAAATGTTGAAAATAATTTTATAATTTTAAGCTTATTTGCATTAACAAAATTGCATTAACTTCAATATCTAATATGCAATTGACTGTATGTATATTAAAAATTTACCTCAGTTATGACCTCTTCAACTCTGGCTAACCTGGCTGCTCTGTCTAGCCTTTTGTCCATTCTAAGAAGAGCCTGGCAACCATAATGTTAAGAAATTTAGTTTTTATTTAATGAATTGGCACAGACAGTATCAATAGACAATAGCACTGATCTGCAAGTCACTATGTACACTAGATCAGAACATGAGAGACTTAGCTTACCATGAACTCGATGTATTATGACATGAAGACTCACCCTGAACTGTAACTGTTCCCTGACAGTAAGAGTTGTGATAAACAGGTCGTCCTGCTGGACGTAGGCTGAAATACCTTTTATGCATGGACCTATCTGAAATGGCAACAGGTCAGTCACGGGTTCATAAAATAAATTGATGATGTGAAAAAAAAATAATTTAATTTACTACAGGTTCTCCATGTTGGATTCCAAATATTGAAAAGTTTCACTCTAAAGGTAATTATAAATATGAATATGATTGTAGATATAAAAAGCTATATTTTTCTCTGCTATATCATCAAGGTCAGCTTATGTAATAAACAAGTATCAAAACAGAGTTCTCACACTATTCTCATGAAAGAAAACTGATTTTAATTTTGCTTTAAATATTTGTTCATGTAAGGCAATAAGTTAGTAAAGTACCAATCAGACCTAATTGATCAAGGGGCCTGTGAAGCAGTATTCTGTGGCTATGGCACACTTGGGGATTGTGTCGCCAGCACTTCCAGCACAATGCAAAGCCACCTTTATTTTACCCCAACTAATGTCATCAAAGCTGGGTAGTCTCGGGAACAAATTCTAACCTTCACCAGGATTCAAACCCAAAATCTTCAGAACGCCATCCTAACTTGCTGCCCCAAATGTAATATGTAAGACCATATTCCACTAAAAAAAAATCAAATTTGTGTTCAGGATTTTTCTTTTGATTTGGATAACCAAATCCATTACTCTAACCTGCTCTAATTCTATCTGAAAACATTAAATGAGTTTTAAAGAGAATGGGAAATGTGCTGGCTATAATATTTCCTTGAAAACCGCAAGTTAAAGAAACTAATGAACTATGACTAACTAACCTTCTAGCGCAACTGATTTGAAAAGCAAGATCAAACTATGTAATTCTAATGTCAGGTCTCTAACTGATTGTTAAAATGTATAAATATCCCTTTAAAAAAATCTTAGAATAGAATCCTAACAATTCAAGTCATTTTTCTATTAATTCTATTATTTATATTCGACTTTAGTTATTTTAGTGCTAATATGCTTTGGCAGTCTCAGTATTGTCCACACAGTTAATTCAATTAGTTTCATCTGAGCATTCAGTCAAGACAGGCTGTAAAATTTCAAACAGTTAGCAACTCCCTTGCCAGACAAAAAAATGGCATTGTATTTTGTCTCAGCTTAAAAATAAAAATGTATTACTTACATGCCAACCATTCACTCTAATGTCACCATTAAAAATGTAATTCTTGGTGTTTCTTGAAGTCAAGACATTTAGTAAAGTTGATTTTCCAGCTCCACTGATTGAAAACAAAAAAAAGGCTTTTTTTAGCATAATATTAAAAATATGAGAATTCACTTTTAAAACTTTAAAAAAAAATGCATTAGTTAAATGCGTATAAAAGATCTGCTAAGAAAAATGTTTGAACTACAATTTGTAATCTTACCTGGCTCCCAATATTGCCACTAGAGTACCAGTCTGTACTAAACCACTCACTAGAAACATTCAAGTTATAAAGCGAATCAAACTTTTGTTTAACCAAGACAAAGAAATCAGATTAGCATACTATAAAACTTGACTGTATCTTTAGAAAAAAAATACAATTTACAACTATAAAAAAAAAATGAAGAATTATATACTCTGTACGAGGATCCAATTGTAGTAGCTAAAATAAAGATGAGCAGACTGAGGTGGGCAGGCTATCTGGAAAGAATGGCAGAAGGCCGAGTAGCCGAAACAGTAGATCTACACATCTAGAGGCCAAGGGAGAAGAGGCTTAAGATCACACATCATCGTCGGACACCTGTTTTCACTTGAAACCATTTACTCTGTTGGTTTTCATGGCGTACACAGCGCTGGTTACCAGTATATATGACTTTCCCTGGGAATCCATACGATTCCAAAATTGTCCATAGCGTTGGGTGGTGAATGCTATCGAATGCCTTTTCAAAATCTATGTAGTTGATGTTCAAAGAGGAGTTCCATTCCAATGACTGTTCCACTATTCTGCACAGGACAAAGATTTGACCAGCCAGTGCCGGATTTCTGCCAAGGCCTACAAGGCCCGGGGCCCAGCCAGCCTAGGGGCCCCGGTGGCGGAATCTTTACATAAGCTCAAAAGTCTGGCTTGCCTTATCAAACAGCTTTATCGAAAAGAATATTGTAATAAATATCTTTACTACATTTTGCCAGCAGAACGGTCATTTTCATCGCTAAATAGAGTAAGAGTGTAAAGAATTACTTAAAATCTAAGTTCTAACACAGGAGTAAACAGACTCAATTCACTCTCTGTAATTATATAGAGTCAGAAACAATGCAGTCAATTGACTATGATGACGTCTTTTGCACAGAAGACAGTTCGTCGTATGATTCTATAAATTGTATAGAATAACGTAACTATAGTAACATAGACTGTATTATTCAGATGTTTTTTAAAGTAATTAAAATCGATTAAAAATTATATGCACTGTACTAATGCATTTAATTTGCTAAATTTCAAAAAATAGCTTCGAGATGGTGTGTGCGGGGGGGGGGGGGGGGGGCAAATGTCAAGTGCCTAAGGGCCCTGGGTCCCTAAGTCCGGGCCTGCTTCCAGCTCTGAAACCAGCTTGTTCTTCACGTAGGACTCTCTCTATTCCTGTTCTCATTCTCATCTGTAGGATTCTACAAAAGATTTTTCCTGTTGCAGACAATAGATTTATGCCTCTCCAATTCTCACATATAGTTAGGTCGCCTTTCTTGGGAACTTTGACAATAATCCCTCGTTTCCATGAGGTAGGCACCTGTTCTGTGTCCCATACTTTGTTAAAGAGTCCCACCAGAGTTCTTGCACGCAGTGCTGGGTTGGACTTGAGCATGTCTGCCGTAACTCTATTCTCTCCTGGCACCTTGTTTAATTTGGTCTGTTTGTTAGCTTCTGCAATTTCTTGTTCCAGAACGGACCCTTTTGACACTTCAATCTGGAAACCCATGTCTGTGATGTCAGCCTCCGTTTCTGGGTCCGGTCTATTTAGGATATCTTCAAAATAAATGTTTTACCCGCTTCTGAAGCTTCTTTTCTCTGTCGTCAGATTATTTCCATGTTTATCTTAAACAGTCGTCAATTTGCTCTTTAGACCTCTGTAATTAAATTTATAATTTTGTAGACTGTTTGGTTATCGCTTTTATCAGCTGCTACTTGTGCCTCTAAGGCCATAATGTCTACATAATCTCTTTTGTCTTGTCTTGCACTTCACTGTCTAGCATCTGCACCTCTTTCTCCATTTTTTGTGAGCATTTTCCGCTTTGCCTCTTTTCTTTGTTCTATGAGGCTCCATGTGGCATCTGAGATCCATTCCTTTGTCTTTTTTTGTGCCCTAGTGTTGTTTTACTGGTCTCAGTGTAAACATTTAAAATCTTATCGCAGTGTGTGTTGATGTCGTCCTCTAAAAGATTTTATAGTAGGCTGGACCTATTCTGTAGTTCCAATACAAAACTTTATTTTTTTACTAAATAATCATATAGGCCTACCAAAATTAGTTTTTCATCTTATATTTTAAACAGAAATCTCTTAGCCTATAAAATAAGTATATATTATAGCAGCAGCAGTCACTTAGTTCAGCTTTAGTTTAGCACCTAATCCCTACAGTGGGCATATATTATATAATATTAAGGCTTATTAGCCTATAGCCTAGCCGATTTAGGGCTATTATATTATATATACATATAATAAGTAGCCTAATATATATTGTAAGCCTAAATACTATAACTATAGTCTATATGCATAGGCCAGGTCTATTAGCATATATATCATATATTATAATATTAATATATCATATATAAACTATTTCAAATAAAAGATAAAATACTTGAAAGATCATCATAAGAAGTCATGAGAATTAAGCTTATGTCTTACCGTCTTTTAGGATAAGTTTCTCTGTGGCCTTTGAAGTTCTAACACACCGTTTATTCTTCACAGGAATTCTCACCGAGACACTGACGTTTTTCCAACTCAGTGAAATCGGGTAAATTTTCTCTTGTGTCTCTAAACTTTGATAACGTTCAAGTCGTATATTCCTTTCATTTTCGACTATCTTCATCAAAAGTTGTTCTCCTTCAAAAATATTTCCAGCCATTTATGTTTATGGGTGCTAAAATTATAAAGATAGTAACATGTTTTTTCATTTACTTTTACAGTCTAACTTTACTTATCCTAAATTATCAATGTTTAACGCTGATACAACCTATACAGTTATTCTGTTTCTTATCTTTCTTTCGTATGTCGGTATATAGGGCCATTAGACTTAGTTAGACTATATAGGCCTATATATATTTCAAAACCGATTTGAAAGAAGATGGAAAGAAATAATTCAAATATGATTTTTTGTTCTGAAAGAAATACATTAAAACCACATGCTTGATTCGCAAAAAAAAATATAAAAAAAATACATTAAATGCTTTATAAACACTAGATATAATCACATTGTTTTTTTTCAAATGCCGACTAGATCTATCGCTTGCGATACAAACAGAAATAACGAGATCCTTTTGATGTAAGCTAGCTACGTAGGTCTACTTAAGCAAAAAAAATAATTTCTTTTTTCTTACTGACGCTAAACGTTCCGAACAAACAAACAGACCGACAGACGTACATCTATATCTAGGCTTTTACTTATATTCTATACATTAATATTCTTTTCATTGTTGCAACGTGTCACATACACCGTCAACATCTCTCGATAACCGGCTAAACGGCTAAGGCAGAGTTTTATTAAAGCTTCGGCGGTCACTTCGCTAACAAACAATTGCATTGTTTTCCACGTATAGTGTCTACATATTATTATAATAACAAAAGGAACACAAAAAGGTCACGCCAAACAGTGTTGGCAGACATATCTTAAAGCACGTTTACATGTTTGAAATGTAGCCCCTACGTGGCACTACCAAAGACTATATATAATAAGATCGACCGCTTGCTTTAATATTTCTGCATTTTGATTACTCGAATGACTTCTTTTCGGAATTCCGGTGTCCCTTTTGCATTGTACTCTTTCGTTTTATTTAATCGCTGTGATTTTTCAATGAAAAATTAAAATCGAAAGTTGTATAGCCTGCAGCGGCAACCTTTAGGCAGACGTACGAGCGTAGAAGTCTTTAAGACAGCGTTGTTAGATGCGCACAAAAAAATAGAACATATAAGTTCTAAAAATAGAGCAAGCGGTCCCTCTTATTATAAGTTAAAAATGACTCACTTTAAAGGTTTAAAACAAATAAGCCGATGTTCCTTCCTATTAGCCTGATTATGTTTATAATTATTTTTAGTAAAGCCTAATAACTCAATAAACGCAAATGTGTTTTTTTCTGGCCTCTAACTTAGCCCATAGGCCTAAAGAGGAGAAAAACCAAAAATCGGTTTAAAATTGGATTTGTAGAGCCTAGAATTGGTTGTGAAAATGTAAAAACTATACTAGCAAGTAGAGCAAAGTCATATATAATCATCTAGGATGAAACGTTCCGAATAAATATTGACAACAAGCTAAATTTCCCGGCGTTGCCCGGGGAAAAAGTTACATTAAGTATAATTAGGCTATTATTTACTGAAAACATTTAGGAAAGCGATTTTAAAAATAGGCATGTTATTTTATTTAACAAAAAGCAAGGACTATTCCTGGCTGAGAATCGAAGACCCATCTCCCAAATGTCTAAAATATAATTAACGTAATTAGATTTTACTTTCTGTAAACAATTTAGGAAAGCTTTGAAAACAAATGCAATTAAAGTTAATTTAAATAGCCTGGAAACAATACATATTCATATAGCTACCGATGAACGAACCCAGGTCGCACGCAAGACAATCGGATACGCCAAACACTATACTTGGTAGGTCACATACCAGAAGCGAGATAGCAAAAGTAAAATATGAGTCAATAAGGTCACGTGTCTTTACATTAACCATGGGGATCGGAATCCACACACACACACTGCTTTATGTATTATATAGCCTATATATAGATAGTGTAAGTAGAATGGATATAATTTTGAAGTTTTTTTAAGTGCTGCTCATTTGCTTGTCAAAAAAGTAACTAGCTAGCTCTTGGGCTAATAAACCTTGAATAATATAGCCAAATAGAAATGAGCCTTAATTCCTGTTAATAGCCTAAATAAATTTGAGGAAGATGGTATAATGACAGCATAGTTAATAGAAGCATAGGTCCTGCTTTAGAGTTAAACTGAAATGCCTGTGATAGTGATTTCCAATTCAAAGTAGAATTAGTTTATGCTTGAAATCTAACGGCTGTAATAGATGCATTGCATAACATAACTTAGTTATAGATCTACATAAATGTAGTGCCAGTTAATATTGTTTGAAGAAGTCGACTTATTGGCACCTACATAAGGGCACACCACGTCGTATCGACGGGGAAAAAAATGCGAAAACCACGTTACTATGGCTAATTAGTATATTCTAGAATATATAAATACATGAACATGTCCTAGTTGGTTCCCATGTTATTTAATGTCTATTTTGAACCTGTATGTTCTAACATGAATTGTGTCTCATGAATTGTGTGTTGTTCTATACAAACTCATTAGTTATGGCTGACTTTGTTTTGCCACTCCTATTTTATCGTCTGTTTCTTGGAGTAAATACCAAACCAATGTTTCATACTTTATTATGTTTTTCTCCCTTTCATTTCCTTATAAAAAATAAAAAAAATCTGTATCAGAGATCGGTAAAGTCCAGCCTAAACGACCTTAAAGCTAATATTCCAGCCCGGCTTAACGCACCCTGTTTTTCTATTATTGAGTCCAGCTTTATTGGATACTCAAGCTGTTGCATGCCCATATATTCATATATTATGTGTTTATTTTTAGAACTAACGTCAGGTCAAATTTTCTCAATTAAAAAAAAACTGTCTCTTGAAAGAACAGTTTCCTTTATCATTATTGACATGACTTTCAGAAGTTCTGAGGAAGAATTCGACACTGTCGGTTCGGCTTCCTCCCTGATGACAAGACCTAAACAAACAACACAATGCTGCAAAGATGAGACGTGCTTATGAATAACACGGAAGCATGTCGTACTGAAATTTGAAGCAAAAGCTGATTCAATAGGAGCACTTCCGTACCCATGGGCATGGCAAATTGTGTAAACTACCGATTACGCTTCCATCAAGAGTAAACCAGTAGGCTAACGTTTGAGGGACGTTCACAGTTGCGCTTCCGAATATTATTGCATAAGCGAGAGTCACCGAGACTCGGTGGGAAGGAAGGAATGTGCGCAACAATACTCGTCTCGCCAAGCCTAGTGCCTAGATGACCCGGCCTATAGTCAGTATTTGTACTACCGGGAGACAGTGCAGGTATACGAGGAATGCCACATCTATAACGATCCAAGAGGAATTCCGCAATAGTTAGCACTCTTTATTACTTTTCTATAATAATAATAATGATAAATGTTCTATAGCGTTATGCCGTTGATGACAGTTCTATGCGCTGACAACAGTTACAGAGTACAAACAACGAAGTACAGATGAAAATGTATATATGTAAAGGTGAATACTGCTACTGAAATAGATGTCTTCAGCCGGCTCCTGAATGTGTCGAAGCTAGGGCTCTGACGAAGCTGTAGTGGTAGAGAGTTCCAGGCGGACGGGCCCGCGTTGGAGAATGCCCGTTGGCCAGTGGACACTAACTTCGCACGAGGGATCCGAAGAATGAGTGCATCAGAAGTCAGAAGCCGAGCGAAGGGGACGGGATTGGGTGTAGAGCTCGAGACAGGAGCGAAGGTATTCCGGGGCAGAGTCATTCAGGCACTTGTAGCAGAGAGAAGCCAGCTTGTAGGAGATCTGGTAGTTGATGGGTATCCAGTGCAGAGACCGGAGCAAAGGAGTGATGTGAGTTGACTTCTTCTTCTTGAGGACTAGTCGGGTAGCACAGTTCTGGACACGTTGGAGGCCCTGAAGGGAGGAGGCCGAGAGACCAGCCAAGAGCGAATTGCAATAATCCAAGCGGGAGAAGAGGAGAGAGATGACAAGCTTCACGCAAGCATCATGGGTGAGATAGCGACGGATGGCGACAATACGACGCAGTTGGAAGAAGCAGGTTTTGTTGAGGAAGGAGATGTGGAGCTACATGAACAGAGTGAAGTCCAGATAGACGCCGAAGCTCTTGACATTTGGGGAAAAAGGCACAGTTTCGTCAGCCAGCTGAAGATCGGTCGCAGTGAAGGAAGAGACCTTCTGTCTCGTTCCGACGACAAGAGCTTCAGTCAGTGGGGTAGCTAGGGCTTTGGGGGCCCGGGGTGCTTGGCCTCTTTAGGGGCCCCTGCATTTTTACATTCGACATGAGATAATATACTTAATAAATATATAAGTCTAAATTCAAATTGATACAGTATATCAGTAAAATTAACAAACAAGAAAACCATAAAAACACAGTTTTTATCATACTCCCTTTATTTGCAAACTAAGTTTACCATCATGTAATTAAAAAATATCTGTGTCGCAAATCTCAAAAATATCTCTTTACTCTGTATGAATTGTTCTAAAAATAATCTTAGCGCATAATTATTTTTTCTAGCTTTGTGTCGAAAAAGTATAAAAAGTTGCACAGGCATTTTTAACGCGAAATCAAAATTTTTCTTATACTTTCCTTTTAAGAAATGAATATTGTCATAAGTGTAGTATAATTAAGTTGTTTTAACTGAAAATTTGATAGGATGTATTGTTAGGCGCCCCAAATCTGCTGTCCAAATTTCAGCTCGATCGGACCACGGGAAGTGGTCGAAAAAATCGAAGCCAATTTTTGCACCACGATTGCAGACATTGCAACTTAAAATAAAGGGAGTAAAAATAAAAAATCATTAAGACTCTTTTGATGAATAAAACCATTTTTTATTGGCGAGATAATGCACAAGTGACAAATCTCATCATTCATATCGCCTCACGTCGTGCTTTCCGTGCAGCAAAGGCATCTATAACATCATCTAGAAACTAGATCAATGATTTCTAATATTTTGACTCCACTGACATTAAAGCCATGCTGCTAAGTCTTTCTTGCGTCATTGTGCTCCTGAGATAGTTTTTGGATTAACTTGAGTTTTAAGAATGATCTCTCACATGATGCAATGAAAGTGGCCTGGAGGTTGCAAGGTTTGAGCACACATAATTACATGCGTGTTGCTAAGTGAGGAATACATGCAACATGGTCACTAACTTATATAACAACGTGAATAGCAAGATTACATGGAAGTGGCGTAATATTTAATGTAACAAAAAAATTCGGACACTCCTGTGGGGGCCCCCCTCAAGTAGGGGCCCGGTGGGACTTTCAAATTTGGACCTCCCGTCCCCTAGCTACGCCACTGGCTTCAGTCTTATCGCTGTTCAGCTTTTACTATGACGACGTACCACAAGATGTGTATTTTAACCCTTCCCGTACCGACCTACTTCTATCTATGCTGCCTTCAGTTCCGCTATATACGCGCCCGGGACTGTAAGGGTTAAGTTGATTGGGCTGCAGGCTTCAGGCATTCTCTTGAATCTTCTGTCCAAGATTATTTTTTTAACGTTTACATTTTGTTTTGCCCAAGCCAACTGTGTCATGCAGTATTTGGGAGCACTTTTTCGTATTCGGGCTAGGGTTGCCATCCGTCCCGATACATCGGGTCCGTCACCGTTATGGACCTTCTTGTCCCGACATCCCGACAAGACCCAATTTTGTCCCGATTTTGCAAAATACTATTACGAGCTTGGCTCTAGTACTGAAGTAACGCCATCTGTTGGGCACAACATGTAAATGCAGCCTCAGTTAGTTTTATTTATGTCAACAAGTTTATGTTGACAAGGTCGTCTCACAGATGGCGTTGCATGTTGCGTATTCTGTATCGATGATGCAAGTACCTTCTAGATCTGGCGCCATCATTCGAGAAAATACCAGATTGACTTGTATGGAGTTTTATGACTACGTAAAAGGGAAAAAAGACTTACTGAAAAAGGTGAAATCTTCCGAAAAATATGGTTTACCAACTACTTCTGCCGCAACAAGCTCCATGTAATTGTGTCCAAATAAAAAGTAATTATCTTAAATACATTTTTTACTTCATTTCTAGACCCCCATATCAGAGTGTCCCGACGAGGTCCTAGCTAGAAATGGCAACCCGAATTCCGGCAGCTGTTCCCTATCATTATGTGGTTTTCAAAGATCAAGCTGCGCTTACAGGGCAACTAACAAAATCCTTGAATTACATTATGTTGGCTAAACCCATCACTAGAACTTCTTAGCGCATCTATCTTTAGGGATATGAATAAACATTTACCTATTGATCGTAATGTAAGTCTATGTGTATGTCTCTAGGGACAGGCCTGGATTAACCATTAGGCAAACAAGGCACGTGCCTAGGGCACCAAGCGTTTGGGGGGGGGGGCACCACAAGGCCTCAAGAAAAATGTGTATATTGTAAAAGCTAAGAGCAGAAAATTAACGAATTATTTAGTTTCAGTTAAACAACAGGTGGAACAGGATTTTACTGACACCATCAATCCTCTTGATAAGTCTACTATAGACAGAGGCGTATTTAGGCATGTTTCACATGTTCATATGGAACAGGGGGCCCCACAGAAAAGGCGCCCCACACACTCCAAAATAAAAATTTTAGTCTTTGCTTTCGTCAATTAGAATAGTGCTGTTGTAGAAGCGCACAATGAACAAATACTGTGAATGGGAAATCACATTTGATTTGTTAAGTGACACTGGCAGGGTCGAGTCCACGAGAGGGCCCCCACATAAATTTGGCCCTTGGGAACAGAATCCTAAATACGGTCCTGACTATAGGCTGTTCTGCAATTAGTGCTTGAAAATGAAATTTATTGTGACCCATTTCAGTCTGCTGCAGATGATGATAAGGATGATAAAGATGAAGATGATAAAATAAATCAAGCAGTAGATCCAGGACTGTGGATTGACGTCTCCGCTGATGATGTGGCTTACTGGGTTGACTGTGGGTCCACTAACTGTCAGCATCATTATGGTCCCTTTGATAAATCTTGCCGTATTTACCCATTGATCGTAATGTAAGTCTAGCTTTTGAATAAAAACAACCATTCTTTCAACTCAACACATAGTTTGCGGTCTTGACCTACTAACACGATTTGAAGGCCATCCATCTTTATATTGTGTAAGCTTCTCATAGCCCACTCCTCCCCATCCTGTTGCATTACATTCAAACAAATCCTACCCCACCCCCGCCCCACCCACCTTTTCTTGACCGCGTACATACGCAAAATCTCTTAAATCCAGCCACCCCCATCGACGCTCACCCCCCCCCACACACACCCCAACAGTGCGCACGTAATGTAGCCTACGAATGGCTCCCAGGGAGGTCCACGTGTTTGCCCACCTCAGCTATATAATTGTTTACGTGGAAAAAGTGTGTTTTCTTGTAAACACTTGACGATCTAACAAACGATTTCTTGATTACATGATTACGTCTACAGATCAAAGTTATCACGGCACCGTTTAACAGGCATTGCCATCGAGACACTGAGACACTAATGTCTTTCCAACTCAAAGAAATCGGGTACATTTTCTCTTGTGTCTCTACACTTTGATAACGTTCAACTCGGATTGATGCTATAATATTTCTTTCATTTTCGACCAAACAATCTTTTAGTATAAAAAAACACAGCAACCTCCACCCGCGTTCTCGTGTTATTGTAGCTGTTCAATAAAAAGTGGGCATATCCATCTTTACGACAATAGATGTATATCTTGGAAATCAGCAATAGATCTAGACTCTTGATCAGGGGTCGGGAACCTTTTTTGTTATAGAGAGCCATGGATACCACATATTTTGAAAGTAATTCTGTGAGAGCCATACATTATGTTTAAAACTAAAAATTTAAGTAAATGTGTGCAAGAGTTATTTCCCTTTAATTACAATGATTGCAGGGTTGCTATTTTTCTGTCTTTTATATCAGCGGAGTTTATCTCCTTTACCACTTCTGATGCTGAACTGCATTAGACTTTAGCTCATTTGTAGAATGAAATATTGATATGTAATTAATATGTAGATCAACGGAGTCTAAAGAATATTTTTGTTATAATCGAACATGTGTCTGCGAGCCAGATGCAGCCACTAATAGAGCCACATCTGTCTCGCGAGCCATATGGTTCCCGACCCCTGCTCTAGATGCAATCAATTTTTGCTGAATTTTCCAGCACTTTTATTTCCTCTGCAAAGAATTGTGGAAGGTGAAATAAAAACTGTACTCTTGACATAAGCTTATTTTGGTTGAGGCGCAGGGTCACTGCAAGTCACACCAAGAGCGCAGCGCAGGGTCACTGCAAGTCAAACAAAGAGCGCAACGCAAGGTCACTGCAAGTCACACCAAGAGCGCAGCGCAGGGTCACTGCAAGTCAAACAAAGAGCGCAGCGCAGGGTCACTGCAAGTCACACCAAGAGCGCAGCGCAGGGTCACTGCAAGTCACACCAAGAGCGCAGCGCAGGGTCACTGCAAGTCACACAAAGAGCGCAGCGCAGGGTCACTGCAAGTCACACCAAGAGCGCAGCGCAGGGTCACTGCAAGTCAAACAAAGAGCGCAGCGCAGGGTCACTGCAAGTCACACCAAGAGCGCAGCGCAGGGTCACTGCAAGTCACATCAAGAGCGCAACGCAGGGTCACTGCAAGTCACATCAAGAGCGCAGCGCAAGGTCACTGCAAGTCACACCAAGAGCGCAGCGCAGGGTCACTGCAAGTCACACCAAGAGCGCACCGAGCATGCTTATTTAATAGCATGGATAGAAGCGCTATAAGCGCTTATCTTATCTTGTAACACTTTATAGTTTATAGGTTCGAATTTTGTGTTCTTCTCTTAATATTGGAAAAGTGCTTAAAAGTTCGCTCGCCTTAGCGTTAATACATGGCGGCGCAACTGCGGCACACAGCTGCTATATTATACATACTGACAGATTTTTTCGCATAAACACAAGCTGTGCGTGAATATGTCGTGAATAATTCTTAGCCGCGAAATACCTTAACAGCTACATTTTTATCTTACTTAAATCCTATTCAGCCAAGGTCTATAGCCTAGTATGGCCTATTATTAATAAATTGTAAATAGACATGCTTTTATATTTTAAACTATCCATAAATATATAAGCTTAAACATATAACGGGTTTCTGTGGCCGCGGCATACTAGGAGATATTGTGGCCAGCACAATGCACATCCGCTTTTAATTTTCCCTAACTAACGTCAGGTACCCATTAGAGCTAGGTAGACTCAGGAATACCCTCCGTACCCGGTAATAAATCCTAGCCTTCACCAGGATTCGAACCCAGGACCTTCTGCTGGTATCCACTCTCTATGTTAGTATTTCTTTTTTTCCTTCTACCTCTAGACATGTTGTTCTAAATTATTTTCATTGGCACACGTTCAGAGTGCTATGTCTGGCAGTCGATCCTTAGGTAGCCTAAACCAGGGGTCGGCAACTTAAGGCACGCGTGCCACACTTGGCACGCAGAACGATTTTCAGTGGCACGAGAGAGACCTCCAAGAATATTGTTTAATGCAAGTGAAAACAACGTATGTCAGCATAATTAGTGGTGCACACTGGACATCGACTGTTTTAGTTCAGCAATGTTTGTATGCAAAGTTCTCATCGTTGGACTTGCGATCTGTGATTGAATCTATTGTTAAGATAGTCAATTTTAAAGTTTCTCAGGTCTCTTCTAGAAGAAAGTGATACGTAGCATAGGTAAAGTCTTAGATAGATTCGTTTCTTGTCTGGAAGCAATTAAGATGTATCTTAATGTAAAAAAAAATCCGGTATTGAATAGGAGAACTGTCTGTTGAAGCCGATGTTTCTGAATGACATGGCGACACGTTTCAGTGAATTAAGCTTCCATTTACAAGACTGGGTCAAAAAGCACTTGAAGTGTTGGGCTACTGGAATGGATTTGCATTGAAACTGGACGTATCTTTCCATGAAATCAATTTCAGAACATTTAATTATTTCCCTAATTTAAGGCAAATTAAGATAGATGAGCATTTTCAGAAGTAAAACTAGTTATATTAAAATAATTAACTCGTTTGGCATCACTAGCGGAAAATTTTGAGAATTCAATTGAAGGGAGATAATTAACCCGTTTTATTTACATTAATATTTCTAATGTTTCTTAAATTTTTTTTTTCCTTTAAAAAAAATCGCTTACAATTTATAAGTCTAAAATGATCAAATTACAAAAGATAGTTGAAAATTATATAAATATTATATGACTAAAGAATGTATACGTACATCTTTAAACATTACAATAACTACCCGGTTTAAATGATTACTACACTACATATCTCTTCCAATTCAATTAGATCTTAAACTTGTACTGCACTAAATATATTTTCTTATAAAAATAATATAGTTGAGCAGTGTAACTTTCACGCTGAATGATTCAAAAATCCTAGTTTGGCAAACTATAAGCAAAAGGTTGCAGACCCCTGGCCTAGACCACCAACACTAAAAACCAATCACCTCCACATGAAAGCCACAATTAGTGAAATACAAATTGTATAACTATAAAATAAACTCTTTAATGCAAGCATTACTGTTTGTTTACTTTAACTATTCCTGTATAACATTTTTTAAAACTTCACAAAAACAGAAACAATAACATGTCAGTAAGTATCAAGTTGTTTATTTTTTCTTTCATTACTTTTTTTTTTTACTAGTGATGTCAACAACATTACAACCTTCAAAGGAACACTCTTATGTTTATATTTAAACAGTACAATCCAACAAGTCACATCTTTGATGTTTTATAACAAACAATAAAAACAAATTGTATTCTGTCAGAAACTTTTCATTGAACAATACACTTAACACTTTATGTGGGGCAAGGTGGCCGGGCGACAGCGTGTTTGACTGGCATACCAAAGGTACTGGGTTCGAATCTTGGCGATGGCTAGGATTTGTTTCTGGGACTGGAGGGTACCCCTGCGTCCACCCAGCTCTGATGGGTACCTGACTATAGTAGGGGTAAAGTTAAGACAGCAGGGCACAATCTCTAGTAAGCCGTGGTCACAAAAACTGGTGAATGCTGCATCACCATCCCTACGAATCAATTTGGCCTGACAGGATACTTTGCTTACTTTACTTTATTCTTTCAGCATCTATTTATTGACCAACACACTTACTAACCAGATAATGCAATGTCCATAATGTGGAAATGTTTTATTATATCAACCAAACTATTGTAAGCTGAACAGTTCTTCAAAGCACTATAATTACTATACATTAGTTTGATGTACAAAAAATAGTTCTGACAAGCAAAGAATATAACAGTATCAAAAAACCATTTAATAAAAAAGCCATGATCAGTGTTTAAAAACAAAAAGAATATCTACGGGTAAATATTTATGAAATATCACCACATACAAATATCACATACATGTACTAAAAGAAGAAAACAAATTATCTTCTTTTTTATCTTTAAAAGAAATTACCAAATGCTTCTGCATTTACACTTCACCAATTTAAAGATGTAGAAAAATTTTTTAATGTGTCATACGAAGAGTTGGCATAATACCCAACTTAAAATATTTCTTCAGCTGTTACAAGAATAATATAAAATAACCCATGTTTAGGTTTATATCACATTAGATATTTTTAAAAAGGGACAACAACAAAAGACATACATTTATTAAAAGAAATCATAATTTTGTGCCATTTCAAATCTTAAACTCGTGTGTGTTAAACAAATATAATATATATATATATATATAATATATATATATGTGACCCGTTCCCACAAAAGGAGACATAAGTGTTTTTTTCAACATTTTAAGTTATATATATCGTTTGAAAGGGCATTGAATAGGCTTTATTTTAATACCAAATTTATTATTATACATCAATATTTCATTTTTCTATGACACTTACTATCACTTAGAAATAGTCAGACAACAAAACAAGAGTTTCGAGAAAAGGCGTTTTAAAGTTAATGCATTTGAAAAGGTCTAAACTCTATAGCAACCAGATTCGTAATATCTATATTTACATACCAATCGAAAGGGCATTCAATTATCTTTTTAGTGGTGTATATTATATATATACGATATTATTTTATAATAAAACTGAACAAAAAATAATAAAAAATCACATCTCTCAAAGAATTTAGCACTGAAGCTATGCCGCTCTCCATTGTGTGAAATTGTCATAACCTCGAAAACGGAAAGCCTAAACGGTACCGCTTTGTATCCCAATCGCCAATCATCGAATTTGTATTGGAAAAATTTGGTATCGTAACCAATTATCAATTTATAAACGAATTTTCATTGGATAGTAAGAAAGGAATTGTTTATCCCAAACTTCAGGCTTAAATATTTTCTGATTAGTTTCTATAAATAAATAGTGATCACATAGAAATTCCCGAAAGTCTGCCCTTTTCAAGGATGTATAATGTTATGGGGTTCTGTCAAGGGCTTGATACAAAACAATAGGTTAAATAAAGCCGAATTTTAGTGAACTTATACTAAATTTTAAATCACACGTTGATCAAAATAATTAATGAAAATATTTTTAAGTAGACAAAAATATAAAACACATATAAATTATAATTTAGAAATGGATAAACTAGTATTTACAAAGATAAAAAAAAAATTCACCGAAAGACCCCCACTACACAAAAACACTCGCAGCACAAAATGCTTATCGCGACTTATGTCACCTTTTGTCAGAACGGGTCACATATAAAGCATTAACCCCCCTTTTTATAATATCAAAAACATATCAACAGTGTATAAATATCATGTTTATCAATAATGTGATCCTTAAAACAGAATTATTCTTTGGATCTTCTTGCACGTATAAATAGAGCAACAATTGATAAAAATCTGAAACCAACTTGTAGCGCCACCAACAGGCAGATATCTAGAACTATACGATCCTATAAGAGAAAAAGAATTAATTCAAATCAATCAATGTTTAACTATTTCACTAATTACAAATTGCTGTATCAACAGCTTGCGAACTGCTGCTCTAGCAGTGCATTCATTCAAGCGGTGAATTCCTCTAGTCAGGAGATATATTTGCACACAGTCCAAGCCAGCTAAACCAATATTTACTTAGCACTCAATTGGAAACATGCTGCATTGCTTGGTATGCTACTCTTTTGTGTATCTAGTCCTATCAGGGTTTTTTTAGACTACTATCCTAGCAAACTAGCAGTTTAGCAGGTTTTTAAAAATATTATCATGTAGTTTTTCTAACCATCTGCATGGTAGAGTCTCCTATAGTTTAATTCCAAAGTTGATTCAAAACAAATGTACAAGAAATAAAAAGCCACACAAAATGATCTTACAGTTCTGGATTATTGAAAATATTGTTATAGTGTAGACAATTCTTATTTCAAATTTAATGAGGAAAGAAAGAAAGGTTGAATTTTATCTTTACACTTAACCTAACACTAGATTGAAAGAAAACTAAAATTTTATTTACCTCAGAGAAACTTGTATATTCTAGAACATCTTTCCCAGAATGATAAAGACATTGAGGAAAGCTGGGAATTGTGAAATTAGCAGGTAGTCCGGGACTTGTGAATTTGTGTTGAAGTCTGGGTATCGTGATATTAGGACATGCTGAAACAAAGACAAAAATAGTTTATGGATATTCATAAAGTACTTTTTTTTAGACAAATAAACATGATCGGAGATTTATTGACAATTTTTTATCAACATTGTTAGTCACAGAATTTTTTTATCCATTTGAGTGTTAAATTAGAAAAACCAAATCTTTTTTTTTCCAAACTTTCCCCAACCGTATGAACCTTGTTGTGAACAAAGTTTCTCCTGCCCCCAGGGACCAACGTGGGTCTGAAAGGAATACATTACTTACTTTACTAACACTTGTTTTAAAAATGTATATTAGTTCAAACGTCTAATAGATCTAGACAATGAACTAGAATGATTGTACTCTACTGGGTTTACAAAATATAACATCTTCATTGTTTTCTTACATTTTGGTTGCCGAGGACATTCTTATTATTGGCGAACATGTTTTTAGTGAGTTATAAAACAAACAATGCTTATAATGCATTCAATTTGGCATTAAGACAAATTTAACATGACAAAGAAACGACGATGAAACTTTATTAAGGCCAACTGGGTATAGCTTTGGCCACACAAGTCAAGACTTACGTATTGTATCAATATTTCTCCACTGGTTCACCATAAGAACTTCATTGGAAAATTTGAACCATGAAAGATATTCTAACCACACAAAGTACACAGGTATGTTCCTGTTAGCATAGAAAAAGATTATTTACACAATCACATACGTCAAGCAGTAAAAGAATATGCTCAATGTAAATAATGTATTGTGTTGAAATAACAGTCAAACACTGTGAGAACCTACCCGTTGTTTACAAACAAACCGCCAAATAACATGAACGGAATAAGCAATGGTGGCGCCACCGCTAAAGACATTGTCACTGACCCACAAATTGTTGAAATCAGGTAACCTGGAAAATAAAAAAATATTGAAAACATTAATCTCACACTGATCTACAACATATTTTCATGGATTCATTATGATTAAAGTTGGCACAATGGACCTGTTGTCAACTTATTTAGTATTGTACAGACATGCATGATAATGAAACGCACTTGGATGATAGGACATGTCAAAAGAAGGACTTACTGAAACTCTTGACCAACATTCATCTATAAGTCTCTATGTATTGTAACTCATCACTAAAATAAAGTTAACTTTCTCTCTAAATAGTGTTACTGGTTCCTGGGTTTCATTTTAATAAAAATGTGTTCGTGAGCAAATCACCAACGTCATCGGCCCTCAAGAGGATCTACTCAGCATCATTAAATACAAAAAAAAACGCAGATAGTACAGACATGTGGCAAGATCCAAAGGCCTGGCAAAAACCATCCCGCAGGGCACAGTGCAAGGTGGAAGAAAGAGAGGCAGGCAGAAGAGACGATGGGAGGATGATATCAAGGAGTGGACCGGCTTGTCTCTTGCGGACTCCCAGAGGGCGGCGCAGGACTGAGGCAAAAAATGGTTCCCCAATGGCCCTCACTCGGGATATGTGAAGGTGAAACATGCAACATTAGATACAATATTTATACACAACCTTAATAATAGGTACTCAAAACTGATTTTAATTTTTCAAGCTATTGAGAATTTTTTATGTTTAATAGCAAGACAAAATGATTCTAAGAACTTTGATACCAATTTTATGACTGTATGTTAATTTTTAAGAAAGTTATGAAATTTTGAAATTTTACAAGTGGGTTACCTTTAGCCACCTCGCAAAGTCCTATTTTTAGAAGTCATTATCTCAAAAAGTATATTGGCTATGGCTAAGTTACTTTGTTTACAAACACAAAAGTTTGTAGAGAAGAGACCCAATTTTTTTCGTGAATGTGGGGCATTTGAAAAATATACAAATATCGATGTAAAAATCATTTTTCATACTTTTTACAGTTTTTTTCAAGGGAGACAAAAAACGCAAATCTGACCTATTTTTAAAAAATCACTTAAAATTACCTAATTTTAGTAGAAGCTTATGTTATATATCAAATTGAAGGTAATTCAATGCTCTATAGAGACCTGCTAAATTGGCACTGTTTCAAATTATCAAAATTTAATTATTTGTATTGTAACAAAGTGTTCTAGCAAAAATTTTCGTTTTTTAGCCATTTATAAATATTCGCGAAAATTTAACGAATCTTTGTAAATATAAAAATATTACACCAATTTGAAGTTCATTTAAAGTACACAACTTTTATAGTAAAAAATGTTACAAAATGTACTGTATAAGTAGATATACGGACAATGATTGACAATCATGTACTTGAAAGTAAAACAAACAAAAGCAGTTTCTATATAGTGTAAGATTCGATCATTAAACATTAAATAAGGCAAGTTAGTACATTATTTAATAATACACATTTTAAGGTAACAGTTATACGTGTTTTATTTTCAAGAGAAAGTTTTCAAATGTTAATTAAAGGTTTAAAATAACAACCATTGACTATTGTTTAGGTTAAGACCATTTATCCTATTGATAGTAGTAACAATAATAATAATAATAATCAGTTATATCCCATAACTAAAAACAAAATATATTATTACAATATAAACTTGAAACTGTTCATTATATTACTTGTACATATGATTTGATTTGGTTTCTCTATTTTTGTTCATTGGTATAAAGTATAAAGACCAATATCTGATGGTCCTTAACACTAACCAAGAACGCCTATCACAAGCATTATATTCTAAGCGATAGTTTTTTGTATAGTGAAATATTTAAAGAATCACATTTTTAGTTTCACTATTGATATTTCGATAACAGATTAATTGTTCAGTAGTTTATGGGGATATTGTGCATTATTTGAGACTTAGCCCCGTTCGTTCATTATTGCACTTCACCCACCCCCGCACTTTATACTAGTTGTGTTCGCTGTCAGCCTATCTTTCCTACTTTTCACTATTTGCCACCCCCACTACGCTACTAGTAATAATAAATTTTTAGCTCATACACTTTTATTTTAATCATACATTAACAATTATGAAACATATCTCTTATATCGACCTAATTTTAACTTTCATCTATTAGTAGTTCGCAAAAATATATTTGTTTTAATATCAGAACAAACCGTCTTTTCGACCTCTTGCCGTGCACGTTTCGCCCTTACCCCCCCCCCCCACACACATATAAAGTGGTACGATTCTACCCTATGTTCCCCTCCCAAACCCTCCTATTTTGTTTTTATTTGGTCCAGATCAGAATACAGAGGGTAGGCCTATATGCATATAGGCCACGAAGTTGGCAATGCAGTAAAATCTATGATTTTATTGGCAGGCTGTTGATGAATGAATTAGTATAAACGCATGAAAATTTATAAATAAAATGTATTAGCCTATGTAAAGTCACTTTATTGACCCCCTTCCCTCCCACATTTCAACAACTGTAAATTTTTTCAATAATCCAGTTTTCTGTATTTTGTTGACATAATTAATATACGACACCCTATGTAGGCTATTTGATTATGACTGATTGTAATTAGACTTTTTCCTAGGCAATACATAGAAATTCACAAACATAATAAATATATATAATAACAGTCAATAAACGTATAACAAATCGGGGGTATACAATAAACTTTTAATTTCATGCTAGATCTGATAATCTTATTAGAATTATTATTATTAGGCCTATGCATGACAAACCAGATTGAAGATACCTTTTGCATGTCAAATTACATATTATAATATTATTTCCTGGAAATAAAAAGTATCAATTCAATATCTTTAGCATATCTACTTTAAAATAAATGAAATTTTAGTTTATTTTATGACAAGAAAAAAATTAGCCTTATCCTTAAACTTAATAGGGGTTTGGAGACTTGAGAACAAGTGATTTTAGGTGGTAAATCTAAAACAATTTTATTAAAATTAAATAAATATAATAATATATGCATAAATTTTTTAACATAAAATTAATTTTATATTATTAATCTATGATATTGAATAGTTTTACTTAACTACTAAAGTGATAAAATCCGATACGACGCCTTTATTGGTAACGACCCTTCAAATAGCGGAGATCGCGGCAGACTTGTTTTTACGGCAGTAAAATACTATTTCATATGGTTTATCTTGCGCGTTGGGCAAAATGTGCCATAATATATAGACTAATAATTCTTACAGATTTTTACAGGAAAATGGACCAGCTTTTTGATAATGTTGATAAAAAATCTTAAAAATGATTTTTTCTTAAAAAATAAACTATTTTTCTTAGATAATTTAAATATTAAAAATGTTTAACATAAACAATCAATACTTATGGTGATAAAGGCCATTTATTCCTGTACAATCTAGTGAAAAAATTATCTTTCTATCATGAATGGCACTTTTTGCCTAGAAGATTTAGTACAAGAGGTGTCAAAAACTTAAAATCGCGCAAAAAACGGAAGCCAGTTTTGAGTACCTATTAATAATATACAATCATTACATACAAAAATGTTGATAGCATGCTTAGTTGCTATATAAACTAATTGGAAATGTTTGCCAGTAAAGACGTTTCTGTCTGTCTGTCTGTTGTCTGAAAATGTTCCTACAAAGAGGATAAGGAACTGTAGACAAAGTATAAGAGCTCGTGGACAGGGAACCGTGGACACTTGTACAAGTTGTTATGTATCTAACAGACACTAAGCCAATCAAATGAATGTAAACATTTTTTGGTTTGGATCCAATTTGTATCACACATAAGAAAGAAAGAAAAAGTTTTACCCAATGAAATGGCTACGTTTGCCACCAGTAATAAAATGCCAACTGCTATAAGGTATGCCTCCCACGAGCTATAGAATCCTGGAGATGAAATTGAAAAAAAACAAATATTTCAATTAGATATTTCAATTAGATATTTCAATTAGATATTTCAATTAGATATTTCAATTAGATATGAAAAGCGTATACAAATCAGTGCTGTTTGTCTCACTAATGCAACGGGTAAGTTTGATATACTCATATTGAACAAAGTTACTCACCTATCATCCAATATGTTATTGTTGCGAATATAAAACTAACTGCAATGAACAATGGAACCTGTGTACGCAGGAAAAATTGTCACCACTTTAGTATGTACGACATAATATGTACATTTAACAGAAAACTAATCTAGAATCTACCAGTGGACAAATCTCCCCGAGCTTGGAGCAACTAAAATATTTTTTTTTAATTTCAAGAACAGGGTCCTTACTGTAAAATCTTCTACAGATTCTTAGACTTCCAAACCTTTCCCAAATTTTATACACAAATTTCCAGAACTAAAATATAGTCTAATGGTATGTGGATATTGTTTTAATGTTAGCCAGTAGTGTATATAGGTAATTAAACATTTTATTCAAGGATTATTTTCAGTACAAATAGAACTAATAGAAACAGCTCATAAAACATTTTTATACAAATAAACAACTGATAGGAGTTAAGGATTTTTTTCTGACATAGTAATGGATTTTTTAAACTTATTTAAAAGAACAAGTCAGTTTCCTTTAGCTTTCCCAACCAATATGAACCCAGTGCAGCCTTAAGGAAAAGAATATTAGGATCTGAACATAAAGTTATAAAATTAAAAAAGTAATCAGAATGTCTAATAGAATAAAATCATTTACCTCTGCTATAGTCTTAGTGAGATAATAAGTGTCAACTCTATACAAGCCAGTTCCATACTCTCTCAAAAATATGGCCAGTTCTAAGGGAAACGACTGAAGAAATAAAATGAAAAAAAAAAAACATTAAATTCTACTTCACATTTAACCCACTAACGGCATAGCCTAATTGAAAATGTGACAAAAATGTTTTTTTTTAAAATAGTGTTGAAATAAATCATTGGATATAAAAAAGCATAACTAGTAAATCCAATAATATAAAAAAAACTTTTTTTTTCTACAGATAAAATATTTTCTTTCCTTTGATAATGGAAACTATGTATTACTTCCCCTGCTTACATTGACAACTGCAAACATGTTGGAGAAGGAAGTGTTGGTGATCAGAAGAAAGATGGCTCCATTGATACTCATAACTCCCTTTTGGTCAATAGTCTGCTGGAGGTAAATAAGACCCAAAACAATAGCCAATGTCTGAAAATAAACAAAAGAGTTACATGTGCATCAAGGAAAACTTAATGTGTCAACTCTTTAACACAATTACTGTAACAATATAAAACTAAAAAATCAAGTCAGTTTTTCAGAAACTTTACATACAATTTCAAATCCTTATGAACCCTGTTTAAGCTAATGAATTACATCTAACAAGTAGGCTACATGTGCTCACCAGGGCTTGCATGATTCGAACTCGAGTCAGGATGACATCTCTAAACATGCTGATCCAACTCCTCCAGAACAAATACCTAAACTGGGTCAACCAGGAAACTTCATATCTAAAAGGAAAATAAACAAAACAAAGATGTCTTTAACTTTTATTGAGGAAATTTAAAAAAATGAAATCTAACAGAATTGACATTTTTTTTAAATCCATAGAACAGTTGGCAGCTCAATTAACAAAGTTCTTTACATTTCTTACACTCACCTTGATTCACCTGCCAACATGTCACTCAGCTGTGAAAACAAAAAAATGTTAGACTAAAAGAATACAGTTGTCATAATTCTACACTCTAATTGATCATCAAAATAATGAGCTTACTCTAATTGATCAATGAGATATTTTGAAGCCCATATGTTGATGACTATGTTCCACACACAAAAAAAACTTTATAGTCAGGCCATACTTAGAAATAGTATAATGTATGCAAATTGTTTTAACAGAACAACTAGGCTCTATACATAAGAAGGGTGAACTTAATATTATTTTAATATTTTATTTTTACATCATATCATGTTTTGCATAAAACCTTTCTCATTCTTTTAACATGTAAAATAAGTACAATTCTACTAGATATAAAGACATACAACATAAAATATTGAAATAGGCACCATATTCTGATAATTCATTTTTAGATTAGTTACAGTTACTGAAAACATTGGTAGACATGTCAGCATGTGATTTCTTCACAAATCGTCAAGGATAAGTTATACGGGACAGAAACTAAGTCTTGAAGTTGAACATGTAGATTTGAGAACGTTAGAGGTTAGAACTATATAGAGTTTACTGGCCGAAGTTAAAAAAGCCTGACTTGACATTAACTTAAACCTTTTGTTCAATCAAAAAATTACATCCACTAAGGATAAGCAATTGAGTTGCTTTAAGTTTTATGGATTGAATAGATTTTTTACAAAAGTTTACAACCTTGATGACCCACTGAAATTTTAATGTACCTTGGAATATATAAAAACAAAAAGCCAAGCATGTCAATTACTAAAGAACAGTGAACTGATTTCATTGAAACTGCACCACTCACCAATGGGTCATTCTTACTGTGTCTGGCAGTCTGTGTCAGCTCTTGTGTCTGATTCAACATTTTCACACATTCCTCCGTCTCACAAAACTTGTCGCAAATTTCCTTCAGTTGACAAAATCAGGCAAATTGTTTTATAGTTATCAAAGCATGTTTCTTACTCTAACACTTTTCAAAAACTTCTCATAAAATTCCCAAACCAATTTTCACTGGTATGTATAAAATTTTGTAATGTTAACAGGAAAAGCGTAGATAGTTAATCCAAATGTAAAAAAAGTTGTTAAAAATTTTTTTTATGTTTTAAATTACTTTTTTAAGAACAAACATTCTTAGGAGTTTCATTAACTGCTTTTCAAATTAACATGTTTTTTTATTGTAACATATTTTTCAGGCTTTTTTCTGTTTGTAGTGAAATTCACAAACTTTTCAAGACCTTGGTCAATTTTCCCAAACCTTCCCAAACCTGATAAACCTAGTCAGTTTTCCCCAAATTATCACAAACCTGGAAAATCAAGTCAGTTTTTCCCAAACCTGAAAAATCAAGTCAGTTTTCACAAACCTTCCCAAACCTGAAAAATCAAGTCAGTTTTCACAAACCTTCCCAAACCTGAAAAATCAAGTCAATTATTCACAGGCTTTCCTAAACCATTAGAGCCCTTTAAAGATGATAAATTATATAGTAAAAGTAAAATTGAATATAGATAAGTTAGAAATAACTAGAAACCTACATTTGTACGCGCCTTGCATTCTTCTTCCTGTCCAGGTACAATGGCTAGTTTCAGAATGTAGTGGTCAGCAGGATTGTAGTTTGTAGGACATGGGTAATTAAGCCTGTAGTGAGATGCAGGATTGCAGGATTTAAATATATACATTTATATATGGACTTTAAATAAAAATGAGTGCTTTGGTTCGCAGTCCGGTTTCTGTTAGCAGGTATAGTCACGGTTTCTGTTAGCAGGTATAGTCACGGTTTCTGTTAGCAGGTATAGTCACGGTTTCTGTTAGCAGGTATAGTCACGGTTTCTGTTAGCAGGTATAGTCAGGCAGGAGGAGGAGGCACCAGGGATTAAAAAAAGGTTGGTGAATAACATTATGTGTTAGTTGTGATTTTTATAAGATAATTTTTTTAAATGTTGTACTATTGCCTCTGCTTAATCCAATGAGACTGTGGTTTTTCCTTATGACAATAAAAATATTAGAATTTGTTAATACATATGTTCATCCTATTTACAATTCATTTGTTCTTACTTTATAGTAAGAATAAGCTAAATTCCTCAGAGTTGCTGGGGAAAAATTTACATAGGCCTATAAAAGCTACAGATAAACATTTTATAAACTACAATAAACATAAAGCTAAAATAATTTTTAAAATTATATTTATTATTTACTGAAAACTTTTAGGAAAGAAATTTTTAAAAAATATTGTAATCGGGTTAGAAAAGGGCATTTCTTTTTTTTTTTTTTTACAAAACATTTGAACTATCCCAGGCTGAGAATGGATCACTCATCTCTCGCATGCATCTCAACATATTAGGAAAGCTTTAAGTCCTGAAGCTACTTTTAAAAAGTAATATTAATTGACATTTTTTTTTAAGTAAAAAAAAAACAAAAAAAAGTTATCAGAAGGGGAATCGAACCTAGGTCGCACGCATGGCAGTTGGATAAGCTAGCCACTCAGCTAGGAAGGACACATACTGGAAACAAGATCACAAAAGTAAAATACGGGACAATAAGGCCGCATATCGTTATATTAACCAATCGGGATGGTAAACCACACACATTCAGTCTATATATATAGATAAGAAAAGGACACTTTATACATTTTTACTAACACTGCTAAAAGATTATAAGAGACATGTTAAAATACAACACTGACCTATGAAAGAACTCCATGGCTGCATTTTGTGTTCCCATAAATGCAGTTCTGCCTTCAGCCAACAGTAATATCCTGTTAATGGTAAGAAATATAAAAAAAATTCAACACTGTCTTATCTAGAATAATATTAGTTAACAGCTTTTCATAGCTGGGGTGTCAATCAGAAAAGGCTACTTATAGTTCTAGACAGTGCTTTTTTTGTAAAAAAATAGGTGCCGGTACTCAGTGATGGATTGCCTAACTTTTAAAGCAGTTTCGCATTTTATATTTTAATTCTTATTGAGCGCAATTTTAAAACAATTCAATTTTAACAAATTAATAATATAATAAATTAATAATTAACGTTAAAATACAAGAAAAGTAATAATTTTTTGACCACATTAAAAAATGTGCCGGTACTCTGTACCGGTGCGTACCGTCACAAAAAAAAGCACTAGTTCTAGATCTTTTTTAACTGGCACAGTCCGATATCAATTTAATGCTACACTGCAACTTACTTGTCAAACATGGAGAATATTTCAGATGATGGTTGATGTATTGTGCACAGAATAGTCCGCCCTTTCATGGCCATTTTCTGTATTTAAAAATAAATAGATAGTCATCAATAAAAAATAAAATATGATAATATTATGATTTACCGGAAATACTATTTAATATACCATCCAAATATTATATATATTTGTAAAATGTGTAAAACAAAAAAAACACTCTTGCAGTGTGTTTAAAAAAATATAAAGTTGTAGAATATCTCTCTTTTAAATATATAATATTATTCAATCTAAATGTTGAACAAATAATTTAGAACATCCTACCTGTAATGTTAAAACCTACCTGTATGTTAAAACATCCTACATGTAATGTTAAAACCTACCTGTATATTAAAACATCCTACCTGTAATGTTAAAACCTACCTGTATATTAAAACATATTACCTGTAATGTTAAAACCTACCTGTATATTGAAACATCCTGCCTGTAATGTTAAAACCTACCTGTATATTGAAACATCCTGCCTGTAATGTTAAAACCTACCTGTATGTTGAAACATCCTACCTGTAATGTTAAAACCTACCTGTATATTGAAACATCCTACCTGTATATTGAAACATCCTACCTGTAATGTTTAGACCTACCTGTAATGTTGTGATGATGCTCTGGGCCATGAAGGAATCCAAACCTGATGTCGGCTCATCACAGAAAAAGATGGGTGGGTTCGTGAGTGCCTCTGAGGCAAAAGACAGCCTCTTCCTTTCCCCTCCTGATATTCCCTTCTTCCCTCCACCAGCATCCCCTATCCTGCTGTTGGCACACTTGGTAAGGCCCATCTGTAGTGAAAACAAAATCCATAAATTCCATACATGTCCAACTACCATCACTGTAACGTCAGATTCATAAAATTCATTTTTAAAATCTAAAATGTAAACTTCTAAATAAAACAATCAAGTAACTCTACATATGTTGATATGATTTGAAGCTTGTTTACATAAACTTCAATTGACATATCTAATATGCAATTATCTGTATGTATATTATTATTTACCTCAGTTATGACCTCTTCAACTCTGGCTAACCTGGCTGCTCTGTCCAGCCTTTTGTCCATTCTAAGAAGAGCCTGGCAGTCATAATGTTAAGAAATTAAGTTTCTATTTAATGACACAGACGGTATCAATAGACAATGGCTATGATCTGCAAGTCAGTATTTACAAAAGATCAGAACATGACAACTTAAATTAGCTCACCCTAAACTGTAACTGTTCCCGGACAGTAAGAGTTGTGATAAATAGGTCATCTTGCTGGACGTAGGCTGAAATACCTTTTATGCATGGACCTATCTGGAATGGCAAAAAATCAGTCCTGGGTTCATAAAATAAATGGATGATGTGAAAAAAAGCATGATTTTAATTTACCACCGGATCTCCATGTTGGATGCTAGAGATTGAAAAGTTTCACTCTAAAGTTAATTGTGAATATAATTGTAGATAAAAGACTATTTTTCCTTTGCTTTATCAACAAGGTCAGAGTGAGCAATAAACAAGTATCAACACAGAGTTCTCACACTATTCTCATGAAAAAAAAAACTGATTTTAAATTTGCTTTAAATATTTGTTTATGAAAGACAATGAGTTAGTAAAGTACCCATCTGACCAAATTGATCAAAGGGCTAGCTAGTAAAGCAGCGTTAACCACTTTCTGTGGCCAAGGCATTGTGTCACCAGCACAATGTAAAGCCGCCTTACTTTACCCCAATTAATTTCAAGTACCCATCAGAGCTGGGTAGTCCCGGGAACAAATTCTAGCCTTCACCAGGATTCAAACCCAAAACCTTTAGCCTTTAGTATGCAAGCCAAATCCGCTGCCCCATATGTAAGACAATATTCCACCATCATTTTTTTAACTTGTGTTCAGGATTTTTATTTTGATCTGGATAACCAGATTCCTTAGTGTAACCTGCACTAATTCTATCAGAGAACATTAAATGAGCTTTAAAGAGAATGGAAAATGTGCTAACTATAATATTTCCTTGAAAACCGCAAGCTAAAGAAACTAATGAACTCTGACTAATTAGCCTTTTAGTGCAAATGATTTGAAAACCAAAATCAAAAATATTAATTTCAATTTCAGCTCTCTGAATGATTGTTAAAATGTGTAAATATGCCTATTAAAAAACAAATAATAACATCATAACAATTCAAGTCATTTTTCTATAAATTCTGTTATTTATCTTCGACTTAAAAGTTATTTTAGTGCTAATATGCTTAAGAAGGCTTAGTATTGTCACCCGGTCAATTCAAATAACCTACTCTGAGTATTCAGTCAAGACAGGCTTAAGAAGGCTTAGTATTGTCACCCGGTCTATTCAAATAACCTACTCTGAGTATTCAGTCAAGACAGGCTTAAGAAGGCTTAGTATTGTCACCCGGTCTATTCAAATAACCTACTCTGAGTATTCAGTCAAGACAGGCTGTAAAATATCAAACAGTTAGCAACTCCCTTGCCAGACAAAAAAATGTCATTGTATTTTGTCTCAGCTTCAAAATAAATATTAATTACTTACATGCCAACCATTCACTCTAATGTCACCATTAAAAATGTAATTCTTGGTGTTTCTTGAAGTCAAGACATTTAGTAAAGTTGATTTTCCAGCACCACTGAGTGAAAACAAAAAAAATAGCTTTTATAACATAATATAAAAAATATGAGAATTCACTTTTAAAACTTCAGCTATTTTGAAAAGTTCACTAGTTAATGCTTAAAAGGTTGGGAAGAAAAATGTATGAACTACAATTTGTAATCTTACCTGGCTCCCAATATTGCCACTAGAGTACCAGTCTGTACTAAACCACTCACTAGAAACATTCAAGTTATAAAACAAATCAAACTATTATTAACAAAGACAAAGAAATAAAATCAACATACTATAAAACTAGACTGCATCTTTACAACTTGTAAATAGCAAATGAAGAATTATATACTCTGTACGAGGATCCAATAGTAGGCTAGTAGCTGAAGAAGGGCAGACTGAGGAGGGCAGGACATCTGGAAAGAATGGCGGCAGAAGGCAGAGCAGCCAAAACAGTAGGCTTACACCTCCAGAGGCTAAGGGGGGAGGCTATGGGGCAGACCAAGACAAAGATGACTCAAAGCTATAAAAGCAGATCTACAATAGACATAGCTTGGTGTTCATGAGACATGGTGGAGGAAAGCAATGGATTGGTCAGAATGGAAGGTGATGGTGCAGGCCAAAGACCTATATGAGCTGTATGTAGCGCCACAGAGATAGATGATGATGATGGATATAATATTTGTTCAAAAAACATATATTATAGCCTAACAGCAACAGTAGCACCTTGCATTTAGTTCAGCTTTGAGCGCTTTGGTTTAGGGCCTATTAATAATTATTATATTTCAATAATATTAATATAAATTTATAATAAATAAAGGCCCTATAATAAATATAAACTTAAAACTATTTCAAATAAAAGAGGAAATATTTGAAAAATCTTCTTAAGAAGTTGAGAAATATAGGCCTAATATCTTACCGTCTTTTAAGATAAGTTTCTCTGTAGCCTTTGAAGTTCTACGACCACACCATTTTTTCTTAACAGGAATTCTCACCGAGACACTGACGTTTTTCCAACTCAGTGAAATCGGGTAAACTTTCTCTTGTGTCTCTACACTTTGATAACGTTCCACTCGGATAGATGGTATATTTCTTTCATTTTCGACTACCTGCATCAAAAGTTTTTCTCCTTCAAAAATATTTCCAACCATTTATGTTTTTGGGTGCTTAAATTAAAAAGCGCTGAACATGTTTTTTCTTAGCTTTTATAGTCTAAATTTACATACATTTAAAAATGTTTGACGCTATAACAACATACAGTATACAGCTCTTCTATGGGTAAAATTCATTAACATTCTGTTGAGTCGACTTTTTCTTATCTTTCTATCGTCTTTTTAAATGACTATAATATTATATTATGTATCTAGATTCTAGGCCTAGCCGATATAGGCCTATATATTTCAAAACCGATTTGAAACCGAAAATCGATTTCATTTTTATTGGCCGTTGGATTTATTTTGCTTTGGAAGAAATATTTAAAAACCATTAGTTGATGTAGGCTATGATTTGAAAAAAACAATAGGCCTATTGTTTAAATTTTCGCTAACACGAATTATAATAGGCTAGATTTAAAAAGTAAAGTATCCCGTTGGACCAAGTTGATCCATAGGGCCGGTGAAGCAGCGTTCACCAGTTTCCGTGGCCACGGCATATTATACTAGGTGATTGTGTGGCCAGCACTATGCACAGCCGCCTTTACTTTACCCCAACTAAGGTCAGGTACCCATCAGAGCTGGGTAGACTCAGAGACACCCTCAAGGCTACATTTAGTAGGCCTTATTACATTGCCTTTTGTTCAAATCCCGACTATCGCTTGCGATACAAGCACGGACAACGCTAAAATAGATGACTAGATGTAACCTAAAGTTACAACTAAAGCGAGGATACGTAGGCCCCTAGCCTACTTGAGAAGCAAATAGTGCGTTTTCCCCACTGGCGATGAATGTTCCGTACAGACAAACAGACCAACAGACGTACCTGGGCTTTTATTCATAATCTGTAAATTAATATTCTTTTCATTTGTGCAACATGTAACATAGCTTAAGTCAACATATCGCTGGCTAAACGGCGAAGGCGCAGTTTTTTTTTTAACGCTCGGGGTCACTTCTCTAACAATTATTGCCTTTTTTTTTTCATCTATCGGCCTTCATATATTATAATAACAATAGTAGTAGTAGTAGTAGTAGGCCTAGTATTCGTCTGTCATGAACGACGATGACCATTTTGTCATCTTATGAAGTTTGGGGTGTGGCTGTTCAATGGGTTCTCATGTGGCTAAAGAGGCCTATCTTTGCCCGGAAGGTACGTTGGCAAACCGTACAGGGCAAGATCGGAGCGTCAACTGCGAGGTCTAGGGCACGGGTCTTTCCTAGCGTGCCTCCTGGACTCAGTTTCTCTCTGATTGTTCATTTCGCATAGTACTGCTCCGTTTTGAACTACTGAGCGCCAGGAGGCACAATGTACCAATAGTAACACAAAAAAAGGACAAGTCAAACGTTGTTGGCAGATAAAGCCTAACTTTACACCACGTTTACATGTTCAAATTGTAGCCTAGGCCTAAGTCGAAAAGGACACACTTTTAGTTTTTCGCTGCATCGTTTTTTTTTTGTTGTTTTTTTGTGTGCAAAAAAGCCTCGTTAGCAAGCACAAATTATGCATTAAACTGTTGACGTGTGAGATCTTTCAAATTGTAGACCCTTACTTTGTAAGAATAATGCCCTTCACGGAGTTAACTGTTTGTTAAGACTTGTAATCTTGTGAGTTAACAGCGGAGATGCTATACTCGGTTATCTCTTGTTACTTGTAACAATAAAGCTGCGACATAAGTAGCTTAAATTTGTGTAAGAGACCGAGAAGATGGGTGGACAATTCATGGGTGGACAATTCATGGGTGGATAATTCATGGGTGGACAATTCATGGGTGGACAATTCATGGGTGGACAATTCATGGGTGGACAATTCATGGGTGGACAATTCATGGGTGGACAATTCATGGGTGGACAATTCATGGGTGGACTATTCACCTAACACCACAGTAGATAACTCAGTCTGATTCATTACATTTCCTGCTAAATAAGTTATTCTTTGTTTTGCTTTACCCGATCCAGCAGCTTATTGACAGTAAATACGAAAATATGTGCACTAAGGATTTTTTTTTAACCGATGGCGTACAAAACATAAAATATTACACGTTATGCCGCACGTCTGGCAACAGAAAGTTGGTCTACCAACAAGACATCTCGTCTAACGACATTTCGTCTACCGATACTTGGTCTATTGCGACAGTTCGTCTATCGACACTTCGTCTATCGCAACATTTCGTCTACTGGACAGTTCGTCTACCGGACAATTCGTATACCGCGACAGTTAATCTTTAGACATTTCGTCTACCGCGACATTTCGTCTACCGCGACATTTCGTCTACTGTGACATTTCGTCAACCACTACAGTTCGTCTTCTGACAGTTCGTCAATCCATTTTCGACTACATATGCATCCAATATAAATATGATTCGTCCACTACACTAATGTTTTTCTACAGCTTTCCTTCTATCTTTTTAAGTAGTAAACAATAACATATTATGTAGGCCTAGTCTACTTTCATAATCCAGGATCGGCTTAAACGTGGGTGCAATAGTTTCAAGGTGTAGCAGACAAAATCGTCTACATAATAAAAATGTAGGAACGTGAATGAGAAAATTGAAACATAATTTAAATATTAGAGTATATTCCATACACATTGTGTAGCAGGCAATATAAAACAAGTGATGGTAAATATTTTATCGTTTGCTGACAGAGTCAATTTGGGGATCAATGTTTCGCGATACTATCGGTATCGGCTAGCAACAATTATTGTGGATAGAAAGCGCACGCCCACTGACCTTGAGCATATGTCATTAAAACAATCAATATTTGAAATCAATATTTGAAATCATTATTTGAAATCAATATTTGAAACCAATATCTAAGATCAACACGTCTATATTATAGACTATCTCACCCCACTCTTTGTTTTTAAACATAACATAATCTTCTCTATAGAGCAATAATCTTCTCTATAGAACGAGCGTCTGTAATGTATAAGATAATATAACATAGATATAGGCCTATATATATATTCATAAGACTACAACGTTAGGAGAAATAATCAGATCAATTTCAAATGTCTATTTCTGTTTATTATGATTTTTTTTTTAAATCTAAAAATCTTTGTTGCGCGTGGAAATCTCTCAATGTCACAGGTATCCCAGGTACGGAGTTAAGTTAAACATGTAAGCCACTGTCCACTGTAGACTACCATTTGTTGAGTTTTAATAAGAATGTCTAGACTATTTCGTCTATAATTCCTATAATTATAACTACAAAATGTGCCTCCTCCTGGTTTGGATTAACGAAGAAGGGTTTCTTACATTTCTAAACATGTTGGCCTAACATGTATAGCCTATATGAATATGAATATATAATTTTTAGCATATAAACCATTTTATAAAGCTATTAGATCTATATCTCGAGCTTTTATATAGTCCATAATTGGCCTTATTTCAACATGGTGCAATCTAGATATTATGAACCCTTTGTTACCTTTGTTAAACAATGACCAGTGATTCAAAAACACAGTGTGTGCACAAACGTAGCCTTAAAATCAATGGGTTAATTAACAGTCGTAAACTGGTACCGTACACAGATTACACAAAGAGTGAAGAAGAAATCTAAATCTATATTACAACGGAACAAAACTAAGGATATAGGCTAAACCAGAACTTATAAGAATGTTTAAGCTTGAAAATATAATTAAACCACAATGAGAAAAATACAACACAGTTGATTGATCCGAAATGCTAAACGGATCCTGCATGCGTCGATCGCTACACTACACTGGCATGCATACTACACTGACATGCAGACTACACACTCGGCTACACTCCAAGACAGCGAGTCTCAAAGTCTTAAAACCCCGCACATAGTTTGAATAATCTTTCTATAAAAAAAAAAAGACAAAACAACTCTGGATCTACGTTTTATCGAGTCACCGTAACATCACATTCTTGGGGGAATTTATTGATTCAAGAGATGGTTGTTATTTATGCATGGGTACTTGCCCCTATTTCACCGTATTCGTTCGCATTTGAGACACTCGGTAGGCTACGGTGTTACATACAAAACAACACGGGCAACAAAAATAAATGTGTAAATTGTAAACTATTTTTTTAGGAGAGATTAAACAAGAAAATAGGTCAATAAATGTTTTACTCCTTCAGAGATTCGGTCGTAACATTACTTTTTGAATGTTCAAATTAAGTGTTAAAAAATATATCTCGCTCTAGACCAATGGTTCCCTTCTTTTAGTTTTTGGAATTACCCGAAAATGTCTGAGAAAAAAGTGGAATCTTCAAGAAGACTTTTGATCGGATATGATAATAGGGAATTCCCCAACACTTCACGCCCCATTATTTCTAGGTCAATATATAGGCTATATATAGGTATATGCTACATTATAGTGCATACAGGTCTAGTCGCGACTCGATTCACTTTGTCTGTTCTGAATGCCGCTTTTGAGCCAGTTAGAATACGTCTATGGAAATGTACAGGTACCCAGTTAGCTCATGTTGTTGATGCACGTCTCTAACCACTTGTTTCGTTTTCACGCGGGAGAGATCGGGGGGGGGGGGGGGGGGGGGGGGCTCATTAGTTAGTCAGGGAATACACATACCGGGTATTCAACAGTGGATCAGTGGGGGTAACTCCAGTTTATTCTAGATCGAATGATTAAAAAAGTATACGCTTAGGTTACTCACCCTTATTTCCTCGTGGTCGACTGACCCTAAAGTTTCTGTGGCCTGTGGAACTGTGATAGTGAAAGAGTTGGCCCCCTTTGTGGACGATTTATCTCCCTTTTTAGAATGCGCTGACCTCAGCAAGGGCGTCTGCTCGTCAGAGTCGGCCATTGTCTACAGTAGGCCTACTAAGTGAGTATACAGGTATTTGTAAAGGCCGTTTTTTTCTTCTCTCTTTTTTCTTTTCTTTCTTTCTTTTTTCTTTGTAGCAATCACAATAACTAATTTAAAAAAAAAGAATAATTATTATATTTAATAGAAAATCAACATACCAACGTTAGTTATTCTGATCTCTTTAAAAATATTATCTCTTCCTATATAGAATATCATTGAGAGTATGAATGAAAAATCCGTACATGACGTCAACATGGTAAGTCACTGTCTATATCTGCGTTTACATAAAAACATTTTTTTCGTGACCCGGTTATATTAGGCTATTCTTTTATTTTGTGACCCACTACCATTTTTACCACCATTCTGATATACTTCCCTTACAAGTAACGTATACATAGTAATAGCAACGTTCACCAGTTTCTGTGGCCACGGCATACTAGGGGATGTGTGGCCAGCACATTGCCCAACCGCCTTTACTTTACCCCAACTAATGTCAGGTAGCCTACCCATCAGAGCTGGGTAGACTCTATAAATGTAGTCAATTATAAAGATACGACTTTAAAGATATGGTCTCGTATTTTTATTTTCAGCAATTAAAAGCACCATTAGGCCTAAATGTAATAGGCCTACAGAGGTCGTGCAACATTTGTAGCGTTGCTACACAAGAGCAATTTAAGACAACAATCAATATATGTAGGCCCTATAGGCCCAAAATTAATTTTTTTTTTTTCCAAATGGCGTCAAATCGGTTTTATTGTAAATGGAGAATCTAGGCTATATGAGCTTTTCTTACTAATATTTCCGTAGAAGTTGACAGGGAAGGAAATAGGTACAGTTGGCAGTTCAGTGTGGTTCAATAAAACTACACACAAACGCGTGTCGCCGTGACCCAGAACTCAGAATTAAACAATATTCCAACACGCTGCTGCAATATATTATTATAGAGTGGAGACAAGACATATTTTTTTCGCATAAACACAAGCTGAGTGTGAACTTGTCATGAAATGCATAGCCGCGAAATAACTTTACAGCTACATTTTTATCGTACTTGAAGCCAGAAAAAACCTATAAGCTTAAATTATAATAGGCCTAGGCCTTTTTTTAAGAAATTGTAAACAGGCATGCTTGTTATATCCCGGTCGAACCAATTTGATCAAAAGGGCATGTGAAGCAGCGCTCACAAGTTTATGTGTCCACGGCATACGAGGAGATTGAGTGGTCAGAACAATGCCCAATCACATTTACTCCCCCCCCCCCAACCAAGGTCAGGTACGCTACCCACCTGAGCTGGGTAGACTCATGGAACAAATCCTAGCCATCACCGAGTTCGAATCCCGGCGCGGGACCTTAATAGGTAGACCTATGCCAGCCGAACGCCCGCGTGTCCTATTTCACAATTTAAGCTAATGAATAATTCTATTTAATTAATACAATATTCGGAAAGTTATAATAATAATTATTGTGACGTACCATATTCAATATTCCAGTGATTAGGTTTATATCAGGCCTACTTTAGTTGAATAACACGCAGACATAGTGAACCCAACAAGGATAATAATTGTGAATTGATGATGACAGCTTTTGATATGGTTGAGATAGGCTCTACTTTAAAAGCAAATTACTACATAATATAACATTTGAGCATTACACATTTTCAAAATGGGTTGGGTTATAATGCAGCAGTTCTAAAATTGGATTAGCCACACTACATATATAGGTAAGCTTACTATAGCGTAATAACAATAGGCTACATAGTCTATAGATCCTTTATTCTATTATGTTGATCACTATAATATAGAATATTAAATATGAGCTAGTTAAAGCTTTAGATCTAAAGTTATCATATTATAGGCTAAGTAAATAAGTCGTATTAGTAAAGTAGAAGTATTCCTGTCCGATCAAATTGATCCATAGGTCTATTAACGCTCCTTCACCGGCCTATGGCTCAATGAGTCTTGTAGTAAAGTAGAAGTATTGCCAAGCGTGGCACGCGTGCCGTAGGTTGCCGATCCCTGGTCTAGAGTCTAGACCTAGTAGCCTATAATATAATTAAGTCAACATGCTTTGAAAAAAATGTAAATAGGCTTTATTCGATAGTGCATTGGCATGAAGCCCCTATTTCTAATAATATAAGAACTGTTGGTAAAAAAAACAACAACATAAGATAAAAAAATGAAAGCTAGGCCGATAAGATCATCATCATATAATATCATTACCGGATCGGATCCGAATCAGATAATATGTATTTGTGATAACAAGAAGAAAAAATAGGCCAAACCTCCGGTTGGCTGCTAGCACGTTATGGTCCATCGTGTACCATACCGATATGTCAATAATGTGTTGCTATTATCATAGATTCAGAAATGTTAAAGGTGCAGCCTATAGAGAACAAAAAAACACACAATAATTTAAACATTAGATCTACTACCTATTTCGACACCGTAGTGAGATTGTTAGAGTGTTGCTGTTTTTTTAAATCGTCGAATCCACAGTCTCTGTTTACATTTTGATTATAATATCATCCGGGAACTTAAAATTCATGTTATGTAACTAAAAGGTCACAACGAAAGTGAATGTGAAGAGAAAACACGTTGTATAACAAGCAGACGTGCTAAATTTAGAATTAGGTCGTCTAAATTTAACTTAGATTGACCTACTTTTTTAGTCTGGTATGTTAGGCCTATATAGGCTACTCACTTTCTGAAGTTTTTTTTTAAATATATAGAATCTATGAGGCCTTTTAATGAGGCATACTTTGTACTTTGTTGCAAACCAGGGCCATTAATTTTAGTTCTTATTAACGTTTAATTGTGAGAAGAATTTCATAATAATTTTAAGTTATCTTGGAATCATTGTACAACCGACATATTGATGAAGTAGGCTATACCGTAATTTAAAAAACCTAACAAAACATAAGGCTTCATAAAAAGGAACTTTTACAAATGTATTAAGAAGATAGCTAAAATGTTATCGCACATTACTTAGACCTATACTAGAATATGCATCTTCTGTACGGGATAGCCTACGTGCATCAATAACTAAATCAAACATAAAAAAAAATTCTAACAAATTCAGAAAAGAACGAATATTCACAACTGACAAGAGTAACACCAATAGTTAAATCAATAGTTAAATCACCAAACCTAGAAACATAAGAGGACAGAAGGACAAAGAGTAAAGTATTAATAATACATAAGACATTTAAATTCAAATTTAGAATAGGCCTACCCCCCCCCCCCCTGGTCTCAATGCTACCAACACCAGAGCCCCCCCCCCCCCAGCAGGAGGTGAAAAAAAAACTCTATCCAGCGTAGTGCAATCCGGACCTCTGTCGAACCGCACCACAAAGGGAGTACAAGCTTTACGTGCCTGGGTTAGCCTATATCCTATGAATAACCCACTATTAGTCACCTTTTACGACATGCAAGAGGGGTGTACAAGATAAGATTAAATATGTGGTTTTCGAATTCTAACTTAAAATTGTATTTGTGGCTGTATATATAAGCTTATTCAACAAAACTTATGAAATATTTCGTATTCTTTCCCCTCCCTGCCAAATCTTTCCTGCCTTTTCAGTTTTAAAAAACATTTAATCCACTGTCCTTATAAATAGGGCCTACTAGGTTTTTAACATATTATATAATATAGACCTAGCTAGTACTTTCACTTACTTTCACATTAAATATGCACTACCTGTTATATAAATTTATATAGACTAAATATGCACACCCACTTCACGGTAGTTACATCGTGTCTAATCAAAATGTTCGGCTTCTTTCAATAAGGACAAGAACAGAGATTTAGGAACTCTTTTGTTCCTTTATCAGTGAGAATCTTTCAAAAGAATCACAAGTCAGCCAGGAAATACAATAGCTGACTCCTAAATGATACATTTTCTTGTATGATAGTGTGCACGAATGCCTATTGTGCTTGCGTACAAATGGTTTTAATGTTTCAAGTACCGGTATGCTGAAATACGGAATCTAGGCTATGTGGGCTAATCAAGTCAAATTTCCATTTAAGCTCTTTTGGATCAATAAAGTAATCTTACATATAAACTTATATGCGAGTTTCGGAAACGCTGATATACAAAATATAACCTAAAAACTTATACAAATTTATGTATAATAATTTCTAAATAGGGCCTACTTAAAACAGTTTTTGAAACGAGGTTTAACATGTTCGTTTTGCCCGGATGATCCCTGTGTGCACAAAAGTTGTTAACAATATTCAGAAAGAAGAAAGTTTCTATAATTCCCTACAAACATATATATAGGCTAGGCCTATTGTGCCAATTTGAATTTGCTGTTTAGGCCTACATGGAAATTTTAAGCCTAAGTTTGACTCTATAGATCAAAGGCTAAATATATAATATTGTTGAAGAACCCTCATCGGCTCTTGAGTATGGCAAGGAAAGGCTTATGAGTTTTCGCACGAGCTGAAAAAGTCATAATTATACATTTATTCAAGTGAGTAGACTAGCTATGTGTGGAAAAAAAGAGGGGGGGGGGGGAATGCGAAAGATACGTGAAGTATATTTATTATTTAGGCTAATTTTAAATAAGCTTCGCTATCCCTGGATTTGGCGCGAAAACACACGAGTTACACGTGAAACTGCTGGATTTTCGCAATTCCATTGTCTAGACAGCCCCCACATGATACACTGAGAAACGTGCGTGCATTTTGGTGTCCTAGGAACTAGGAGAACGATCCGTGTTTAGTAGCCAATGACGAAAAGATAGCCACTATTTACCACGTGACTAAACCAGCCAATGAGAATGCAGTTATAAGATCCCTCTACAGAACAGATTTAATTAAATTTATCTTATAGTTATGGTGTTTTATTTGCCGTATATTTATGGTCTTGTATCTTTTTTCATTTAATCTTCTAAATCTGAAAAATTAAAGTTGTATTGTCTCCTTTGGTTAAGAGTAAGCCTAATTATGTTATAGAATATTGTTATTAGCACACACTAGTCATATAAGCTTTAAAGCAATATAGTTCCACTAACAAGTTATCATGGTCAGAAAACAACTACCCAATAAAAAGAAATGTCAGTTTACATGATAAGTGAACTCCGTCATATTATCTATTTCACTGGAAGTCCACATAACATTATCTGAGTATTTAGCATTATATTGTGTGGTTTCATCTTGACAATACTGGCTTACCAGATTTGGTAAATAAATGGATGTTTGAATGTTAAAGAGGTTTTACTGCTAGATTTCATAATTAAACAATGAAGTTTTTAATGGAATGAACTTCTATTAGAATCTATATATTCAATGATTAGTTTAATATATTAATAATGATGTGTTTTTCTTCAGGTGTAATTACTCTATCTTCTACAAAGCAATATCAGCTTAACCCTTCCCGTACCGGCCTACTTCTATCTATGCTGCCTTCAGATCCCCTATATACGTGCCCGGGACTGTAAGGGTTAAGAATTAATTTTTTTTACTTCAGTTGTATTTCACTACTCCTTTGTCCCTTCCCATCTAATGCTGTCAACTCTAGTGATTTTTTTTAGTAGTTCTTCACAGACCCTCTAAAATTAATGGAAAATATTAAATAAATAGCTATGTCTCATACTGATCTAACAATAACAAATGAATCTGTTAACATTGCATACATATAGTATTTAATTTCAAATAAAGAATATATTCAATGATTAAATTGCACAGAATAAGTAAACGAATTCTTTTCTAAGTCTTAATATAAAACAATGGGAAAATAATTAAATGCATTTGAAAACATGCAATATTATTGGTTTGCATATATAAATAAAAAAACTTACAACATTTTGTATACATATTTGTTAAAGAAAAATATTGTACAAACAATATTGGGATAAGCAATAACACAGGAGATTGCCATTAAACGTCGGAAAATCTTGTGACATTTTCAGTTCAACAAATAAAAATATGCTTAGATCCACAAATATCCTCTTATATTGACAACATAAGAAATAAGGAATAAAATCTTGTGCCTCCAATAACAGAATTATTCTTTGGATCTTCTGGCAAGTATATATAGAGCAACAAGTGATAAGAACCTGAAACCAACTTGTAGTGCCACCAAAAGCCAGATGTCTAGAACTATATGGTCCTATAAGAGAAAGAGAAGATAGAGACATGATTTGATATTGAACTTAACAAATCAGGAACATATATACCAGTATGTTAAATTTATGGGAACAGTAATTACTTTTTCTAATTACCCAAGATTATACATAGTACATAGAAAAAAAACTATAAATTGTTTTTTTTTACCTCAGAAAAACTTGTATATTCCAGGACATCTTTCCCAGAATGATACAGACATTGAGGAAGATTAGGCACACCTGGAGTTGTTATATTTATTGGTTGTGATGGTGATGTGACATTAGGACATGCTAAAACAAAAGAAAAATACATATTTATTAAGGTTGAAAATATTTTAATTGAGTTTGAGCATTATATCTGGATTGATCAAATTATTATTAAATATGAGAATGTTTAAAGTAAATTAAACTATTTTTAGAGAAGCTCAACTACAATATATGAAGCCAAAGGACTTAAAAGGGAAAAATACTAGACAATTTGCTGCTGATAATATTTTTAAAACTAATAATACAAAAACAAATACATGAGTACTCTTTCTTCCCGAGTGGCATTTGGATGTGAAATGGGTTACCTGAACAAACCAGGATAACCAGTAACTTAACATAATTTAAAACATAAATAAAGATGCAGGACTATATACAGACCAGGGATGAGTGTAGGATGCAATAATTTTCTTTATAGAAGGAGCGTCCGTAATATTATAAAATAAGATACTATAAAACTTTAAAGTCAAGACTTACGTATTGTATCAATATTTCTCCACTGGTTCACCATTAAAACTTCATTGGAAAATTTAAACCAAGATAGGTATTCTAGCCACACAAAGTACACAGGCGTGTTCCTAAAACAGAACAAGAAATTAAATTATTTTTTCAAAAGTCACCCAAAAATTTTGTGTATAAAATAGAAAGCCAACATAAAGACTAACATTTCTTGATACCCAAAGCTTACATAAAATAAGACAAAAGCTTAAATGAGCCAATGAAACCTACCCATTGTTCATAAACAAACCGCCAAATAACATGATAGGGACAAATAAAGTTGGGGCCACAGCTAAAGACATGCTCACTGACCCACATATTGTTGAAATCAGGTAACCTAGAAGAAAGAAACTTCCATGTACAAAAAATATATATATGTCATTGATTCCATAATATACTGTTATTTTAAAACGTCTTCATGGATTTGAAGAGTTTTGAATAATTAAAAGTCTCACCAGAAGACTATTTAGTTCAAATAGACTGCAACAATAGATTATAGTTAGGGAGCCACTGCATTAACAAATGTTGAATTTTAATTAGTTGCCTAGCCACGTTCATCAACCTGCTGCACATGTTAATTAAGATAAAGTATATATAAAGCACATAGTAAACACTGAGGCCCAAATAGGTGTCTCAATCAGAGGAGCATTAAAGGGTTAATGATAATCATATTTAAACCACTGTCTAGAGACAAAATTAAAAAAGTTTTTGCAAGTCATTTAAATGGAACAAAACATAAATGTAGAAGTAAAGTAGTCAGACAAATTTGATCTATAAGTCAGTGAAGCAACATTGAAATATTCTGTGGCCAAGGCATACTAAGGAATTCTGTTGCCGGTATAATGCCCAGCCCCCTTTATTTCTTTTCAAATAATGTCAGGTGGCGTCAGAGCTGAGTAGACCTAAGGACACCCCCCAGACCCAAAAGCAAGTCTAGCCATCACTAGGATTTGAATCCAGAACCTTAGATACACCAGCAAAGTGGGCTGCCACTAGACCACAGTTGCACATTAAAATGTATGTCCGTGAGAAATTATTGTTAAACCCCTCTTTTATAATGTGAAGCTGCTCACTGTTTAATATGAGAACCTTTGCAGAATTTGTATAGCTGACTGTATGTTAGCATAGAACCGTTGAATTTGACAAAACAAAAACAAATGTACCTAATGCAAGGACTACATTAGCAACAAGCAATAATGTGCCAACAGCAATAAGGTAGGCCTCCCAAGAGTTGTAAAACCCTGTTGATGTGATGAGAAAGTGTATCAATTTTAATAGAAGAAAATCTAGATATGAAACACATAACAGTTAGTCTATCAAAATTTAAGCATTGATATATAGTGCTTTATTTTGTTGTCTTTTACTTTTAATCAGCTTTCAAGATCACAAGTTGTTAAAGTTATTACCAATAAATTATTTAATGCATATAAATTAATCATTAAATTATGAACAATAGCTGATTTTGGTTAAAGTAAACAAATAAAAGTTATTCACCTATCATCCAATAAGATATTGTTGAAGATATGACACTAATTATAATAAATAGTGGAACCTGTGGTTAAAGACATTACATTCTCAATTGTTATTTCAGAACAAAGCCAAATTTATACATAATTAGAACTAATTGACAGTATGCCTACAGTTATGAGTATTTATCAACTATACATAAAAGATATCTCAATAAATAATTAACTATTGGTCAACTTAACCTAAAGTTTAATTAATGGACTATATGATTCAAAGTTATAACACAAGAATTGAAGAATTGATTATTTCCTCGTCTATTAATTAAGGGTTCCCAGACATCTGTAATTTAATTGTTGTCATATTGGTCTGATAGGTTTTCCTTAGAAGTATACAGACATTTCCTGTATAGGCCTATAGCAGATTATTGCATCCTCAGCCCAAAACTCCTGCAGGGTGGCAGGGATTGGACGGTGGCGGGGCTAGAACTGGGGCGTTTTGATAACAGTGTGGTGTAATAACTAGTAAGACCAGGTGGCCTCTATATTGTCTTGTTATGAATGAGAAATGATTTATTTAGACTATGTCATGCACAGCTTAACCCAATTGTCTAGTCAAAACAGATTGACACATTTTTCTTGTTTTATTTTATTGCTGTGTATTGAAAACATATATTTGAATTTCTATGGACCAATAAAAAAAAACATTGCCCATAAATGTATACTTATATTTATTATACCATACTGTTCTTACTATCCAAATATTTACCTCTGCTATAGTCTTAGTGAGATAATAAGTGTCCACTCTATACAAGCCAGTTCCATACTCTCTAAAAAATATGGCCAGTTCTAAGGGAAACGACTGAGGAAATAGAACAACAACAAGAAATAAACAATGAACTCGCTTCATGTTTTTCTCTCTAAATCAACAAACAATTAGAGACAAAAGAATCAGTAGATGCACTGATGCTGCAAAACATAAGGCTGCAAATAAAATCAGTTTAAATATTGATCAATATTTGTAAATCAATCAAATCCTTGAGATTTTGTTTTAAAAAAGTGACTAGTAGGCCTTTAATATTTTTAAGCAACTATCCTGATTAGCTAATTATAAATGTGTGAAGACTATAAAAAGTATCATACACTTCATGCCAAAAATGTTTATAATAAAAACATTTTACAAGGAATATGAATATTCATGCCAAAAATGTTTATAATAAAAACATTTTACAAGGAATATGAATAAAAACCAATCAAAATTATCACTTTAAAAAATCTCTTAATCACTTTAAATGCAAAAGTCTTTAAACTGGACTAAATAAATCCTTTTTTTTTTTGTGAACATGTGATCAATTCATCTTGCCGTGGCCCAATATTACGGACTTTAAACTTACATTAAGCACTGCAAACAGGTTGGAAACTGAAGTGTTGGTAATGAGGAGAAAGATGGCACCATTTATACCCATAACTCCCTTCTGGTCCACAGTCAGCTGGAGGTAAATGAGACCCAAAAGAATAGCCAATGTCTGAAATTGGAAATGGTGTGCGGCTAACTATGAAATACTGTGGTTAAACCAAAGCAAGCAAACAATGTAAATGCAAGGGAAAAAAAGTATAAGAATATATATATATATATATATATATACACTGTTAAACTGATGATTGGAATGAAATGAAAATAAATGAAGTTACTAGCACTAAATGTTTTGGTTAAAACTGCCAAACAGGAAACTCTAGATCAAAACATACACAAACCCAGATTTTGTTGCATAGGTGACTGAATCCCTGTCAGCAGAATAAATTAGCTCCAATATTTGGCTGTTAAATATCTAAGATTTTACTAATTGTTTAAATAATGGGCTGATTTAGGCCCACTTTAGTTTGTTATATGGCATGTAGGTTTATATTGTATGATTATAATACTTAGGTGTACAAAAAGAAATAAATGAATTTGAGTGTTATAAATGGAGTTAATAAACTGTTCACACAAGCTAAATGTGTCACAATAGTCAAATGAAAATGTACATTTAATTAATAAATATTTATAAAAACACAGCAACTCTTAGTCATAAATAATAATACAGCAACAAGTGATAAAAAAAAGTTTTCTATGTAATTTGAGTTTATAACAATTTGTTCTAGTACTCACCAGGGCCTGCATGATTCGAACCCGAGTCAAAAAGACATCCCTAAACATACTGATCCAACCTCTCCAGAACAAATATCTAAGCTGGGTCAGCCAAGATGCTTCATATCTACATGTTGACAATTTTAAGATAAATGGGCATACATACTGTAATTATTAATTTCCTTCCATTTATTGTTTATTTTTGTTTGGCAATATAATTGTTAATTTTGTTTTTTTAGTGATAGCCGAAATTGGAGTAATGTTTACTGAAATTATGTTTACTTTAAAACAAATCCATTTTCTATTTCAGTTCTTTAAAGAGGTGACATCAAATGCATTTCACTCACCTAGAGTCACCTGCCAATATGTTACTTAACTGAAAAAAAATATATATAGGCTAAAGTTAATTTTTTAAACAATAACAGGTATCTTTTCAATGCTCAAATTTAACAAATAACATATTAAGAACCATGATACCTTCCTTGCATAAAACATATTTTTACATAGCATTGAATTTTAAGACTTGTGTTTAACAATAAGTTACAATTGACTGGCTTGTGTAACAAATATTTACAAGAGTAATAAATGTACAATATAATTTATAGCGAATTAATTCATTTTATGAACAATAAAATTTTATTTCATTTAAAAGGCTGCACTGAAAAATTAAATATATATATTTCTCTTGATTACACTACAGCTGAAAGGGAAAGGGCTTCAGTAAATAAAATAACATTATGCTATCTAGTAATGAATGTACTAAATTCACTTTGACTGCAGTATTTACCAGTGGGTCACTTTTACTGTGTCTGGCAGTCTGTGTCAGCTCTTGTGTCTGATTCAACATTTTCACACATTCGTCTGTCTCACAAAACTTGTCACAAATACTCTAAAAATAAAGTAGCAGAGCAAAAACAAAGTTATCTCCCAAATAATCATATTCAGTAATTACTTCTTTTGATCTAAAATGGAGAATCAGTTAATAATGTAGGAAATTTATACGCATGGGAAATGAAATTCATAGTGTTGGAGTTGAAGCTTACATGAATACGTCTCTTATACTCCTCTTCCTGTCCAGGTACAATGGCTAGTGTCAAAACATAATGGTCAGCAGGATTGTAGTTTGTAGGACATGGATAACCAAGCCTGCAGATTGTTGAAAATTCACCACCAGACAATGTCAATGGAAACAATTTAATAGGCCTAAATGTGTTTGTGTGCAGGTATAATTGTTAATTTTCATTTCATATGTAAATGTATATGATGCTGTAAGAGCAAGTCCTGATAAACTCAACTGCAACAACAAAGACATATTTAAATAGAGGCCTGATAAACTCAACTGCAACAACAAAGACATATTTAAATAGAGGCCTGATAAACTCAACTGCAACAACAAAGACATATTTAAAAAGACTGCTTACGTATCAAAGAACTCCATGGCTGCTTTTTGTGTACCTATAAATGCAGTTCTACCTTCAGCCATCAGTAATATCCTGTTAACATTTATAATTATAAAAATAGTTATCATCTATAGGCTAATGTACACATACAAGATTTAATTATTGTGTCATATTCAATCAAGACATTCTTTAAATCAACTTACTGATCAAACATGGCGAATAACTCAGATGATGGCTGATGTATTGTGCACAGAATAATCCGCCCTTTGGAGGCCATTTTCTGTTGAGAAACAAGAAGACATGTAAAATGTATATTCACACTGACCTATTTTGAAACAGAATGCTTTTGGTTAAAATCTTAACTTAGAAACGAATGAAAATGTATGCAATAAAAAAACTAAATTGTTAAACTAGCTGTTTGAAGGTGACATTTTGTTCAAAAATATTGTTGAAATATCGTACTTGTAATGTTTAAACATCTTACCTGTTATGTTAAAACCTACCTGTAATGTTAAAACCTACCTGTAATGTTAAAACCTACCTGTATATTGAAACATCCTACCTGTAATGTTGTGATGATGCTCTGGGCCATGAAGGAATCCAAACCTGATGTCGGCTCATCACAGAAAAAGATGGGTGGGTTCGTGAGTGCCTCTGAGGCAAAAGACAGACGCTTCCTTTCCCCTCCCGATATTCCCTTCTCTCCTCCACCAGCATCCCCTATCCTGCTGTTGGCACACTTGGTAAGACCCATCTGTAAAAACACACAAAAAAATCTCATACAAAGATAACTACTATGTCTATTGTGCTAATTTCTTTACACACCTTAATAAGCTCAAAGCCTTTTGACATGATTCATTCTTAAATCATTTTAAAAAGAGATAATCAGACTTTATAAGAAATCATTATAAATTATTTTATTTTTAATTAAATATGTTTAAAATATTGTTAAATTGAATTTCTGTCTCCATCTTAAACAATGTCCAAATAATTATTATTTATGACTACTTTTACCTCCACTATGACCTCTTCAACTCTTGCCAACCTAGCTGATTTATTTAGCTTTTTGTCCATTCTAAGAAGAGCCTGGTATGGGAATATTAAATTCACAAACTATTTCATTGTATTTATGTGTACACAGCGTAAAACTTGTTTTCTCATTACAGTATCTATTTCAAGTCATAATTAATTCCATCAGTCATAGAGAATTCTTTTTGTTATTAGACACTACAGTTAAATTATAATTTCATCACTACACTTAAAGATGGCTTAAAAAGGTAAAAACAATTTCACTGTTAAAATGTATGTTTTGAGCATACATTTTTAGGGAAACCATAACAGATTAGTTGTTAGCTGTGTATTGATCGTGCTATATAACTTTTTTTTTCAAACAGAAACATAATGAAATTATGGCAGAAATGATTATAACAATATTCTTTCAACCACTTATATCAACTTATTGTTTACATACACACCTTCAACCAAAAATTGTTACATCCAAAGATTATGGCATTATTTAATTATTATTATTATATAATGATGTTATTATAGTTGTTGGTTAAGATTTTTTTGAGGACCTGAATCATACCCTTGAATGTACCCAGCTCTGATGGGTATCTTAACATTCATTTGGGAAAGAAGAAGAGGGTCATCTTGTGTTTGGTAGTTTTCAAATTGTAGGCGTAGATAACTCAGAAAAACTAAGAAACAATAAACACTAAGCTATTTCCCTTGTTACTTTGTATTGTCACATAGAGCAACAGGACTTAAAAAGTTTACCAGAAATTTACTTTTGTTGTCAATTATTATTTCTCCTGACTAGTTTAATTAATTATCACAACAAAAAAAAAGAAATATGAAAGTTAGACAAAAATTAAGTTCTCTTTAGTTATTGAACATTTCTAAAACTTCTATTTTACAGTTAACACTGATTAGTCATCCCATATTGGTCAGTAAATTTGGCAGAAATACCTACCCTAAACTGTAACTGTTCCCTGACAGTAAGAGTTGAGATAAATAGGTCATCTTGCTGGACATAGGCTGAAATACCTTTTATGCATGGACCAATCTGGAAACATTAAACAGACTTTTATATGCAAAGATATAAATGCCGGAAAATAAAAAGTCATGAACAAAGAGGCATCTGATTATAAAGAATGGATTTAGACCTGGCACTGGTTGGGTCTGGCTAATTTTTAGAATTAAATATTTCACTTAATAATGGAACAGGAACTCAGGAACTCATATGGTTTTAACTTTATAAATTAGACCAGTGATCACTGACTGCTTATCAAATCCAGACCTACTTTTTGCTATAATAGCCAGCCAACTTGGGTATTATGACAAGCTAGATAGTTCAATAACTTATTTAAAAAGCTACAGTAAATTTTATGTCCAGAACAAGAAAGACTTACATTCCAACCATTAACTCTAATGTCACCATTAAAAATGTAATTCTTGGTGTTTCTTGAAGTCAAGACATTTAGTAAAGTTGATTTTCCAGCTCCGCTAAGTCAAATAAACAAAAATAAAATAATTAAACTTTGGATTTTTAAAATTATTTTCAACTGAACAGAATTTTGAAACAAAACATAAAGAGCACAACATAACTGCTTGTAAAACAATACAAAGGCCTATTCATTTTAAATTAAGAATAATACACACATTTCATATTCCTTTAAATTACAAATGGATGCTATTTAAAATTGTTGTTTAACTCTACTAGTGCTGATAGTAAAAACTTCTGAAAATTTCTTTCTAACATTATAACATATGCAAAACAAAACAATTCTTACCTGGCTCCCATGATGGCTACTAGAGTACCTGGCTGAACTAAACCACTCACTTGAAACATAGGGACAAAAAGAAGACATTAGACAGGTATTGAAAAGAATCTTCCGGATAAGTAAGCTAGTAAAATTATGATTATGTTGTCATTGTCAGGCTCGAAATGCCTTTAGGCTACTCTTAGAATTAGACAAATGGGAGCAACATTATTAAAATAAAACTTTAATTTATTCACCAAACCAGCTGTTTTTAATGTTAATTTGCATAGAGCAGATGACAAAAAAAAACAACAAATACAATGGCCAGGTAAAATAAAAAATGTCTTACCATCTTTTAAAATTAGTTTTTCTGTCACCTGCTTTGAAGCTTGACCAAACCATTTTTTCTTGTCTGGAATCTGTACGGAAACATTTAGGTTCTTCCAACTCAATGAAATTGGGTAGATTTTGTCTACGCTTTGATAACGTTCCACTCGGATGGTTGGTACAATTCTCTCCGACGGAGCAACCTGAGTTAAATAATATTTCATTGAGTACTACAATAAATTGAATTTTGAGAGCAAGTTATACATTCCAATCCGGTCTTTCAAAAGAACTAGCTCCTTAACGAGCGAAACATCTTTAAGTTGCGAGCTCGTCTTAATATTTTTGCCGAGTGCTCACAGAAAGCAACACGGTTAACCCTTACAGTCCCGGGCGCGTATATAGCGGAACTGAAGGCAGCAAAGATAGAAGTAGGTCGGTACGGGAAGGGTTAAAACAACAAGAGAAAAAAAAATTGATAAGATTGCTCTAGACAACTATACTACTATAGTGTCTATAGAATATAGGCCTCTATTGATCCAAACAAATGGAAATTGGACTTGATTACATAGCCTACATTCCGTCTTTTAGCATATTTTAAACAATATAAAATAACAATTTGTACTCAATATATACTATAATACATAATATCACTTACAGGTAGGCCTATCCCAATTTTCTCATCCGCAACAAATTCTGATGTTTCCTCAGCCTGTCGCACAGAAGAGTTCCTCCAATTCGCGGAACGTCCGGACAGAAGCAATGGTGTTTTTTCCTCATCGTCTGCCATTGTCCAGTAGGCCTATTTGTCCCTTGACCAAAGTGTACGTTCGTTTTCTTAACCCTTTCCCTATTTTATTATGCTACTATATTTCCTTTATCTCTTTACCGGGATTTTTTAAGATATAAATGTCATACAATAGTCCAACTTTTGTTTTTGGGTTGTTTTTAGTCGGGTAGCCTATAGGCTACCTGTAATAAAAGTAAAATTCGACGCAATCCACGTGTGACAAAAGTTAGTCTCACATATTATATCATCCCTAGATATCCCATAGTTCTCAACACTACTAGGCAATAATCCTCAGCCCTAACTGCAAACACTTTATAGCTGATCCCAGTGTTGTTTTTTTTAAAAAAAGGTACCGGAACTCCTAGTAAAACTTTGTAAAACCAAACATTGAAGACAGTGATATACAACAGTCTATGGAAAAAAAGGTGCCGGAACGCCATTCCAGTGCGTTACATTAGAAAAAAAGCACTGGCTGTTCCTGAGTAGAAAAACATTAAATGTTTGAAACGATGGAAAAATGTTCCGGAATCTCTATGGAATTCCAATAGCCTAACACAGGATTGCTTGAGCTCCATATAGATTATGTGTAGCCTATGTATATGCTATGAAGGATCATGCAGATAAAAAGGAAATCAAACGTGAAAAGTTTTATGAACATACATTTCTTAAAGTTTGTTTATGTACAAAAAAAAGCGTAGCCCAATGGGCACACCACGTCGTATCGACCGGGAAAAAACTTGGAAACCTCGAAAACACGTGGAAACCCTTTTTTTTGTTCACCGTCGATACAACGTGGACTGCTCGCGTTGATAGCCTACACAAAATTAGAAAATCTATGATTTCTTTGTAAATCTACTATCATACATCTATACAACATATTATTATATCTTCGCACATAGGACTCCAGAACAACAGCAAACACTGCAGATCTGGCGTAAACTTAGCCCCGGTTTCGAGACTAAAGAACCAATGAATGATTTTAATATTAGCCTAGGCCATATGGTAGGCTAAAACGTTATATAAATAGGCCTATAGATCTATATGCCCAGAAACTATTTAACACTAGGCAATGAGGTGCTTTAGAAACAATCTTGGCATCTTCTATAAAGACCACATCTTCTATAAAGACCACATCTTCTATAAAGACCACATCTTCTATAAAGACCACATCTTCTATAAAGACCACATCTACTATAAAGACCACATCTTCTATAAAGACCACATCTTCTGTAAAGACCACATCTTCTATAAAGACCACATCTTCTATAAAGACCACATCTTCTATAAAGACCACATCTTCTATAAAGACCACGTCTTCTATAAAGACCACATCTTCTATAAAGACCACATCTTCTATAAAGACCACATCTTCTATAAAGACCACATCTTCTATAAAGACCACATCTTCTATAAAGACCACATCTACTATAAAGACCACATCTACTATAAAGACCACATCTTCTGTAAAGACCACATCTTCTATAAAGACCACATCTTCTATAAAGACCACATCTTCTATAAAGACCACATCTTCTATAAAGACCACATCTTCTATAAAGACCACATCTTCTATAAAGACCACATCTTCTATAAAGACCACATCTTCTATAAAGACCACATCTTCTATAAAGACCACATCTTCTATAAAGACCACATCTTCTATAAAGACCACATCTTCTATAAAGACCACATCTTCTATAAAGACCACATCTTCTATAAAGACCACATCTTCTATAAAGACCACATCTTCTATAAAGACCACATCTTCTATAAAGACCACATCTTCTATAAAGACCACATCTTCTATAAAGACCACATCTTCTATAAAGACCACATCTTCTATAAAGACCACATCTTCTATAAAGACCACATCTTCTATAAAGACCACATCTTCTATAAAGACCACATCTTCTATAAAGACCACATCTACTATAAAGACCACATCTTCTATAAAGACCACATCTTCTATAAAGACCACATCTTCTATAAAGACCACATCTTCTATAAAGACCACATCTTCTATAAAGACCACATCTTCTATAAAGACCACATCTTCTATAAAGACCACATCTTCTATAAAGACCACATCTACTATAAAGACCACATCTTCTATAAAGACCACATCTTCTATAAAGACCACATCTTCTATAAAGACCACATCTTCTATAAAGACCACATCTTCTATAAAGACCACATCTTCTGTAAAGACCACATCTTCTATAAAGACCACATCTTCTATAAAGACCACATCTTCTATAAAGACCACATCTTCTATAAAGACCACATCTACTATAAAGACCACATCTTCTATAAAGACCACATCTTCTATAAAGACCACATCTTCTATAAAGACCACATCTTCTATAAAGACCACATCTTCTATAAAGACCACATCTTCTATAAAGACCACATCTTCTGTAAAGACCACATCTTCTATAAAGACCACATCTTCTATAAAGACCACATCTTCTATAAAGACCACATCTTCTATAAAGACCACATCTTCTGTAAAGACCACATCTTCTATAAAGACCACATCTTCTATAAAGACCACATCTTTTATAAAGACCACATCTTCTGTAAAGACCACGTCTTCTATAAAGACCACATCTTCTATAAAGACCACATCTTCTGTAAAGACCACATCTTCTATAAAGACCACATCTTCTATAAAGACCACATCTTCTATAAAGACCACATCTTCTATAAAGACCACGTCTTCTATAAAGACCACATCTTCTATAAAGACCACATCTTCTATAAAGACCACATCTTCTATAAAGACTACATCTTCTATAAAGACCACATCTTCTGTAAAGACCACATCTTCTATAAAGACCACATCTTCTATAAAGACCACATCTTCTATAAAGACCACATCTTCTATAAAGACCACATCTTCTATAAAGACCACATCTTCTATAAAGACCACATCTTCTATAAAGACCACATCTTCTATAAAGACCACATCTACTATAAAGACCACATCTTCTGTAAAGACCACATCTTCTATAAAGACCACATCTTCTATAAAGACCACATCTTCTATAAAGACCACATCTTCTATAAAGACCACATCTTCTATAAAGACCACATCTTCTATAAAGACCACATCTTCTATAAAGACCACATCTTCTATAAAGACCACATCTTCTATAAAGACCACATCTTCTATAAAGACCACATCTTCTATAAAGACCACATCTACTATAAAGACCACATCTTCTATAAAGACCACATCTTCTGTAAAGACCACATCTTCTATAAAGACCACATCTTCTATAAAGACCACATCTTCTATAAAGACCACATCTTCTATAAAGACCACGTCTTCTATAAAGACCACATCTTCTATAAAGACCACATCTTCTATAAAGACCACATCTACTATAAAGACTACATCTTCTATAAAGACCACATCTACTATAAAGACCACATCTTCTATAAAGACCACATCTTCTGTAAAGACCACATCTTCTATAAAGACCACATCTTCTATAAAGACCACATCTTCTATAAAGACCACATCTTCTATAAAGACCACGTCTTCTATAAAGACCACATCTTCTATAAAGACCACATCTTCTATAAAGACCACATCTTCTATAAAGACCACATCTTCTATAAAGACCACATCTTCTATAAAGACCACATCTTCTGTAAAGACCACATCTTCTATAAAGACCACATCTTCTATAAAGACTACATCTACTATAAAGACCACATCTTCTATAAAGACCACATCTTCTATAAAGACCACATCTTCTATAAAGACCACATCTTCTATAAAGACCACATCTTCTATAAAGACCACAACTCCAATGAGCAGATACGGGAAAGGATAATCCAGTAAATTGGACAATACGACAACCTGCTGGCTACAGTCAAGGAAAGAAAGCTGGAATGGTATGGCCACAGAACGAGAGCCAACGTGATTGCCCAAACTGTTCTCCAGGGCAGCACCAGAGAAGGAGATAAAGAGGAAGACAAAAAGAAATGATGGGAGGACAACATCAGGGAGTGAACGGGAGTAAAGCTGTGTGACGCAATGAGAAGGGCTGAGAGACGGGAGGAATGAAAGAGGCTGGTGTACATGTCATCTGTGGCGCCCCAACGGTCCAACAGATAACGGGATACGGAGGGTGTAGGTAGGGAAGAAAATACTAAAAAATGTTTTACCTATTGTTGATTTAAACGACTGAATACATAAAAACATACGAAACTTCCACGAGTTAAAATTAAAACATATTTTCGAACACATAAGCTAATCAATAAAATTAGATAACAACCCTACGCTTTTTTATTTTGTTGTCTATATTCAAGAATCACAACCGACCAATAATCACTTGAATGGATGAAGACATACTATTAACCTTATATGCTCAGTGTTTTTATATTTTGCATATGAAAACAGTACCATACGGCAAGGTTGTATTACCTTACGGTTCTAAAACTGTAAAGTGTAAACCTCACTAGGTCTATTAACCCTTCCCGTACCGACCTACTTCTATCTATGCTGCCTTCAGTTCCGCTATATACGTGCCCGGGACTGTAGGGTTAAACGCAATTATTTGCAATACAAAAGAAAACTAAAGATAGAAAACGTTATCAAAGGCTGCAATGTGCGTATCATATTAATAGGGCAAATTTGTACTTAGACGATTTTATCTTTACATTTTAAGGTGTTTTTTTTTTCTAATCTCCATTTTTAAAGTTACACTTATTATAATATGATATTCTATTGAGTGTGTTGACCTGCATACCATATCCTGTGACGTCTCTACTCGATTGATTAGTTCAAACGTACTCTGTAGGCTGTGACGTATTTTGTATTATGTTGCGTTACATAATGATACTATATAACTATATAAAATAATATAATATAAAATATAACTTGTTCACGGTTAGTGAACCAATAGATGCAATGTCTAAAGAAGGAACACTATGCATCTATATTGTAGACTGGTTATAATACAATTTTCACAATTTTCCTTGACGTTGTAGTCTAGTTTTTTGCAAGTGAACAAATGGCAGATTACTGAATAGGAATAGGCTAGCTAAAAAAATAGGCTAGCTAAAATATTGTTTTACATTTGAATTTTATTTTCGATAACTTATAAATAAATTATGTAAATTTTCTAGTTTGATATTATTTAAGGTTCTTAAGATATATATAATATAGTCTAGATCTAATTGGTTTTTTAGACACGGGCGCTATAACCAGTTTACATTTGAATAATTTATAATTTATCAATGAAATACTCTGGGTCGATTTTACGCGATACCAAATGAGAGCTAATGGGTGTGAAAAGAAATAGAACATATAACCAATAAACATCACTGTGTTAGAAAGTGTAACGTGTTCTTTGAGGTCATCCCCAAATGATTTATTTATAGTTATAGTAGTTATAGTGCAGCGTATTTATTTTTATATTTTGTCATCGAATCACGTGACATGTTTAAGACTAAGTAGTCTGGGTCTATCCACACTGACCTATGAATTATGTTAGGCCACAATGTATAATACAATTGACAGTTTTTGGGACTCTCATATTGATGTTATGTTATGTTTTGTAATATTATAACTAATATTAATTATTTTTTTTTCTTTATACAAATCCAGTATTCCGACCGCCATCCCCCCGTGGTACCGGACTGGGCAACAGCAAGTCTGGCAAAGGGCGGCTCTTGCGGCATGGCATGAGGCTGGCAACCCCATCCCCGTGCTACTCTACTGCCACGGAAACAATGAAAATGAGTAAGCTTATCTTATACGTTTACAGAAGATCCTTCTATATAGAAGATTATTACGTCCACAAGGCCTAAAACCCCTGCAGGGCGGCAGGGATTGGTCGGCGGCAGGGATATAAAACCGCGACATGTCGGTTAACAGTCCCATGAACTAAACCGCAGGGCTAGCCGGCCTGTTAACGGTAGGCCTATTCATTTCAAGCTGTAAATAGAGTCGTAAAATTAATTTAGGCCCTACGTTAGATATTCGTAAATGAACATTTCTCGTATTAATTGTTTAACACGATTTAATGAGTTTATTTTTTTAACATTAATAATTACAGGGAATAAATAATATAATGCTAGTATATAAATATAAGACTATGATACTTTTTTAAAAAATGAAACGGATCAACTTGATTGAGAATTAATTCTGTGTTGGTTTAATTAAAGAAGGCGAGCACAACAACTTGGTTGGATGTAATTAGTATCATCTAATGAACGCCTTGTCCTTGAATGCACCTCGCTAATTGTTCAATATCAGGTAGCCTATATATACTTAGTTTATTTCTGAATGTGTTCAAACGTAAGTGATCTCTTTGTATACTCAAAATAGCTTTGATGTGGATAAAATCTGTTCACGTGAGAAAGTTGAACCAAAAGTAGATCAAATGCCTAGCAGTTGAGAATAGCAGATGCCTTGCCTAAGCAGCTTCCTTCCAGATATTATTGAAATTTCGCACATTTCAAAAACTTCAATGTCCATTTCTTTGAATGTTTAAAATTAAACTCGCTGCTTTAAAATTAAACTTAATTTAAAATTAAAATTAAAATTAAACTCGCTGCTTTATAAAATTGCCAATATCCCTACAAGAAAAATATCCAGATTTTAGAAGATCGTAGTAAGATCAAGCCAGACTTGATGTAGTGTAAAAACACAAGTCCTTGAATTTTAAGAGTCCTGCCTCTGTTTAAAAAAACTCCGCTTTGAGTGCTTCGAGGTACTTATGAAAAATTTTGCCTATCTTAATATGCCTTAAATTAGGGACGTAGTTAAATTGTTGTAAAACTGATTTCACGGCAAGATATGTTCAAATCCATTCTATTGGTCGAACAGTTAAAGTGCTGTATGATCATGTCTTTGTGCAAGTTGAACCCACTGAAATGTGTCACTAGGTCATTCAGAAGCATCAGCTTCAACTGTTGGTTCTCCCCATTCACTACATGAATATGTAGTAGCCTTTTTTTTTTGTGTGCTTTAAGTCAAGAAACGAATCTATCCAAGACTTAATCTCGCCTAAGCCAACGAACACTGTATGCGACAGCAGATCTCTACATTCAATATCACTTTCTTGTAGAAAAAACTTTAATTGCCTGTAAATAAAAAATGGGATGAGAAACTTTGAAATAGAAAGGCCTAACAATAGATTCCGACACAGATCGCAATTCCAATGATGAAATCTTTGCACACAAACATTCCTGAACTTAAAAAGTCGACATCTAGCTTAATTTTCATATAGTTTGCAACGCAGAAGCTTGTAATTATGCTGACATTAGACTTGCATGAGAAAAATCTTCTTATTGGAGGTCTCACGCGTGCCATTGAAAATCGCTTTGCGTGCCAATTCTAGCACGCGTGCCTACGGTTGCCGATGCCTGGAAATATAGAATACTAACTACTATCAAATGACTAAGAGTTAATAAATTAAGTGTAACCACTAATCTATATTATATTAGTGATAGACATAAGGAGTCTTAGTTCAAAAGGGGTGTTTTTCTGTTGACGATATTAAACATGTTTTAAAATATATTGAAATAATTTTTTTTCAATTGGCAACAAATAATATAAACATTCAACAATTACTTACTTTGCTAAGTGACATTACATTACATTACTATATTATAAACATATAAATTAGTGGATTACAGCACTGAGCTAGATTAAAAAATCTGCCGATTAAGGGGCGAGAACTAGGTGGGTTTTTAATATTACCCAATAATCTCCCTTTTTTAAAAAAACATTATACTTGTTATGCATTGTAAAATTGTCATTATTTATTTATATATTTTTTATCAGAATAAATTGTTGAAGACTCCAAAGATGTTATGTTTTTTTTTTGTAATTTTTTTTTATTATATTTTGTTATCCTTATCGTCTACATTAAAAATTAGAATATACTTTATTGATGTTAAAAAAATAATTAAAAAGTATATTTATTATTAGGTTTGTTATTACTTGCCTGCATCAAATTCAGAGGCCGCTAAAACCTCAAACATGGATAGGAAAGGGTTAATAAATGTGCATGTGATGCCTACACAATCTTCTTGCTCTTCACATAAGCCAAACGAAATCTACTTTTCTCTTGTGCTATTTATTTTTTATTAATTTTTAAAACATATTAAAAAGGCCTATAGCTTTATCTTTTACTGTATAGTGTTGAAAATTAATATTTACTTATTAATCTTCGTCCATTTTATGACAACTACAATGGATCCCTCCCCAGCGGGCACACCACGCCGCATTGACGGGGAAAAAACGTGGAAACCACGATAAAACGTGGAAACCACAAAAACACGTGAAGACCACGCTTTTACCTCGTCAATACGACGTGGTGTGCCACTGGTTCTTAACTTTCAACTGAAACTGATAACTAAACATCAAAGCTAAAGCATTGTCTCATCCTATCTTTAATAACATTACATTGAAACGGCTAAAGGTCTAAAGTCTAAAGCGATGTTCCCCCCTCCCCGCCCCAATCCTATCTTTAATAAAGTTACACAGAAACGAAAAAACGTACAAGGACACAGAGCTTAAAGCTGCAGAAGGCGGGAAGTTAAATACAGTTTCATTCATTTGGTCTAACAACATCCATTGCTTGGGATTTTATTTATTTATTTGATGTTGTTGTCTGTGGACATTAGGGCCTACCTGTGTTTAATGCACGGGACGTGATCAACGGAGCGTGTTGCAATAACAAGCACAGGTCGCAGGTAACAAGTCGAATAGAACTAACTACAACATTTATCACTACTGCTGTTCAAGTTAACAGCGGCTTTTTAAAAATTAAAGCATATATTCACTACATTCATTGTATAAAGTACTAAAAAATGATATAAGTACACTCCCCAAAATGTAGAGAAACAAAGATAGGAGACAGCAAAGGTTAAATGAATAAATTAAGTCAGTACCAGATGACGCTATTGTTTTATTTTTAATGCTATTACCTTTAACTCATGCAATAATGCAACGACAATAACCCAAGCAAACGAAAGGAAAAATAAAACAAGAAAAAAAGCTTGTAAATATTGAGCACTATTCGAATTTAATTTATTGCAAACATTTTTTTTTCTTCCTCTTTCTTCATGTAAAAATGTTTAACTATAATATAGTCACTCGTGGACGACTCCTGAACGGATTGTCTAAATATTCTTTTATTTGTAATCCCAAATTAAATAAAATGCAGTTTGTTGTCATAAGGTTAAACTTAAACAGGATAAATAGATCTGTGTTTATTTTTAAAGTAACTTGATGTTTCCACGGTGAACAATAACAGTAACTTTCAATAACAGCTTGGTTGTGTGTGTTTCTTCAAATGTGTTATTGTAGGTTATTGTCAATAAACGATATTATATTGTGTATGTTATTGTCACTAAACTATATATATTTAGCACGGTTTAGAAATTTAAAAGTTGCTGGATTAAACAAATAACAGCCTTAAATAGTACTGTCGTAAAATTATTTAGGATTTGTGTACTGCACAATACAGATTAGTAGCCAAAGTGGATAGCTGGATGGAATAACGCATCTATGTAAGTAACTTACTGTGTTTAAATAGTACGTTGTAACTTAAAGGCAGTAAACACAGTAACATAGACTGTTGATTGTCTAGGCCAGGGGTAGGCAACCTATGTCATGCGTGCCAGACTAGTAACACAGAGCAGTTTTCAATGGCACGCGGAAGACCACCAAAAGGCAATTCAAGAGCAGGCTGACTTTTAGGCTGCTGTTACTGTGAATAATTTAAAAATGCTACTTTGGCACATTATTATCATAAGGTTGCCGACCCCTGGTCTATGCTATAACTCGAATCGTTATATTACATGTGATGTTATTCGTTCACCAGCAATTCTCTGTTATACAAATCAGGTTTTGTTAGTCCTATTTAATAGAGATGTTTTTATTAAACAAAATTGTTGGTTGATTTAAGAAAAACAACTAATGTTGTACAGATATCACCAAGGAGTAAAGTTGAAAACCATAGATCTAAAGTTATTACTAGGTGCACTTCTGTATATGTGAAGGTACAATGATATTGCATACAAAAAAAAAATGTTTGTGAACGGAATTCCCGTAAGCGTAATTTTCCAAGAACAAAAAGTCAAATACTGGGAGTGATATTTTGTTTTTAGAATCGAGAGTTGTTTGCCGTCAGACCTCAGAATGTTACCTCTGTTGTTGTTTTAAAACATAGGTTCTCAACAGGGGCGATATCGCCCCCGGGGGGGGGGGGGCGGTGAGAGGCTTTAAGGGGGCGCTGACATTCCCGTGGGCGATTGGGGGGTGATGAAGGGCAAGTGGGCGGTACAAACGTACCTGATATAATTTGAACACCACAGCTATTTGAATCTATTAGTTTTGGGATGAAATATGATGTAAACGCAAGTGCTACTAAATATCTGATATCTCCCAACAGTAGACATACATATTATTAAACTAATAAGAAATAGGAATCGCAATGACTTTTCGATGAAGTAGGAGTCAGTATTTGGCAAATTTGGTGTGCGGCCGGCTCATCCTATTGTTGGTTCACCGGACTGTCCCCCTAACTTATACTAAAATGTTAATGATAGTTTGATCTCAGTTTTACCGAGATGTTCTTTAATCCGTTTGAATCTTTTGACATAATTTGTAATCTATAAAATACGTGGGATAGATACGTAGTTATCATACAAGCTGGGTAGTTATTATAATGCTTTAAGATACACATATAAATTCTTTAGTCATATAATATTTATATTATTTTTAAATACTTTTTACAGTTTGATCATTTCAAAGTTATAAATGTAAACCATTTATTTTTGTTTTAAAAAGAAAATACAGAAATATTAACTCAAATGAAACAGGCTAATTATCTCCCTTTAATCTCCACATTTGATTTAATAGTGATGCAGAACAAGTTCTGTTTTGTAATTTGTAATATAACAAATATTACTGATTATTATTATTTCTTTACATACATTCAACATTATGGTATTCATAACAAGATTCAATTGTTACAGGATTAAAATAAATTACTTTAAACAGTTATAAATAAACATTTCCTGCATTAATTGTTTGTCCATTTAAGGAGTTTATATTTTAAACATTAATAATTACAGAAATTACATGATAAAGTGCTATTTAAAAAGTCTCTTATATTTCTAAATTCTTAATACAAATATAGATCTATTTGTTTTAGATTTAATAATATTTATGTTTAATTAAAATTAAGTTGGGGGGCGGTGAGCGGAAAAAAAAATTAAAAGGGGGCGTTGAGCCGAAAAAGGTTGAGAACCTATGTTTTAAAGTGACACTGAATAAACGACAGGTAGAACACTAAAGTTAGTTTGTTTTATTTCACATTACAGTTTATCATTAGATGTTAGTTACTATAAAAAAAGCATACACATTTCATCAAGATACCCATTATTTTAACTGAAAGCTAATGTTATTAATTTTTTTAATAGCCTGACGAGGCTAGATTCTTTAAAGCCATTATCGTATTTCATCTCATGTTTACAGACCTACTATTGAATAAATTAAAACCGTTGAACATCGGTGGTTTAAGTCTAGTCTTATATTTTGAACGGAGTTTAAATAACTGTAAAGTTATTGACTGACTTAATTCAGGTAACCCCTTCACTGCTTGAACGATACATGGGTAGTGTGAGATCCTATATCAGTTAAATGCACTGGCATGGTTTGTCCAGAACTAAGATTCAGTAAACGATCCTTGCAGGGAGACCTTGCGATCAGATCAAAGAGGAGGATCCTTGCAGAGGTCCTTTCTGTCCAGATCAAACATTCAGTTGACCATGGGAGAGTTTGATGAAAGGATACCTTTGCAACATTTGGGTCAGTTTGACAAGGAGGACAACTCTCTTCGTATCAATATGCTGGAAGATAAACACACTTTTGGAGACATCGATGATGAAGATGTTTGGGTGAGTTTAGTTCATTATGGTTCGTATTTAATGACACAATACCTTCAGATCTATAATATCCAAGCATAAGGACAAAAATGCTGCTCTGAACGAAATTAGGAGATGCTAGATTATAAGGAATAAAATTTAATAAAAATACGCTTTAAAGAAAACCCTACTATGCGCCTTGTTTGTGATGTTTTATATGTAGTTAAATTGTGGACTTTTTCTTCCGTCCTAACGGGGTCTCCACAATAATATTAAGAAGAAGAAAATATCATTTTTAGTAACTCGTGGGCTAGTGGCGCATTGATGAAGATAATGTAAGTGTAACTAAATATGTTACACCCCAGTTTGTGATTCTCTAAAACAGACGTCGATTTCCAATGGCACTCGGAAGACCCCTAAAAAGGCAATTTAAGTCTCTTCTACAATAAATTGAGTGGTAGATCAGGATGACTTTTATAGGCTGTTGGCACGCTGAATGAATTAGAAATCCTACTTTGCCACACTGTTATCAAAAGGTTGCCGACTCCTGCTCTCAAATACTTCATTCCCCTAATTGTGGGTGGGAGAGGGGGACTTGGCTGAATTTGAGCCCCTAGACACCATGCATTCAAATCCACTGCCCTCCTGCAAGACCTCGACCCCCACCCCCTCTCTCTCACACACACAAAATCCATTTCATCTTAGTTCATACTAATCTTGTGCAAAGTTGTTAATAATAACACCAATAGTCCAGAGATATCTGTGCCAGCAAACAACTGCTCCTTGAGCACCGCCCGGGTTTTCTTTCTATGAACAAAACCATATTATGTGTTTGGTGGTCTTATTCTTTAGAAAATTGTGGTCTTGTCGTCCAACTTGTTTGTATAGTCTTTTGTTAAAAGTTGTTTTCTTTTCAATCTTTCTCTTATCTACACTACTTAGAGAAAACATGTTTTAACATCCGTGTGTGTCAATGTTTATATTATGTCTATTTATGTTATGGTTGATGTCCTTTTATTTATTGACTGAAAGATGTGATTGAGGGGAAAAAAGGGGGGGGGATACAGATTATGTTTCTTTATGCATACTTTTAATCAAAGACTATAATAAGATGGGTGGCTTGATCTATTTTTAGAGCTTATATGTTCTTTTTCCGTGCGCATCTAATAACGCTATCTTAATTGACTTCTACTCTCCTACGTTTGCCTAAATGTTTCCACTGCATGCAACTTTCGATTTTAATTTTTAATTGAAAAATCATAGCGATTTAATGAAACGGAAGTTTACAGTGCAAAAGGGAATCGGGAATTCCGAAAAGCAGTCATTCTAATCATCAAATAGCAGAAAAATTAAAGCAAGCGGTCCATCTGATGATACTTTTGTTGTTTAATGTATTTGAGTATTTTCACGGAACAAGTGTTGCTATGCCGAGGATCTCGTTTTTTGAATCCATTTTGAGCACTAGGGCCGGTTCCTTGGATTGGAATATGTTTAAAAGTTGAGGAAAATTTAAAAAGCAGCAAGACTCTGGGCTGGCCAGACAATCCCCTTGTATGCCTTGGCCACGGAAACGCGTTAACGCTGCTGTACTCGCCCCATGGACCCATGATACTAATACAAGTTAAATTGTTGTGTTTTTTGTTGTTTATTTATAAGTTCAATTTTAGGCATGTATATTTCTTAAAATATATTTGCAAAGTAAAATGTTTTAAGTATCTGTTTATCATCTTTGATTTGTTAAATTTGTTTTGAACTAATAATAGACTAGTCAGTGGAAACTTGTGTCTGTCAATAGGTCTACGTGATCCAAAGTCACTCGTACCTTTTTAATTAAAGATACAACAACATGTTCGATAGTAATATTTGATGTTTGCTTAGTTCTTAAAAACATATTATTTTGTATTTGGGTTATAAAAAAACAACAAATTAATAAGGTCAAAAAATGATGCCATAATAAATAAGTTTGTTTGTTTTTTTATCATGTACGCTTACAAGATTGTTGCCCTTCACTCTGAGGCCATTGTATTTTCTGGTTATGTGGGGGGGGGGGGGGGGCTCATATCAAACAAACTTAAATATAAAAAGAAAAGAAATTACAATTAATTCCCTTGTTTTCCTTGGGATGAACACTGGGCTTTTTAAGGGTAAACAGATATATAAAATACATATAAATCAATAATATGTACGTTTTTCATTAGGTTGGGTCTCTTTGAACATATGGGGTCATCGGTGATCTCGTGGGTCTCAGAGGGTTAAATTATTGTCGAACTATTGTCTACTATTACTTGCTTATGCCTCTCGCCTCACTTGGGACATAGGACGTCAACTAGAGTCCTCACGATTCTGGGCCAGTTTGTCTATTTGACCACAGTTGAAACCTAATTTTTAACGTTATTATACATATAGCGCCTCCAAGTATTTCTTTTGTCCTGTGAGCTTTCAAAGCGAGGGCTTGCCGAGTGACACTGTATGCCGATTTTTTTTAGAGTGTGGCCAATCCGTCTCTTTTGGTAAAATATCTTCTTCCACTGGCCTCTGTACAGTTCGCTGCCAGAGTTCTTCATTATTGATTATTTCTGGCCAACATATCCTAAGGATTTTTCATGAGGCAGGTATTTAGAAATGCCTGTATTTTTTCCTGCCATTGGAGGCTGTAACTCTCTACCTTTCTGATCCATACTATTATTACTACTATTGTATGTAACTGTCTCCATCTATTTTTTTCATATAATGTCGTACCTTCATTCATGCTAAGTCTACCATGGAAAATAAAATGTGCATTTAAAATGTTAACAAACAGAACAACACTAAAATTTAATGGCAGGTCCTTTCAACAAAAGAAGATAAAAAATGGAATGGAATTCAACGAGTGCAAAGCCTGGAGAAAATGTGTCCATTGTCTTTTAGTTGGCAGCATTTGAATGTTTCAGTCAAGATTCCTTCAAAGAAAATGTGCCGTGGACTAAAGACTTCGCCACAATCCACTGAGAAACTGATTCTGAAAGATGGTAAACTACTTCATTTAACATATATTTAAATTTTAATATTAGTTTGATATTTATATTTTAAATATTCAGACATAAAAATAAAACAAAAAACACTATACTTATTACATATGCAAAGACAAAGTCCATTTCTTCCCGAGTGGCATTCGGGCATGGAATGGGTTCCTTGAACTATTCAGAAATAGCTATATGCAAATGCTAAAGTTAAACTCTTCTTGAAAGATATGGCTGTAAATTGTGAGATAACCAATAACTTGTTAGACGTATAGAGTGTAAGCTGATTCCTCCACCAACCCTCCTCCCACCTACCCACCTTTGTGCGTGTCAATGGGAATTTTTTCCCAGGAAAGGAAAAGAGCTATCTTCGGAAAACATCCGAAACCTACATAAAATTGAAGGCCAAAGAATTGAATAGAAAAACAAAACATCTCAGAAAGTCCCACACGTAGGCGATAGATTCATTTCATTGTGTTTACATTGTTTGGAATCAACAGTTTCATTTCTTAATCTGTATAGTAGTAATGAAAATTATTGTCTGGAGGACTTTTAAGTGTAATGCTTACAACTTACAAGGTATTCCCATATCCCTGTTGTTTACACAACAAAATAGGTAGGCCAAAGAGTTACCAAACACTAGAGGCTACTAACATACACACACAGACATACAAGTAGGACACGACTTTAAGAAGACAAAAAAAAAGACTGAAATGGACAATCTTCAATTAGTTTTGACTATAAAACAAATGATTCTGTTTTGATATTTTAACATCATATATATTATACCTCTGTATGATAAAGTTGTAAATTATTTTTGTCTATATATATATATATGTTTTTACTTTCATGTCCTCAAGTCAGTGGTGTGGTTATGCCAGGCACACTGGTAGCCATCTTAGGAGCAAGGTTGGTTGTTGTCAGCTAATTGACAAGTCTTAATGAGGCGTGAACTTTTCAAATGGAAGAGGTCGCGTGCTTCCGGTTCTATTTTTATATTGTTTATCATTTTAGGCATTTCCGTAAACAAAAAATGCATGCTTTTACTGTATTTGACAATTGATTTCAACCTCGCGGGCCAGTTCTAGTCTTTTAGAAATATTCAAAGGCTAAAATACTAATTATGAGGAATCTGTTTTAACATCCAAAGTGAGTAGGCGATAAGTAATACTCAAAGGGTTAGTTGCATAAAGTTAAATTTAGATTTGTTTATAAAAATAAATTAGTCAAGAGTTGCGTCCTTGGTTATTAAAAAAACACAATTCGTAGACTCATACAAATATAAAACAAAAATTCGTTTGCATCAAGCAATACGTTTGATGTTATAAATAGGTGATTCTTCACGCTAGACATTCACAATCCATCGTTTTCTTTTGGCAAAATCTTTTGGAAATGAAATATCATTTAATCTTTTACATCTTTTGGTACAACCAGTAACGTAGCACACAGACATGCTTTTTTAATTAAGTGATCGGATAAGACCGGAATTTTTTTTCTTGTCGACCTTTTATGCATGCATAATCGTTAAGACTTGTCAATATCATAATAATGAAACGCATTACAATGTATTGATATTATGGTAATGTTTCCTTATGGCTAGTTCCATGCGCCGTAAACATCTCTACTTTATATTACTGTATTGATAAAAAACTACATTTTAGATAAAACTTATGGCACAGCGATAAACCACTGGTGCCTGGATGACCCATACCTATAGAATGGGATTTGTGCTACCGGGCGTCATTGCAGGTACACGGGCGAGGCACAACGATGATGATGCGAGGGGCATTCCGCAGTGGGAGAAAATAGTGCCTGTGGCTGCAGAAACAGAGCATTAAGTTACACCGGGATGACTGGCGCCCAGACAGAACTTGGTGAGAGCCCCCCTCCCCTTAGCTCATTCCTAAACATTGTTACTCTCTGGACATAAGAGCCGAAAGGCGCGTCGTTATTTTTTTAGGCATTATTATAGTAGGGCATTTTGATAGTAAGAAACCAGTAATAACTAATTGCAATGGTTCATGCTTAAAATGGAAAAGAGTTGCTATTCCTTCAAAAGTTATCAGACATAGTATGTTAGGTATAATAATGTATTTTATTAGTTTGATATAGAATGTCCTACATCAGGGGTCGGCAACCTAAGGCACGCGTGCCAGACTTGGCAGGCAGAGCGATTTTCAGTGACACGCCAGGGATACCTCCCAGGTGGAGATTTTTTTTAATGCAAACTATAACATGAAAATCACGCTGTATGTCGAGTGTTAAAGATCAGAAAAGTTTAATACGGATTAGAGATTTTCTGTTACACACATTGTTCGTTATCACAGACAGGTTGAGTCTTGGATAACTGACTGTTGCAGCCTATGTTTCTGAATGACATAGCAACACATTTCAATAAGCTAAACTTTGATCCAACAGCACTTGAACTCCTAGACCACTGAAATGAGTTTGCATTGAAACTGGATAGCCTATATCTTGTCGTGAAATCAATTTCGAAACATTTAACTACTTCCTTTTTTTTTTTGAGTCACTAAGATAGATAGATGAGTTTAAATATATTGAAGCACTCATATTTTCATACCACATCAAGACTGAATGGCTTGATCTTACTGCAACCATCTTAGATGTGGATCTTTTTTGTTTAAGTGGAGGATTATTGTTGATTTAAAAATGCAGAAGATTAATTTTTTTAAAGACAAAAAAAGCATGAAAAATTGCCGATTTGCGAAAAAATTTGGAAGGAAGCTGTTTAGGAAAGTCATCTGCTCAACTGCTAAGCATTCACTCTAGTTTCCACTTTTGGTTCAACTTACAGATTTTATCGCACATGAAAAGTATTTTTAAGCATAGGCAAACAGGTCACTTACATTTGATCACTCAGAAGTAACTAAATATTTACCCGACATTGAACAATTAGCGAAGAGCATTCGAGGACAAGGCGCTCGTTAATTGATATGCTTCAAATAATGTTTAAGCTTGTCTTCTTTATTTAAGCATAAATAGTTTCTAATTGATTCTAAAAAATGTTAGTTTTATTGTTTGAACAAATATAAGAGGCTTATATACTAGCATTATATTATGTAATTGTTAGAATTTAACTTAGTATTATTCATGTTTTTAAAAAATAATCGTAAATCGACTTAGACAATTAATGCAGGCAATGTTTATTTACACATATTTTTTCTTCTTCTTCTGCCTTCACGTCCTTGAGGAACAGGCGCCGATTATCGACGTCTGTGGTCCTTCCTAGGACATAGACCGCCAGCAAGGGTCCTCCAGGCATCTCTATCCTGGGCCAATCTCTCCTGATTTCCCCAAGTAAGGCCCAATTCCTTGGTATCTGCTTCCAAATCTCTGCGCCAAGTGTTCCTCGGCCGGCCTCTTTTCCGTTTTCCATGAGGGTTCCAGTTCAGTGCATGCCTTGTTGTGCTGGAAGCAGGTTTTCGGAGTGTATGGCCAATCCATCGCCATCGTCTCTGGAGGATCTCTTGTTCTACTGGTTTTTGCTTTGTCCGCTGCTACAGCTGCAGGTTGCTAATTCTGTCTCGCCAATGAATCCCAATAATCCTTCTTAAACAGTTTTTTTTATAAAGGACTGGAGTTTCTTTATATTCGTGGCCGTGGCACTCCAGATTTCAGCTCCATACAGCAGCACAGGTTTCACCATGGTGTTGAAGATCCTGATATTTAGATAGTTTCTCATGTGTCTGGAGACCCAGACATTCCTGAGTTGTTGGAAGGCCGCTCGTGCCTTTCCAACCCTTGTTTTTACATCAGCATCATGTCCCACCTTGCTTGTCCACAATGTTGCCAAGGTAGACAAAACTCTCAACTTATTCTAGTGCTTCCTCTTCCAGCATAATGGGTGCAGTACTGGTGGCATTGAACTTGAGGACCTTACCCTTCCCTTTGTGTATATTAAGATCAATACGTGCAGAAGTAGCTGCAACATTGCTAGTTTTCTCCTGCATCTGCTGTTGGGTATGAGAGAGAAGGGCAAGATCATCAGCAACAAGATCATCGAGTTGGTCCCACAAGGTCCATTGGATACCATGCCGCCTCTGGTGTGTGGATGTTTTCATCACCCAGTCAATGGCCAGGAGAAACAGGAAAGGCGAAAGCAAGCATCCCTGTCTCACACCAGTCTTCACCTGAAAAGCATCTGTCACCTGTTGGCCGTGGACAACTTGGCAGGTCATTCCTTCATAAGAGTTCTTGATTATGTCCACAATCTTCTGCGGCACTCCATAATGCCTCAACAGTCTCCAGAGGGTTTGCTTATAAATTAGTTTTATACCTTGAATTACTAGTTGAAATAAATAATAATTAATAAGTAACATTAGTTATATAACAAAACATAACTTTTTTGACATCAATATAGATTACTATAGAATCAAATGTAGAAACTTATTTGAAGGGAGTTAAAAAATCCGTTATTCTTGGCGTTAATATTTCTAAATGTTTACGATTTTTCCTTTATTAGAAAAATATTTGTCTTACAATAATAATTTTAAAATGATTAAACTATTTCACTATTTAATTTTTTTTTTGAAAATTATATAAATATTATGTTACTTAAGAAATTATATGTACAATTTTAAACTTGAAACACTTCATTAACTACCCACTTTGTATGATTACTACGTATCTATTACACTCAACTAGTAATGGAAAGATCTTTTGATTGATATTCTAAAACATTAACGACTATCCCAGGCTGAGATCAAAATAAAATGAAACCACTCTGACTTCTCTACACAAAGTGTGGGGAGTCTAGTAACTGCGATCGCTTCCCGGCTTTCTGACTAGGATCAGAGTGTCGTACATTCTGATCTCAGAAGGCGTTAAAACTGGTACGCGGAGGGAACGGTAGGGACGATACACCCGGTAGTGGCATGTGGTCCGCGCCTTGCGAGAATAGGAGCTTGCTCAGTTTTTATCGCATTGGCTCTCATTCATGGTCTGCCTGGACTACAGCTGGTCAGCACTCGGCTCTCATTCATGGTCTGCCTGGACTACAGCTGGTCCGCACTCGGCTATCATTCATGGTCTGCCTGGACTACAGCTGGTCCGCACTCGGCTATCATTCATGGTCTGCCTGGACTACAGCTGGTCCGCACTCGGCTATCATTCATGGTCTGCCTGGACTACAGCTGGTCCGCACTCGGCTCTCATTCATGGTCTGCCTGGACTACAGCTGGTCCGCACTCGGCTCTCATTCATGGTCGGCCTGGACTACAGCTGGTCAGCACTCGGCTCTCATTCATGGTCTGCCTGGACTACAGCTGGTCCGCACTCGGCTCTCATTCATGGTCTGCCTGGACTACAGCTGGTCCGCACTCGGCTCTCATTCATGGTCTGCCTGGACTACAGCTGGTCCGCACTCGGCTCTCATTCATGGTCTGCCTGGACTACAGCTGGTCCGCACTCGGCTCTCAATAATGGTCTGCCTGGACTACAGCTGGTCCGCACTCGGCTCTCATTCATGGTCTGCCTGGACTACAGCTGGTCAGCACTCGGCTCTCATTCATGGTCGGCCTGGACTACAGCTGGTCAGCACTCGGCTCTCATTCTTGACGTAAGAGTGTTTGTTCAGAGGTCAGAACTAGCTGATCCACGACTGATGACACGCCTTTCGGGGCGGGAAGTCAGTACGTGCATTAGAGAAGTTGCCGATACCATGCGACATTTAAACACCGAAAGGCACACAGGAGGGGCAAGTTCGAAAGATCTACAAGCGCCTCATAATTGAAAAAAAAAATGAATTTTAAAAGGTGCTAGAATTAAATCTGACAACTAAATTAACCATTAAATTTAATGTGAAAGTTCAGTAAGAAATTATGCATTTGCTATAAATGCAAAAAGAAAAAAAGAAATATGGGAGTTAAAAAGTTAAAACATTTAACAATTGTATGGATAGACTTGGAATAGGCGTAGGAACATAAATTGAATATATACAGCTGGGATAACAAAGTATAATTTATATTGTCGTGTATTGCAGTGGTGCAGGAAAGTCAACGTTGCTGAATGTTCTAACATCGAGAAACACACGAAGCTACAATTGGAACGGAGACATACGCGTTAATGGCTGGAAAGTAGGTTTATATTGTTTGGTCATTGCAAATTGCTGTTGGAAATCTAATGTGATTCGGCCATTATACAGTACTGTTTGAAAATAATTCTACTGTTGTTTTGGCCATTGATATTAGATTTCCGTAAGGTGAATCTTAAATATCTCTACTCACACAAAACATTTTAAAAAAAACATCACAACAAAAACAACGACACAAAACTAAAACCAAAATAAATTCTGACGAGAAATGTGTTCGTTCTAATCTAGTAAGTTGTCAACAAATATAATGCACGGCTCAATAGTAGAGAGCACTGCGTTTTTTGTTACCAAATTTACAATTAATATTGATACGTGATCCTTGCAGGTAGGTGATTAGTACAGGCAAAGACTAGAATAACAATGGACCGCTTGCTATATATTTAGAGCTTAAAATAATATGTTCTTTTATCCGTGCGCAGCCAATAACGCTGTCTTAAATGACTCCTACGTCTGGCTAAAGGTTTACGCTGCATACAACTTTCGATTTTTTTATTAAATTTTCCATTGAGAAAATCATAGCGATTACATAAAACGGAAGTGTACAATACAAACGGAGATCGTGAATTCCGAAAAGAAGTCATTCGAGTCATCAAATAACAGAAATATTAAAGCACGCGGTCCATCTGATTATAGTCTTTGATACAGGTCTTCGATATTGGTTTTAAGAATTTGCGTTCCGTACAATTTCCTTTCCTGCAAAAGCCAACAAAAACAAAGAAACAGAGCTCACATTTAAATAATAAAACTAACATCCTTATTGTATTACATTGTTAATAGGACCCACGCGCGACGCTTCTTAAAATATATAAAATACATAAATAAACTTGTATTTTGGTCAGTGCGGCTAGTGGAGTCAAGAAAGATAACCAAGGATATACACCCGAACTCCACGATTATCTCTCTTTAGTCAGCATTATTTATTTAATGTATTGATTCGATTCCTTTCTCCCCCTCTCCCCTCTTCTTTTCCCCAGATAGGTCCATGCATAAAAGGTATTTCAGCCTATGTCCAGCAGGATGACTTGTTTATTACAACTCTAACAGTTAGAGAACAGTTACAGTTCAGGGTAATCTTTTCCCCGCGTAACTTTAACTTAAGCTTTATTGATTATCATTATAATATACACTTATTATGCGTACAGATAATATCATTATAATGTGTATACTTAAGCGGTAATGAATTGTATCTGCTTGAGTTAAATAATGACATGCATTTTTCTGAAAAAATACAATATTTTTTTGAATAAACCCAAATTAACCATTCAAATAGTTGAATGTAATTTAATCCACTAAAAGGCTCTACTTAGAATGGACAAAAAACTGGACAAGGAATCACGCCTGGCCAGAGTTGAAGAGGTCATCACAGAGGTAAAATTATAAAAAAACTTTCATCAATTAATATTGGTATTTATAGTCCCCTGCCACTAATATACTACTGGATTCATTGTCTTTTAGAGTTTAGAGGTAATCATATTCTTTTTCCAAATAATGTTCATTATCTCTTTCTGCATTATCATGTACTCTTTCTGTATAATAATTTCCTCTTTCCATATTATAATAATTTTACTTGTCTGTAAAATATTTCCTTTCTATATTACAATTATTTCCTTTTTCTGTATAATCTTTTCCAATATTTATAATCCTTTTTTTTTCATTATAATCATTTTCGTTTTCCCAGATTTTTGCTTTACACTTTCAGCAAAACCATTTAGTCTTTACAATTTATAATCATTTACTATTTCCGTGTAAACAAATAAATATTTAACTTCACGCGACTAACACTTGAGTATTAGTTATCGCCTACTCACTTTTGATGTTAAAAACGGATTCCTCATAACTAATATTGTATCCTTTGTATAATTCTAAAAGACTAGAACTGGCCGTCGAGATTGAAATAAATTGTCAAACACCAGCAAAAGCATGCTTTTTTTGTTTATTAGTTTAAAATAGAACAGGAAGTTCACGAACATTTGGGTTCAAAAGTTCACGCCTCATTAAGACTTGCCAATAAGACGTAGATCTTTTTCTTAGAAGTCCGTCCAAGCGATAACGACAGAATAAGCTTATTTATTGTAGACTTGAAAATGTGTTAATCAACTTATTTACACAACAAATTGACTGCTATTGTGTTCACTATGATACAATGACTGTTTTGGTGTTCACTATGATACAATGACTGTTTTGGTGTTCACTATGATACAATGACTGTTTTGGTGTTCACTATGATACAATGATTGTTTTGGTGTTCACTATACAGATGGGTCTGACCAAATGCGCCAGTAGCACTATAGGAGATCCTGGGGGAACGAAGAAGTGTATTTCTGGAGGTGAAAGGAAGCGTCTGTCTTTTGCCTCAGAGGCACTCACGAACCCACCCATCTTTTTCTGTGATGAGCCGACATCAGGTTTGGATTCCTTCATGGCCCAGAGCATCATCACAACATTACAGGTAATTCTAAATATTACAGGTAGGATTTTTCAACATAAGTGTAGGTTTTAACATTATAGGTAGAAAAGTGTAAACATACATGTTTCAACATAAAGGTAGGTTTTAACATTACAGGTACAAAAATAAACTTACTGGTACGATGTTTTAACATGCAGGTAGGTTTTAAAATACAGGTAGGATGTTTGAACATACATTTAGCTTTTAACATTACAGGTATGTTAATTTAAACATTACAGGTAGAAGGTCTTACTACAGGTTGGATGTTTCCATAATACTTTTAGGATGTTACAACATTGCAGCTAGGACTGAATAACATCTTATATCTTGTACGTTTTACTTCGTATAATTTGTTTCTTTGTACTCTTAACTTATTACTGTTTTTTTATGGTGATAATTTACTTCCTGTCTGTTACTAGCCTGTTGTACTTTGCAAGTTTAAAAAAAATTCCTACGTTTTACTTCATACCTCTCACCTTGTAGGTATAACTTGGTATGATTTACATTTGAACTATTACGTTTTACTTTGCACGCTGTACTTATAAAGTTTAACGTAAAATCTCGAGTAAGCTTAGAAGTCGCACTTTGTTTCACATTTTACTCATTACGTTTTACTTTGCACGCTATACATATTACGTTTACCGTAAAATCTCGAGTATTGGCCGCACTTTTTTTACATTTTTACATAAAACTTTAACTATGTAAATGTTACTGCATACGTTTTAATTGGTTCCTTTTGATCGCATACAATTCATTTTATAGGTTGAATTCACCGTTTTACCATTTGTTGGGTCCACAGAAAATGGCTTCTGAAGGTCGAGTTGTCTTATGCACCATCCACCAGCCGTCCTCGGAAGTGTTTTCCATGTTTGATCAGTAAGTTTTCAGCGAGGTTACGGATTCGTTCTTAAATAACGTTCAGGGAATTAGGTTTACGTGACAAAGATGCGCTATATAATATCATGATGGCGCCATTTTTTTAACAGCGTTGAGTCTATGACGCTCTAATTTAGAGATTACTTTTAAATTGCTCTTTACGTTCTAAAAAGTTGTTTGGATTTGAAGAACTCATTGTAAATGAATTTATTGACTGATTGTGGTAAAATAAGATTTGTGTTTATTTGTGTTCAGTGTTTATTTTTAATACAGAAAACGCATACTACGGAAGATATTTTAGGGCCTGTAATTGGTCCTATAGTTCATTTTACTAAATTAAAATCAAGTGCATTCGGAGGCTAATTTCAATAGAATGATTCGCGTGGACCCAAAACTTTTTAATGGGGAGTAGTCTTTAAACTCTGATAATATGGTAGCCCACTTTTTTGTAATATAGAAACCGCACACTATCATATGGGGACCACACATTATACTATGGGGCATCATTATAATACAAGATCAAAATCGATTTAGCCATCAAAAGGAAATGCAAATCAAAAGATAGCCAGTTATTATCGTCTGCTTGGACGGTTTGGACCTGTAAAATATGGTCAAACTCAGAACACCGGCTTTAACAAAAATTACCTGCATGTGTACTAACTTTCACTACTTCTGGTCATTGTAGAATAATTCTGTTGGCAGAAGGCAGAACTGCCTTTATGGGCACACAGAAGGCAGCCATGGACTTCTTTCAAAGGTCAGACAAAATATCAATTAACAATTAATTTTATTAAAAGGTTAAAATCTTTAATGTATAGATCTGGAGTCTACTACTCGAATACAGGCATGGGCGCCATTTTATCACTTTAGAGATGTGTCAAGCGCCGCATCCACCCCCTCCCCAAGAATCCGACCCTAGTAAACAAAAAACACTTCATACATCTGAACTAATTTTACTACTTATCACTAATAATATGCCAATTTACTATTTAGACACAAAGAACTATACCAAAGTGAACTTTCATTATTATTATTAAGTATGTTACGTTTTTAAAATTAACAGTAAAATTTGATGTGTATCAGTACTATCTGTCTGAATTTCTCGAATAGTAAATTTTTTGAAAGCTTACTGGCTGGGCACAAAAAATCCACTTGGTGGGCCGCATGCAGCCCGCGGGCCGCGTGCTTGAGACCCCTGGTATAGATAAATAATTAGATAGCATTATACAGGATTTATACCCTATTACTTTACATAAAATATATTTTTTTTGTTGCTTTTTTTAAAGGTTTGAGATTATATAAGCGTTGCATGAACCATATAGACATTCATTCTTATATTCCAGACTTGGTTATCCATGTCCAAATACTTACAATCCTGCTGACCATTACATTTTAACACTGGCCGTAGTCCCAGGACAAGAAGACAAAAGTAGAGATATTATAAAGGTAGGACAATCGCGACTTCTTCTTGCATGCTAATCAATTTTCTCATTCTACACGTTTAGGCTAACTCCATTATACTCCATTACACTTTAGGCTATCTGTGACCAGTTCTGTGAGACTGAGGTGTATGTGGAGATGGTCAAGCAAACCCAGGAACTGATTCTCTCTGCCAGACACAGTAATAGTGACCTCCGTGTAAGTAAAAAAAAATTGATTTCTAAAGTCGAACCTGGCACTGAGCGTAGCTTAGCACTAATCCATAGATTCATTGTGTTTAGCCTATTCTTTAGCAATTGGCTATAATTTAAAAAAGATTATTGCATCGTACGCTCAACTTTTGACCCAGTGTTTTAAATTATGTTAAGTCATTAGTTTTTCTAGTTTGTTCAGGCAACCCACTCCATGCCAGCATGCCACTGTGGAAGAAGTACTTATATGCATTTGTTCTCACGTACGGGATGAGGAAACTATTTTTGTCCTTATGTTTATCTGAGCATTGCAATAGGTTGTTATTGTATTGTGTTAGAGTTTAATGCCTTTTGTAGGCCTACTTTACTTTACTACTTTACTCTTTGCCCTTCTGTCCTCTAGTGTTTCTAGGTTTAGCGATTTAACTATTGGTGTTACTCTTATGAGTTGTGAATATATATTCTAGATCTAGTAATAAACCTTTTCAGCAGTTTTCTGATTTTTTAAAAATAGTTTTAGAAAAAGTTTTATAGTGGATGAACCCCATACAAAAGATGTAACTTCTAGTTTAGGTCTCACTAATATTACTTTGTTTTTTTTAAAGCCTAAAGTCTTGCTTTAATTTTATATCTTTAATTCATCAATTTGTGGATTCCATGATGATTTATCATTTGTTATTACACCTGAAGTCCTTACACATTTAGTTTTGGTTAAATATTACCTATGATTGAACTAGTTTGTATTGATTTCTTACATTTTCTTTTTTTTTCATCTTTTAATAGCTCAACGACTTAATGGCTGATGAATCAAGGTAATCCTAGAACAATGAATACTTCATAGTCACTATTGCATAATTCTTTATTTTGTTTTGATGACATAATGTGTGTTTCCGGAACGTTTATGAGGTTTCAGGGACATAGAGTTTCATAATAATGAAACAATTGTTTATTTAACTTAAACTGTCTTTTTCAGCTATGAAGCAAGCTGGTTGACCCAGTTTCGATATCTGTTTTGGAGAAGCTGGATCAGTATGTTTAGAGATGTCAACCTGACCCGTGTGAGATTCATGCAGGCCCTGGTAAGCTCTTGGATACAGTAAACATTATTTCAATTCAGAATAGTAACTTATTATACATTAAGAGTTAGATAAAACGAATAAGATTCCTATACTCACCGCACTCAGAAAACACACAAAAACTCACAGCATGCACACAACACATCACACATACTACACATGCAGCTAGCTGACCATTGACAGACCCCACCCCTCCCCGCACACCACACTGACAAAACACAAACCACATAGAATACACACACCACAAAGACAACACACTACTAACAGAATATACACATCCCCTACACAAGGACAGCTTACAACTCACAGAAACATAGACCATACTTTACACATAACGATCGTCTGTTTTTCTGTCTTCCAGACGTTGGCTATAGTCCTGGGACTGATCTACCTCCAGCAAACTGTTGACCAGAAGGGAATCATGAGTATCAATGGCGCAATCTTCCTGCTCATCACACACACGTCTTTCTGTAACATTTTTGCCGTGGTCACGGTAAGATCTGGTTTATGTACTTAGCACCACTTAGCACTCCTTAGCACCCTAAGTCTCCATGATAATCTGTTTGCGCATGGTTTGCAGTTGACCACTTCTTAGGCAGTTTAACCTAACCAATTATTTCACAGCTTTGACAGATCTTAAGGTAGAATAATATATAAGAAGTCCACTTGCAAGAGATGCTTAGTCAACAATAGAAGTTTTTGTAGAAATCAACATTTTACGTTACAATTTAGCATCTTTTTATAGGCCTTTTTCTCTTTTCTATCAAATATATTGAACTACTGAGAAAATTTGGTGATGGTTGAGGTAATTCTTCGTGTCTAAATAAAGACATATTCTTGCAGACAGTGGGTATATCTCTTTTCGCTTCCAAAAAAAAGAGTCTTGTCACTAAAGTAGACTACTGATATACAAATCATTGACTGCTTGAACACATAATATCGTCTTATAATTAGTTGCCTTTGCATATCGTTTTGTTATTATGAATCTGTTTCATTTAAACCAACTAAAAAAATTAACATACTTTGAAATAAAGAGCCGTTTCACTAAAAACAAAGCCTACCATAAATATTGCTTAACCCTTCCCGTACCGACCTGCTTCTATCTATGCTGCTTTCAGTTCCGCTATATACGCGCCCGAGACTGTAAGGGTTAATAAAACTATTTTGTTCAAATATTTTAACTTGTTGATTTCTTGTTTTATTTCTTCAAGTGCTTTATCAGAAACAGACATTTTTTGCTTGACATGATTAAGCTTGAACGTGTTAGAGATATGTTATTCCAGTAGAAATTGTATTGATAATTTCTTCTCCTTTAGTCGTTTCCACTCGAGTTGAACATTTTTCTTAGAGAGTACGGTAGTGGATTATACCGAGTGGATACTTACTATCTTACTAAGACAATGGTGGAGGTAAGTATCATGAAGTGATTGTCTATTGTTTGTTTCAATTTTTTTTTTAGCAAACAGCCATTTTAACTAGACATTGCATAGACCAGAGGTCAGCAACCTTTTGCTAATAGTGTACCAAAGTAGGATTTCTAATTCATCCAGCGTGCCAAGAGCCTAAAATGTATCCAGCCCTCAATGTATTGTAGAAAAGACTCAAATGTTCTTTTATAGTACCTTCTGCGGGCCATTGAAAATCGCTCTGCGTGCCAAACGTGACACGCGTGCTTTAGGTTGCCGATCCCTGGCGTAGACTACCGGTATATAAATTACTAAATAAAAACACGACCAATATTTTGAAATTCAAAAAGTTCAGACCGCGTCTATCAACACTAATGAGTATGTCCACTTGACAACAGATATGGAAACCAAAAGCTATCTGAGAGTTGTGACGGTAACACAGGCAGAAGAGACGGTCGAGCATGTGCTTTTAGACTGCTGCTGCCTTGCTGGAGCATAGAGCACAGAGTGGATGGGAACGGTCAACTGTTTGCTGCGAACCTATATGGTGACTTGGCTACACTGTCCGAGTGGCAGTGCGAGCCCTAAGAGAGTAATCTCGGTTTCCTATTCTCACTCAGGAGAAATGAGGTTCAAGCTTGGCGACACACTCCTGCAGTAGGCCATATCCATTCATGCACACACATTCCCTTACGTTTACGGCAAAACATTTAATCATTCTTACTACAATGCTGTTAAATTAGTATGCGAGAACTTAGTTATGCACTGATCGATTTTTAAAACCTGAAGTCATAAAATATATCGAAACACAAAGTAATTCATGATAAAAATTAATGCGATTATAAATAAAAATACAAATTATTATGCCAAGTTTCCTTTTTTTTTAATAAGAACTACAACTCTGTTTGACTTATTTAACTTATTTAATTGTTGAGTTATTGAACTTCAGTGGTGTTTTCTTTTGTTTTCCATAGTTGCCTCTGTTGGTTTCAGTTACGGTTATATTTGTCTTCATAACCTACTGGATGATTGGTACGTTGTTTCTAGATGTCTTATTGTATATATACACCCCCACCCCCCTTACGTATCCACGTAGATAGATAGATTGATGACACTGATTAGATAAAGTACATTGCATAGAATTGATGCAAGATGATTACATAGAATCGATGCAAGATGATTACATAGAATCGATGCTAGATGATTACATAGAATCGATGCAAGATGATTACATAGAATCGATGCAAGATGATTACATAGAATTGATGAAAGATGATTACATAGAATCGATGCAAGATGATTACATAGAAACGATGCAAGATGATTACAAAGAGTCGATGCAAGATGATTACATAGAATCGATGCAAGATGATTACATAGAATCGATGCAAGATGATTACATAGAATCGATGCAAGATGATTACATAGAGTCGATGCAAGATGATTACATAGAGTCGATGCAAGATGATTACATAGAATTGATGCAAGATGATTACATAGAGTCGATGCAAGATAATTACATAGAATTGATGCAAGATGATTACATAGAATTGATGCAAGATAATTACATAGAATTGATGCAAGATGATTACATAGAATCGATGCAAGATGATTACATAGAGTCGATGCAAGATGATTACATAGAGTCGATGCAAGATGATTACATAGAATTGATGCAAGATGATTACATAGAGTCGATGCAAGATAATTACATAGAATTGATGCAAGATGATTACATAGAATTGATGCAAGATGATTACATAGAGTCGATGCAAGATGATTACATAGAGTCGATGCAAGATGATTACATATGATGCAAGATGATTACATAGAGTCGATGCAAGATGATTACATAGAGTCGATGCAAGATGATTACATAGAATTGATGCAAGATGATTACATAGAATTGATGCAAGATGATTACATAGAGTCGATGCAAGATGATTACATAGAGTCGATGCAAGATGATTACATAGAATTGATGCAAGATAATTACATAGAATTGATGCAAGATGATTACATAGAATTGATGCAAGATGATTACATAGAGTCGATGCAAGATGATTACATAGAGTCGATGCAAGATGATTACATAGAATTGATGCAAGATGATTACATAGAATCGATGCAAGATGATTACATAGAGTCGATGCAGGATGATTACATAGAGTCGATGCAAGATGATTACATAGAATTGATGCAAGATGATTACATAGAGTCGATGCAAGATAATTACTTAGAATTGATGCAAGATGATTACATAGAATTGATGCAAGATGATTACATAGAGTCGATGCAAGATGATTACATAGAATTGATGCAAGATGATTACATAGAGTCGAGGCAAGATGATTACATAGAGTCGATGCAAGATGATTACATAGAATTGATGCAAGATGATTACATAGAATTGATGCAAGATGATTACATAGAGTCGATGCAAGATGATTACATAGAGTCGATGCAAGATGATTACATAGAATTGATGCAAGATAATTACATAGAATTGATGCAAGATGATTACATAGAATTGATGCAAGATGATTACATAGAGTCGATGCAAGATGATTACATAGAGTCGATGCAAGATGATTACATAGAATTGATGCAAGATGATTACATAGAATTGATGCAAGATGATTACATAGAATTGATGCAAGATGATTACATAGAATTGATGCAAGATAATTACATAAAATCGATGCAAGAAGATTACATATCATTACCATTAGAAATTTATCTTTTATAATTTAATTAGTCTTAAACCTTACTTTATAAAGTCTATAATTAATAAGTGTACATTTCTTTTATATTAATACTTTCAGGTCTTTATAACTCATGGGAAGCCTTCTTTATAGCTAATGGCGTCCTGATTCTTGTTGCTACAAACGCTGTTTCTTTAGGTAAATCTCAGCTCTCTACACTAGGGGTGGGCAACCTATGGCATGCGTGTTATATGTGTTAGTTGTTTATGTTTTCTTGTTTTAGCTTGGTTTACTGTTTGTTTTGCATGTTTCCTGTCTTCAATTCTTTGCCATGTCTCGTCAGCTAATCCAATGTTTTTTTGTTTTTTTTTTAGGCAGGTCTTAGTACTTCATTACAAGTTCCTATAATAATTTCTTTGAAGTTATCCCAGGTTTTGTCTATGCTTTCCTCAGTATCATCTGGTTGTAATGCAGAGAATCGGTTTTTAAGGATTAATTGTAATTCACACTTCCTCTGTGAATTCTGGAGTTTGTCAAGGTCGAACTTGGTTCTCCTGTTTGTATTTGACCTTTGTTTGGCTAACTTTATTTTTAGCTTGGCCACTACCAGGAGGTGGTCTGATCCAATGTCTGCTCATCTTTTGGTTCGTACATCCTGTAATGTGCTCCTCCAATTACGGCATATAGCGATGTGGTCTATTTGATTCTCTGTTTTGTTGTCTGGTGAGACCCACGTGTCTTTGTGACATTTTTTGTGTGGGAAGATGCTGCCTCCGATCACCAGTTCATTGAATGTACAGAAGTTAGCAAACATCTCTCCATTTTCGTTCATGTTGCCCAGTCCGTGTATGCCCATTGTCTTCTCTCTCCCTTTGTTATCATTTCCTATTTTAGCATTCATATCTCCCATGAGGATCAGTATATCTCTTTTGGGTATTCTATCCACTATACTTTGAAGTCGTTCATAGAATGCAACTTTATCTTCTTCGGGTGCAAGGTTGGTGGGAGCATAGCACATGACGATGTGAACATTTTGGAATCTTGATAGAAATTTTGCTCTAAAAATTATGTCTGAAACAGGCTCCCATTCCAGGAGACTCTTAAATGAATCTCTGTTTAATAGGAGTGCCACTCCATTTTCATGGGTGTCCTCTTCGTTTTCCATTCCAGAAAAGAGCAGAGTTTCACCTGTTTGAAGCCTAGTTTCTCCAAAAGTGTTCCACCGTACTTCACTCAGTCCCAAAATTTGCAATTTGTAGCTAGCCATCTCTTTGGCGACTTGGGCGCATCTGCCTGGTTCGATCAGGGTTCGGACATTCCATGTACCCAAGCTGAAGTGTGCCTTTTGCATCAGGAAATGTTTCTTTTTCGTCGGTTTGAGTAGAGTGGTCGGCCTTGTGGGATTCTGTTGAATTTCCCCACACAGCTTCATAAATCTCCTTTGTGGAGCCCTACTCTCGCCTCTGACTGTGTTTTGTAAGTTCGCTTTGATTTTGGTTTCTGTAACGTTTTTTTTTCCATGGTCGGGTTGTTAGCCCTGCGCACAACCGTCTGAGATGATTCCCTTTACAGCTCTCTGGATAGCCGCCTTATTTTTCGGGTAAGGTTCCCTAGCCTTTGTGGATCCCTCCACTTCCTGCAAGGCAGCAGGTTCTGATCTTGGTCCGCCCCGGGTAGTTGATTTCCCCGGTACCTACCATATCTGGTGGGCGTTCCCCAATCCACCACCCGGGGAGGCGCTCGATGGGAGATCAGAAACTCCACACAAGCCATTTAGTGTAGTAAGTGTAATACTAATTTCTAAATATTTTTGATCGTTTTCACGTTTTTTGAACGCAAGCACAATAATTGTAAGTCAAAATCTAAAATCTGTTAAAACTAATATATAAGAATGTGTTTCTTTAAAAGATTAAATTGTGTTATTTTTGTCTCTGTATTTTTTTATCGCAGGATATTTTGTATCCACTATATGTGGTTCTATCACATTATCCTTGGCTATAGCTCCACCACTGCTTATCCCATTCATGTTATTTGGTGGTCTGTTTGTCAATAATGCGTAAGTTGAAAACCTTTTATTTTATTTAAAAGTCGTCTGCTTCTTATCGATGTGTAGATATGGATGTTTCCTCTGTTGTTAATTTGTTGTTGTTGTTGTTTGTTGTTTTGGTAACATGTCTAGAACATTACTACTATCAATACATTGTAGGATTGAGAGACAGCTGGAAATGGTCGAAATAATCTCTGTAATGTTCATGTTTACATTTAAGGCTATAGATTATACACAGCTTTGTTGTTTAGTTGGTCTATAGTCTAAGCTTTATACAATCTTCATTGGTTTATCAAACAAGACACCGAGACAGAATATATCAATTCAAATTTTAGTAAAATTTCATTTACATCATTCGGTTATTCTAATTACAGGAACATACCTGTGTACTTTGTATGGTTAGAGTATTTGTCTTGGTTTAAATTCTCTAATGAGATTCTGATGGTCAATCAGTGGAGAAATATTCATAGCATTCGTAAGTATTGATCTATAAGTACTTATATTATATTAACACACGCAATTACTACAAGAGACATAACACTCAACGTAAGGCCTGGGTTACAAATATATAGATGCATATACTGTATTTAAAGTAGGCGTGCGTTACAAATATATCGATGCATATACTGTATTCAAAGTAGGCCTGCGTTACAAATATATAGATGCATATACTGTATTTAAAGTAGGCATGCGTTACAAATGTATAGATGCATATACTGTATTTAAAGTAGGCGTGCGTTACAAATATATCGATGCATATACTGTATTTAAAGTAGGCATGCGTTACAAATATATAGATGCATATACTGTATTTAAAGTAGGCGTGCGTTACAAATATATAGATGCATATACTGTATTTAAAGTAGGCCTGCGTTACAAATATATAGATGCATATACTGTATTTAAAGTAGGCCTGTGTTACAAATATATAGATGCATATACTGTATTTAAAGTAGGCCTGCGTTACAAATATATAGATGCATTTACTGTATTTAAAGTAGGCCTGCGTTACAGATATATAGATGCATTTACTGTATTTAAAGTAGGCCTGCGTTACAAATATATAGATGCATTTACTGTATTTAAAGTAGGCCTGCGTTACAAATGTATAGATACATATACTGTATTCAAAGTAGGCCTTATATAATTTATAACTTAGATTGTTTGTTTGTTTGTTTACTTCCATTAGTTATCAACTTAGCTTATGTGGTAAACTCACTAGAAGCACCAGCGCTCAGCCTGGTGCCATGGCACTTATTCACTATGGCTCCAACCTATAAACTACAATTAATCCTGGCTCATTGCGGTGCTCACCAATGAATGAAGAATGTGTGACTGTATTTGTATCTTGTATCTTTATTTTGTATATATGAACGTACTTACTCTCTTCTATAACTGTTGTACATGCATCAATATATATATATTCCTTATATTATTATTATACAAGCTTAGTTATCTGCCCTTGTATATATTTAACATGTTTACACTCCCCTTGTATGTACAGTCTAAACACACCCCCACCCTCGCCAACCCCCTTGTATGTACAGTCTAAACCCCCCCCCCACCCTCGCCAAGCCCTCCCTTTGATCCCCCTCTCGGCTACTGACCACTGGTCAAGATAAGCAACTTGCGTCTACACGCGAAATCTATTACAGTCGGCCCAGGTGGCCAGGGAAACCACTCCCCCAAACTCTTCCCCCGTAAACTGACACATACGCAACAGCCCTCGTCGGGATGTATGGTATCAAAGAGCTTTTGTATCCCTCCCCCCGACCGCCCTCTTCTCCCCCCTCCCCATTGCCCCTACCCCCACAGAGGGCATTTCTTGGTTTAAGATAGAAATAAGAAACGGGTATTGGGGCCTTAGACAAGGAACGAAACAGTCCTGTCTTCGGTCGATCCAAATATATGCTGTTTACACTGTAAATTTGTGTTGTGGATTAACTCTGCTATCTATCGTTTATGCCTAAATAAACAGTATTTGAAACTCATCCCAGCATTGAATCAATCATTGTTCTTGTGTCTGCTCATATATTAGCACTCGTGTCATATAGTAGTAAAAATTACTCTATTCAATGGGCTTACAGCACCCGCCAGCCAAGCGGGATAACGGACTAAAATATAAATAATTCTAAGGCCCAAACTTCACTGTGACATCCCAATAATCAGCCTCTACACGAGCCAAACAACCACGTAGAGTGCCCGCCACGCTACAGCTTATGATATGTAAAATGTGTAGTATTTTCCCAAGGTGTGGGAATATGATCGAATTATTGGTTTTCTACGCATTTGAACCAGACCACAATTATTTCATACGTTTTGAGGGTCCAATATTTTTTTTCAGATACTCGTCAATACTTGTCATATTCAGCTCAAGTAGCATGCATTAAAACTACATTATTTCTGTCTTAGCATCATGCAGCTGAAAGGATGCATGTAATATAAGATGAATAAATGCTCAATATTAAACAATATTTACAATAGTATGTAAACAAAACAACCGTTAATAAAATAACAGATCCATACTAAGAATAACATACATAGTTACTTTTTTAATATAAAAAGTTACAATTATATTATTTTCTAACAAATATAAAAGTTCAGTTATAATACATATAGTCTAGATTAACATACATTTTTAAAGGTGCTCGGTAAATTTGGCAATGGTTAATTCGGAACCGGTATTTAAGGCAAGGTGATTTTGGCAAAGGTAATTTCGGAATAGGTAAATTCGGCAAAACACGCAAAGCGGTAAAATTGGCAACGGTAAAATTGGCAATCATATAATATCCACTGTTTTTATTAAAAGTATTGGTTAGACTACACTCTAGTCCATGGATAGGCAACCTATGCAATGCGTGCCATACTTGGCACGCCAAACGGTTTTAAATGGCACATGAAAGACCACCAAAATGGTGAAAAGAGCATGATAACATTAAGGAGCAATTTGGCACGTTATTTAATTGAACGTCATCTAATGATCAAAGACAAACATTTTAAATAGGCGCCAAATGTACCCCTTCCCCATCCCTGGCGTTTCTTCCCCCCCCCCCCTCAAGTTACGCCTCGGCAAATGTAAAGGTACGCCTATGTGTGTAAGGTAGCCAAATTGACTTTAGGCATCAAAGCATACGTTTGTCTCCCCCACGATATTACGTAACTCTGACTACCTGACCGCCACCCCTACACCGTATGATGCTGGTTGTGTAAACAAGAGCAAACGTAGAGTGCCCCCTCCCCTCCCGCCCCCGACCAGACTCTCCTTTCAGGCACGACCATACTAAGTCCTTTACGAATGAGCCCAGGTTTGTTTAGATCGCACGGGAAACATTGCAAACACATAACAACCCTCCTACTTTATATATCTATCAAAAACGAACACAGTCCTTATTCCCCTCTCCCGAGATACACGAATTTTCTTGACCGGTTACGTCAGGGAGAGTTAAGGAATTACTTTGCTGACCTATAGGCCTATTCTCTCAGCACGGGTTGTTGAGTGTGTGTGTGTGGGGGGGGGGGGGGGGAACACATGGCCACCATAAAACATTTTATCACATTCCATTGCAGTCGGCTATTTGCCATCAATCAGTAGGCTAACTTTTGTCTTTGTAGTTTTAAACCTTGTACCTTCTATGTTATAACGATACAAGTATACATTACTTAGACATATAGGCCTACAACAATACATAATAGTTGGCTATATTTGACATAGAAACCTCGATAACTTACAAGATATCTGTAGCTAAATGTGCCTTATAGCCTAAGTAAATTGGTTTAAACATTGAAAGTACTTTTATACAATTTAAATGTTTTATTTACAACTCTCGTTTGTAATATAATTTAAATATATAAGAAAAGTAAATAATGTTTTTTTCTTCAAAATTGTAATAATAAAATGAAATCCAATATCAATATCAATGTTTTGATAGAAATACTGATTTGTTTTACTAATAACAACAATGTTCTGGGATTAAAAAGGAATTTAAACGAATACCCCCCCCCCAACCTCTTTTAGTTTTCACTGCTTATACAGTGCTTAGCCTGGTGCTACCAAGCTGGTCACTAACACTTTAATCGGTGGGGAGACGGGGTTGGGGAGACGAGGGTGGGGAGACGGGGTGGTGAGACGGGGGAGGGAGGGGCTAGAGTTTGCTTTTGTTAACACGGCGAGTCTCATTCTGGTGTTTAAAAAAGAAGAAGGGATGGCAACTAATCTACATTATGTAACATTGCTTTGCCTTGTTTCCTTGTGCTATAGACAAGGGGGGGGGGGAGGGGTTACATTTGGCGTCTATTTAAATGTTCCTTTTTATGCATTAGTTAAATAACGTAAATGGTTTTTAAAAAAAACGGTGGTTTTATTCAGTTGTTCTTAAATTGAATTTTTAGTCAAACGCTATTTTTTGTTACCTAATTTGTATGCTTTATATATCGGGGGCGGGAGGGAAGGGGGGCATTCTACGTCTGCTCTTGCAAACACTACCAGTATCATGGTGTAGGTCAAGTAGTCAGAGTTACGTCATCTCGCCAATGTGCTATAAACGGAGGAAGTTTATAGGGACGTTTTGGAGATAAGGGAATGCATTGATGCGTAAAGATCTAAACAGAACTCCAAGTGATAGTCAGTTGGGCTACCTTACACACATACCGCCTTCGGCCACCTTTGGGGGTGGGGTGCGGTGGGCTGGGGGGGGGGGGAGAGTACCTTTGGCTCCTATTTAAAATTTTCGTTTTTGATCATTAGAGGACGTTAAATTAAATTACGTGCCAAAGTGTGCCTTAATGTTTCCCTGCTCTTTTCACCATTTTGGTGGTCTTTCATGTGCCATTTAAAACCGTTTGGCGTGCCAAGGATGGCACGCATTCCATAGGTTGCCGATACATGGAATAGATTGTAGTCCTACCAATACTTTTAATAAAAACAGTGGATATTATATGATTGCCAATTTTACCGTTGCCAATTTTACCGCTTTGCTAGTTTTGACGAATTTACCTATTCCAAATTTACCTTTGCCAAAATTACCTTGCCGAAAATACCGTTGACGAAAATACCGTTGCCAAATTTACAGTGATTCATTTTTAAAAAGGGTTTTTGTAGATAAATCAGAAAAGAAAATAATTTAGGCATTACTTAATAGAATGATGTATTGTGCCTATGTGTTTCTCAGCATGTCCGAATGTCACTGGTTTGATGCCAGAGTCCAACATAACATCTCCATTTAATTTCAAAACTCCCCAATGTCTATACCGCTCAGGACAAGATATCTTGGATTACACCAGTTTTTCTCAGGTGACATATTGCTTTGTTTTTAGTAGGGATTAGTGCTTCTATCCACAAGTTGGCAAGCTAATAATAATAATGCCTAGGCTAAGCCTAAGCATTATTACATCAGCCTACATCAGGGGTCGGCAACCTACGAGACGCGTGCCAGATTCAGCACGCAGAATGATTTTGAATGGCACGCAGAAGACACACAAAAACTCGATTCATGTCTTTTCTACGAGAAGTTGATTGTTGGTGTTGGTTGGCCACACAATCACCTAGTATGCCGTGGGTGGCCACAGAAACTGGTGAACGCTCCTTCACCGGCCCAATGGATCAATTTGGTCCGACGAGATACTTTTTAGTTTACTTTGGCGAAAACGATGCTGCCAATTCGCTAGATTGTTTTATATTTGTGTTGAAATTACACAGACTATGTTCACGACACTGACACGGGGCTATTCCACACCACTGTAACAAAAATATTTGAACACAATTATTTTCAGCTTTTTTAATTTGTCACATATTAGACCCTTCGATCATAAAACTAATATGTTCACCTGTAACAAACAATGTATAGATCTATATGACGCAAGTAATAAATGATTTTATTTTCTTTCCGACACTTTCAGGAGAACGTTTGTCTAGACATCTGCCTGTTGGTTGCCTTGCAAGTTGGTCTGTGCTCTATAGCTCTAGCAGCTATTTTTATTCGCGCCAGAAGATCCAGAGAATAGAGTTATCTTATTCGCGGATCTGACATCATCTTACAGATCTTACAAATAGGCGTCAGCGTCTCTTTAGGCCCGAGTCTACTGCGAAATAAAGCATTTAAAGAGAAATAACCGTGTTTAAAATAGCGTAATCAGGAATAAGAGCAGTTGTCGTTTTTAAAAACGAGACATAAGAATGAATTGAGTTAATAATTATAATTGTCGGGTGACTTAGGTAATGCAAATTACTTAGTCATTCATATGACTTGATACAGTTTACATGTGTACAACTATATAGTTAAATATAAATACAAGGAAGAAATAAATATTTCAAGCAATTTGTTGTCTTTTTTATTATTCTTTATCATTAAACAAACTAAATTGCCCGGCGTCGCCCGGGTATAAAATAGCAAACGCCAATAGCTACAGATAAAAAATAATAAAAAATTACAATGAAAAGAAAGCGATACAAATTATACAAATATAATTATTTAGATTTTTTACTGAAAGCATTTAAGAAAGTAATTTGAAATAAATATTGTAATTGGTTTTGAAAAAAAAGGCTAGTCTTTTTATTTAACAAAATAGCTAGCACTATCCCTGGATGAGAATCGATCACCCGTCTCCCGCATGCGTCTAAAATATAATTATTAGATTTTACTTACTGAAAACATTTTAGAAGTCCTAAAATTCTTTACGATCTTTAAAAAAGGGTAATATTAATGGAAATGTAAACAAAAAAGTAGTCCGCATCTATTGCTATTACAGACAATTTGTTTATTTTTTTGTGGAATCGAACCCAGGTCACCCGCATGGCAGTCCGGAACGCTAACCACTCAGCTAGAGAGGACACTTGAAGAAAGCGAGATCGCAAAATTACGATAATATAAAGCAAAAAGGTCACTTGTCTTTAAATTAACTAATGGGTAAACGGAATCCACTCACACATCGTTTGATATATATATAGACACAGTGGCGTTCCGAGGGCTGGTGTCACCAGGTGCGGTCCGCACCCCCCCCCGCACCCCCCTCGGTACGCCACTGTATAGACATATAGACCTTTTAGTTTGAAGTAAGATTTATTTGTTCAATATAAAAAGTGTACTTTTTAAAATATAATTTTAATGTCGTTAGTAACTACTGTTGCTGAAAACAAACTTCATCTCAGCACTGACTGAAGTCCCATAATTTAAAGGTTGGTTCCTAAATCAGCTTTGTTCCGAAGTTCCGACACACACACACAAAGCCACAGAAAAAAACAACACTCAAAACATCAATTTTCTTTACTTCCTTATTCTAGGTCACTAGGACGCAATTTTGTTTGTGTCAATGAAAGAAAGCCAAAAGACCCTAGGAGAGAACTCGACTCGATTTCTCTGATTCCCTATATCATATTATGCAAGAACAAATGCATATAAGCACTCTTTCTTCCTGTGCGGCATCCGCGTATGGAATGGGTTGCCCGAACAAACCAGGAAAATCAGTAATATAACATCATTTATAACACTGATCAAAATGAAAACTAGGCTCAGACCACGGTTGAGCTTAGGACGCAATAATCTTTTTATATAAAAAGAGGGTTTGTAATAATATATAAAGTAATATTACGGTTTATGTTTTGGCAAAGAGCAAAGTTGTAATAATACATAAAGCATTAAATTCTAACTTAGAAATAGCCTACAAAACAAAAATCTATTATAATCCTCAGATAAACTTAAGGATAAAAACACTTTTCATATTAATCATATGCAAGAACAAACCCATATAAGTTCTCTTTCTTCCCGAGTGGCTTCCGGGCATGTAATGGGTTGCTTGGACCAACCGGGATAACGAATTACTTAGCAAACCGAACCGAAATGAATCAAACCGTGTTCGCAGTAATATTCTGTTTATAAGGAGCGTCCATAACACATACGATCAGAATTGATCAGATATAACATTAACTAATTGATTGTCATATACACGTTGGCCTCATTCATAATTCTAATGACAAGTTGTTCAAACTCGTGTTACGATAGGACCCTTTTTTACGTTAGCTTGAGGGGAATCTACTTCTAGTGTGTCGGCAGGGCTCTCGTCTAGGGTTCTCAACTCGGGGATTCGGGCTCCAGGTATGTCTCCTGCTGAGTCTTTATCTACCCAATCTTCTGGATCTTCTGTGTTGTCCAGAATAAAACCAGGACAGAATGGGATATACCTGAACAAATATAATAGACACATATATTTATCTGAACAAATATAAAAGACACAGATATTTATTGACATTGAAGTTTTCATGCGTTTCTAATTATAAATAACCACATTTTTAAACTATACTGTTCTTTAAAATTTAAATATAGTTTATATGAAAGTAATAACTCCGTTTTTATTGGTCAGAATTGTCTACATTTTGATTGGTCGGTAATTACTAGATTTTGATTGGTTCCTTCTAGCTGTAAATTTAACCCCGTGGCATGCGCGTGACACAAATAAAACGTAACTAATCACATTGTGTAGATGCGTAATACTCTTTATACAAAAACATGATACTTATATGATACTTATGTGATATGCACATAGTCATATAATAATAATAATATTTGTTTAGCGCTGTTAAAAAACATAATGGAAGCTTAGAGTGCATTTAACATACAACAAAGAACACGGATATAATCTCTAGATTAAGAAATATAAAACTAATTGAGGATTTAAAACTTTACAAACATAGGACAAATCAAATAAATGAAGCAATAACCGATCTAACATTTTAAGTAAGACAGTCGGGGTCTAAAGCATGTTATCTAAGGTAAATATTAAAATAATGAGTTTTTAAGTTGTTTTTGAAAGTAACAATAGCGCGTGTTCGCCTGAGTTGAATGGGTGGTAGATTCCACACCTTCGGATATTGAGAAGGCTCTAAGGCCAATGGTTGTCAGAGAGAAACGGGGCACTTCCAGAAGCGAGGAGTCGACAGAACGAAGTTTTTTTTTGCGGAACATATGGTTTAATTAGTTCCTTAAGATATAAAATGTATATTTACTTTATAAACGGTAAACGCTTCAGGTAATTTTGTATCAGCGGCAGATCATACACCGAGAGGTCCTCATCTTTAGAGCCAGCCTTAATCTTACTCCATTCTGCGATTCCACGCTCCTCAATGGTCCCTGGAACACAATGCATAGTCTAAGTACAACCGTCTCTGCAATCTATATCTCTGTCTGTGGGCTTTTGTGTCATTATATTTATGTCTGTATATGGTTCCAAGTCTAGTTTCATAGTATCTATCACCACATATATGTTTGCATGCCAAAGTCTAAAACTATAAAATGCCATGACTTAATACAATAGTAAATTGTTCATTAATTTTGATTCTTGCATCCATACCCATCAGAGCTGGGGAGACTCAGCGACAACCTTCCAGGACAAAAATTTGCAATGATTTCAGTTGGATTGGAACCCTAGGCCTCTGGATGGCAAGTGCTCACCCACGGTGACCGTCATAATAATAATAATTATTATTATAGAGTGCATCATTCCATGCTATTGCATTTAGCATGCTTAGTGCGCTTTCGTTTCACACTTCAGTTGCCGATGTTGGGGTGGGCAATGCAAAAAAAACACCAAAAGTGTAGTCATCGGCATGTCAAGTAAATATATCGATGTGTTGACCTGGTGGGCCATACTTTAAAAAGCACTTGTTATTCACTTGTGTATGTGTATGATTACAATAAGTACAACTACACACTACACACAGACGCACACTGACCTACCCTTTTACACTAAGATATCTATTCTCGTGTTTCTGCTGTATATCAGAGTAAAAATAAATTCTTTAGCCTAGAAAAGGTTTTGTTAAGACCTTACATTGTCAAACAAAAGCTTTAAGCCTGGGTAAATGTTTTTGAATAACATGACAATTGTCTGTTAAAAAACGTAAACAGACTAGCACATTTTTTTCAGGGAATATATTACAATATGTGAGATTTACAGGTTTCTATAAATAGACACATCATTACAATTTTGAGTATCATTGAGTGATAAATTACACACAAACATGTATGGCGTTTCATACAAGTCAACGAGTTGTCTGTCCATGTCTTGACATTGTTTGATGTAATTCAGCAATGTTATTGACCATAACCTGGTATTATATTTTATTCTCTGCCCACAAGTGGTTCGTCTGCTTCTATATCCTCACCTGATTTCAAAGAATTCTATTTACTTACCTGGTATTGTGTTGTCAAGGAAAAATGCCAGAATGGCTCCAACAAACATGCTCGTCCCAAACAGAACACTCAACACTTCGTCCGCCAGAGAATTCCCTGGCATAATGAACAACAGAACAGTTTAATTACTTCCCCCTTTATGTAAAATAACTGTTCATTTTTCCTTCTGAGGTTTAAAAATTTAAGTTTAAAAATAAAGGTTAACTATTGCATTTATTTGAAGCAAACATGTGTACTGTTTCAAGTTGTGCATTTCGGGACGTTTTTGAAATAGTAGAACTGTTGCTCTACCTGTCTGTATGCCGTTTTCTGAAACCCAATTCGGAACACTCAGTCCAAAGAAGATAGGAATTCCGAAAACAAACAGATTCCTGGAAGAGTTCAGATCCACAAACTGAAGGCTCGATATCCCGACAGCACCAACCATACCTTAAATTCAAGATAGCGAAATGGAAATGTTCATGTTTGTTTTTTTTTTTCTTCAAAACGATATTATTTATATATTACAGTATTACAGAGGCAAGCAGACGAAGGAAACATATACTAGATGCATATATATATACATTACATGTTGTGATTATGCTGAAGAAAGCTTAAGATAAGTTTCCGGAATGCCGGGACGTGACCCTGTACTGGGAATCAAAAGCCAAAATGACCGGGTCACCATAAAATAAAGAAACAAATTTTGAAATCTAGGTCAGATAGTCGCAATAAAATAAATAATGATAGATCTTTAAAAAAAAAAAAAGAATATTTTGCTCCAAGCAGACATTTTGTGAAGCTTGACCACGATTTCAACTGAAGCCAATATAATCGTTACTACAGCAGCCTACATGAACATTGTGAGGACATTGGAATCCGCCATAGGCGTTCATGCCATATGATACTTAAAAGCCTATAGATGGCGATATTAATAATTATAAGTATTAAAAAAACCGGGGCATGAATAAAAAAAAGTTTAGAAACAACGCCTTAGGGCAGGGGTCGGCAACCAACGGGCCGTGTGCCAGACTTGGCACGCAGAGTATTTTTAATGGGTCGCGTAAGACATCCAAATGGCAATTCTAATTTCTTCTACAACAAGAGAGTAGTGTGACTTTTAAGCTGTTTGGCAGGCTGAATGAATAATAAATCATACTTTGGCACACTTTATCAAAATACTGCCTACCCCTGCCTTAGAACATTATTCTGGCTTATTTAGTAACTGAGATTTTATAAGGAGACACCAAATGCCAACATTGTATGGTAAACAAGCTATAAAAACATGACATAATAATAATATAATAATATAAACAGCTGACGAAACAAGAGGTAATAAATAGCTTACCAAACATGACGTAGAACAATCCACCGACAATGGGCTCCGGGATGAGGACAAAGAGTGCCCCAAACTTGCCGAGACACCCAAGTACTAACATGAACAGACCAGCCACTTGTATGACAACTCGGCTACCAACCTAATCAAAACAAGCAAACAGAACAGTAACTCGGGGAACTGCTACATTTGGACAGGACATCGTCGTTGGAACTATCATAACAAGACTTTTAAAGAGTACTTCACAACCTACAGTTATATATAGATCTATATCTATCTCATACATTACCGACGCGCCTTCTATAAAGAAGATTATTGCGCCCTACGCTTATCCAAGGTCTGAGTCTAGTCTTGCATTTGTATAAGTGTTTTATATGATGTTAAGTTACTGGTTTTCCTGGTTTATTCAGGCAACCCATTCCGGCTTGGATGCCACTCGGGAAGAAAGAGTACTTATATGCATTTGTTCTCGCATAAAGGATAAGGAAAGTGTTTTTGTCCTTAAATATATACATAGAGAGAGAGATAACCATGTCTTGTGATGAAGTCTTTGAAAATAAACAGATCAACTCTTATAGTATATGTGTGGATAGGGGGGATATATTAAAATTTCAAAAGGATCTCTTTGGAATTGGATTGCATATTACAAATTATTTCTTGTAATTGCTTTTTAACACTGTCATGTATGTGTTATCCCAGTCTAGTTGCAAATGTTGTCATGTATCTATGTGTAATCCAGTCTAGTTGCAAATGTTGTCATGTAAACTATGTGTAATTCCAGTCTGGTTGCAAATGTTGTCATGTATCTATGTGTAATCCCAGTCTAGTTGCAAATGTTGTCATGTATCTATGTGTAATCCCAGTCTAGTTGCAAATGTTGTCATGTGAACTATGTGTAATTCCAGTCTAGTTGCAAATGTTGTCATGTAAACTATGTGTAATCCCAGTCTAGTTGCAAATGTTGTCATGTATCTATGTGTAATTCCAGTCTAGTTGCAAATGTTGTCATGTATCTATGTGTAATACCAGTCTAGTTGCAAATGTTGTCATGTATCTATGTGTAATCCCAGTCTAGTTGCAAATGTTGTCATGTCCACAGGGGTAAAGGAGAACGAAAAGGGCCGTGATGTAAGCATTGTTATGAATGCAGGTGTGAGGGTCTGACTTACTTTGGTGATTCCAATGGCACCTATGTTCTCACTGTATGACGTGTTGCCACCCCCAGTTCCCCACGCCCCTGCCAGGAGGCACGTGATTCCTTCCATGCCGATACCTGTACTAATGCAATATAATAATGTCAACGAATATAGATAGATAGTTAGATGCAGATACATAGATAGGTGATAGATAGATTGGTGATTTATTGATAGATATAGATACATAAATTATATATATATATATATAAATTACCAATCTATCTATCATCTGATACATAGATAGGTGATAGATGGAATGATGATACACAGATAGATGAAAGATAGAGATTTAAAATATAGATAGATGCTAGATATATAGCTTATATTTAGATAGACGATAGATAGATAGCTAATATATAAATATGTGATAGAAAAGTAGTTTATAATATATATATAGATATATGATATACGGGTAGATGATAGATAGATAGAAAAGTAGTTTATAATATATATATAGATATATGATATACGGGTAGATGATAGATAGATAGAAAAGTAGTTTATAATATATATATAGATAGATATATGATATACGGATAGATAGATAGAAAGATATAGATATGTGATAGATGATAGATAGATAATAAATGATACATTGATGATAGATAGATGATAGATAGATTATAGATAAATGATAGATAAATAAATGATAGCTACATCGATAGCTGTTTTATACATAGATAGCTGTTTGATATATAGATAGCTGTTTGATACATAGATAGCTGTTTGATATATAGAGAGCTGTTTGATAGATAAATGCATGCATGCATAGATACATAAAGATATAATTGGCCTGATAACCCACCTCTACTAATGGCGCTACTTGGGGGAGGCGGCGCCCCAGAGAGTCTGGCACAGGCTAGGTAATCCCCTACAGATTCAATGATAGAGGCGAACATGGCGGCCAGCATGCCCAATACTCCAGCCAGACTGACCGTTGGAACACCCCACTGACCTGTAATGATAGCAATACATATAAAGAGGAAGTTGGCAACAACTGGATGAATGATTTGACTGAAAGATAGACAGACTCAGTGAATGACTGACACTAAGTTATAGAAGCATAGTCAAACACAAGGAGCGAGAGATTCAGTAAATTAGAGACTTAGTGGGTGAGTTATTGAGTAATGGAGTGAGTAAATGAACCAGTGAATGAGCCAGTGACAGAGATGAGACGACTGAGAATGAGAAAGCAGGCTAGCGATTGGTTAGTTCGTTGAGTTAGAAAGGCTCGAATGAGTAAAGTGCGCCAATAGGTCACAAATTGTGTATGGTTACAATGACTGCATATGTCTTTTAGTAAGTTTACTTTGTGAAGTGGACATGAATGTTTATGGTTGTTGGGATTTTAAGGAAAGAGCTAGACCACGTGACTTACTAATTAGTAAATAGAAATTATACATTACAAAGTACCTGGATATGGAAAGCGGAACCACTGTGAGTCTCCTAGAGTTTTCACATGGATATCCGTTCTAGCTTTGTAGCCAATCGCTTCAGGGTTTGATGGGAAGACTCCAGCCTCGGTCAGAATGAGGCAAGTGATCCAGGATATGATGATGGCCAATAGAACCTTGCAATAAATTCAACAATACTATACCGATGGTCTTTTATGCAGTATACAAAAAGATCATTTAGTTACAGTGTATTTTTAGCAGTGTTATGGATTACATTTGTTTTAGGGGAGACATGACATATCTGGGGTAATTTGAGGACATACTCTTATATCCCACTATCTTAAATTGATGAAAAGACTTTTGAAATATGTTTCAATTTATAAGAGTAGTTTGACCAAGTAAATAAATTGAATAGTTTTCTTTAAATGTCTTTGTTTTTACAGTTTTTTGTCCTCTTCTTGTCCTTGTTTATGACAACAATATTTTTTTTTCTGTATTTGTATATGCATTTCTATGTATTAGAAATAAGACAAACACATTAAATTAACAAAGAGTCTAAATTGAGTGTGTTTTTTTTAACTAAATATGACCTGTAGGATCTCCATTGAATTGTTAATATTTTCATCTGACAGGCAATGTATTGTAAGACACTATACCCTCCATTGGATTTACGTTTTTGTTATCACTTTCTAAGTTACCGCTGCCACCAAAATTGTTTTTTGCAGTTTTGCTTAACATGTGTTTTATATTTATAACATCTAACATCAAAGGAAACATACTCACAGGAAACAAAGCGAAGATTCGAAGTTTCTTGTTCGGCAAGCACGGGAAAGGTATTTCGACATTCCGGAGATATTGAGAGAATATCGCTACCAGGGCAATAGTTCTGGAAAGAAAAAGGAAAGGTCAAGATTAATGAATTACTAACAAGCAGCATACTCATTGCGTCTCTGAAGTCATAGTTTTTTTTGTTTTTTTTTTGTTTTTTGTAGTCCCTTAACCTTGGCGGTCGTTGGGGGGAGCTAATGGACACTGGGTGTCCATTAGTCCTCTCTTGGGCTTGGTAGACTTGGCGGCGCCCATCTCCTCTCCAAGTCGACGGTGGATTTATAGCTGACTGCACCGAGGGTCGAACCCCTGATGCGGCGTTGGGAATCGAGCTCGCTGTCGACTTTGCTAACCATAGTTTACGACAATACAATTGATAACTTTCGGTAGGTCAATATTTTAGAGTTTCGTATATAACAAGAATTTTGGAAACACTAGATTAAACAAATATACAGAGTTCACTATTAATTTAATACACCGGAACATTAAAACGAAAAGTAGAAGGTAAACAATAAGTACCACTTTTACACTTAGAGTGCATGGACTATACATTATAGACCAAGTATATAATGACCAATAAATATAAAGACCAATGTAATCAACACTTTTCTTATTCCTTTTGCTAGGAAATATTCATATAGGTTGTATATTTCTTCCCAAGTGGCAAATAATTGTTGTGACTTCTCCCGGAATAATCCAAGCCCTTAACAATGGCAAAGAAAGCCCTACCGACATATAACTTGTCCCATTAGACAAGCTAGAATAATATATTTTACAATGATCAACGTTTTGATAGCAAATTGCCACATCAATATTATCTTAAGTAATATAAAAGATCTACTTAGTATAAAAGATCTAAGTAGTATAAAAGATATAATTAGTATAAAAGATCTAAGTAGTATAAAAGATCTAAGTAGTATAAAAGATCTAAGTAGTATAAAAAATCTAATTAATATGAAAGATTTATTAGTATAAAAGATCTAATTAGTATAAAAGATCTAAGTAGTATAAAAGATCTAATTAGTATAAAATATCTAAGTAGTATAAAAGATCTAAGTAGTATAAAAGATCTAAGTAGCATAAAAGATCTAAGTAGTATAAAAGATCTAAGTAGTATAAAAGATCAAATTAATATGAAAGATCAAATTAGTATAAAAGATCTAATTAGTATAAAAGATCTAATTAGTATAAAAGATCTAATTTGTACAAACGATCTAATTAGTATAAAAGATCTAAGTTGTATAAAAGATCTAAGTAGAATAAAAGACCTAAGTAGTATAAAAGATCTAATTAGTATAAAAGATCTAAGTAGTATAAAAGATCTAAGTAGTATAAAAGATCTAGTTAGTATAAAAGATCTAGTTAGTATAAAATATCTAAGTAGTATAAAAGATCTAAGTAGTATAAAAGATCTATGTAGTATAAAAGATCTAAGTAGTATAAAAGATCTAAGTAGTATAAAAGATCAAATTAATATGAAAAATCTAATTAGTATAAAAGATCTAATTAGTATAAAAGATCTAAGTAGTTTAAAAGATCTAAGTAGTATAAAAGATCTAATTAGTATAAAAGATCTAATTAGTATAAAAGATCTAAGTAGTATAAAAGATCTAAGTAGTATAAAAGATCTAATTAGTATAAAAGATCTAATTAGTATTAATGATCTAAGTAGTATAAAAGATCTAATTAGTATAAAAGGTATAAAAGATCTTCTTCTTCTTCTTCGCCATTATCATTCATCTCCTAGTGGAGAATAGGCCATCAACAATCTCTTTCCATGACTTCCTGTCTCTGGCTATCTTCTCCAACTCCTTCCAAGTTCTCCCGATCACATGCACATCCTTTTCTACTTCCCTCCGCCAGGTGTTCTTTGGTCTACCTCTTCGTCTTGCACCCTGGGGATTCCACGAAAGAGCTTGTCTGGTCAAGTTTGTCGTTGGTTTCCTCAATGTGTGGCCTATCCATCTCCATCTCCTTTTTTGTATTTCTTGTTCAACTGGAATATGTGCTGTCCTTTCCCATACAGTTGCATTTGTAATCTTGTCATAACATTTGATATCCATTATTCTACGTAGGCAGCCATTCACAAAAGTTTGTAGTTGGTTCAAATCTCCAACATTCTGAGCCATATAGTAAGACAGATAAAAGATCTAAGTAGTATAAAAGATCTAAGTAGTATAAAAGATCAAATTAATATGAAAGATCTAATTAGTATAAAAGATCTAATTAATATAAAAGATCTAATTAGTATAAAAGATCTAATTAGTATAAAAGATCTAATTAGTATAAAAGATCTAATTAGTATAAAAGATCTAATTAGTATAAAAGATCTAAGTAGTATAAAAGATCAAATTAATATGAAACATCTAATTAGTATAAAAGATCTAATTAGTATAAAAGATCTAAGTAGTATAAAAGATCTAAGGAGTATAAAAGATCTAATTAGTATAAAAGATCTAATTAGTATAAAAGATCTAAGTAGTATAAAAGATCTAATTAATATAAAAGATCTAAGTAGTATAAAAGATCTAATTAGTATAAAAGATGTAATTAGTATAAAAGATCTAAGTAGTATAAAAGATCAAATTAATATGAAACATCTAATTAGTATAAAAGATCTAATTAGTATAAAAGATCTAAGTAGTATAAAAGATCTAAGGGATATAAGAGATCTAATTAGTATAAAAGATCTAATTAGTATAAAAGATCTAAGTAGTATAAAAGATCTAATTAATATAAAAGATCTAATTAGTATAAAAGATCTAATTAATATAAAAGATATAATTAGTATAAAAGATCTAATTAGTATAAAAGATCTAATTAGTATAAAAGATCTAAGTAGTATAAAAGATCAAATTAATATGAAACATCTAATTAGTATAAAAGATCTAATTAGTATAAAAGATCTAAGTAGTATAAAAGATCTAAGGAGTATAAAAGATCTAATTAGTATAAAAGATCTAATTAGTATAAAAGATCTAAGTAGTATAAAAGATCTAATTAATATAAAAGATCTAAGTAGTATAAAAGATCTAATTAGTATAAAAGATGTAATTAGTATAAAAGATCTAAGCAGTATAAAAGATCAAATTAATATGAAACATCTAATTAGTATAAAAGATCTAATTAGTATAAAAGATCTAAGTAGTATAAAAGATCTAAGGGATATAAGAGATCTAATTAGTATAAAAGATCTAATTAGTATAAAAGATCTAAGTAGTATAAAAGATCTAATTAATATAAAAGATCTAATTAGTATAAAAGATCTAATTAGTATAAAAGATATAATTAGTATAAAAGATCTAATTAGTATAAAAGATCTAATTAGTATAAAAGATCTAATTAGTATAAAAGATCTCATTAGTATAAAAGATCTAAGTAGTATAAAAGATCTAAGTAGTATAAAAGATCTAATTAGTTTAAAAGATCTCATTAGTATAAAAATCTAATTAGTTTAAAAGATCTCATTAGTATAAAAGATCTAAGTAGTATAAAAGATCTAAGGAGTATAAAAGATCTAATTAGTATAAAAGATTTATTAGTATAAAGGATCTAAGGAGTATAGAAGATCTAAGGAGTATAAAAGGAGCAAGAAGTTATCTCACGTGAAACAAATGTACCAGTGAGTTGATCCCTTGTCAGACGCCACTTTGAACAAGGACAGTGCTATGAGTGAGATGGTAGGGGCAATGGTCAGCGGCCCGATGTACCTCATCAAGAAGCCGATCATCCCAGTGAAGCCGATAATTATAGACAGCAGTGAGGCCACCATCAGGGCCCCTTGTAGCTGTAAAAAAGATAGGCGAATGAGTATTTTCAACATTGGTGGGTTTATATAGGCACGTGCAGTAGCTCGTCAGTGGCGGCGCGTTAAGCAAGTGAAAATGTGGGTACAATAAGAATGAAAAGATCCATTAAGGTTTCATTAAGCCTTCATTGTGGCTTCATTAAGGCTTTTTTAAGGCTTCATTAAGGCTTTTTTAAGTCTTCTTTAAGTCTTCAGGTAGGCTACTTCTACAAGAAGTTGACTGCAGGATGACCTTCGGACTTTTGGCACGCATAATGAATTAGAAATCCTACTTTGGCACACTGTTATCAAAAGGTTGCCGACCTTTTACCTAGATTGTAAATGGGTGACTTTTCTTCGACTATATCATTGTAGTCTGAGTAGACGAAAGAAATGGCGCTATTTACTTAGAACAGAAAAGAATTGCTCATTAGTTACCCACAGAGACAGTTTTAATCTAATCATTAGCAATAATCCTGAATGCAATTACCTGACATAGATTAGCAATAATCCTGAATGCAATTACCTGACATAGATTAGAGTGCCACAGTTCTTTATGCTTGTCAGAACCAAGCGGCGCTAGTGTAGATCTGTTGACTTAAAAATTAACATAATCAGATTATATTGAGTAGGCCCTAATTAATATACTGACATTTGGCGACAACCATTTACATGAAAATATCATGAATGTCAACAGAATAACCAAACAAGGAATATAATGGCTCTAGTGTATTATACACAATTATATAAAAATAACCCAAGGCCTACTATTATATCGTTAGAACTGATAAGATAAAATGAAACGTAAGTGGAAAAATATGATTAGCCTACATTACATTCATGTTGGTCTTAATTAAAAAAAAAATTTGACATGTTTATTTCTGTAGATTTTCACAACATTGCCACGACATAAAGAGTTAAATGTACTAGATTATCAACCTGTCTGAAACTTTTTACTTGTGATTTAATCAGGCTCTTAAAGCTACTAAATTATGAAATTATGTAATGTTGAACAGTGAGTTAACTTGATCATCAGCACCATCAGACCAGTGACTTTCGTCGTGGGGGGAAGGGGGTGCTACAACGGTGCGCGTAACCTTGTAAAAAGTCTCAAAACCCGGACGAGCCGAAGCACTAGAGCCGGGGCGTAACGCAATAGAAGTGAGTTATCAAAAACTCTGTCCGGGATCCAGCCACCCCACGGCACGCCGAAGGCGTGGCGTGCCATGTAAACGGGAAGGATTCCGCAGGCCAGCGACCGTTCGCTGCGGTTCCCCTAAGGACCATTATCGTGGTGGCTCTCCCGTATATCTGCATTGTCACCCGGTAGCACAAATCCTGTACTATAGGCACAGGCATCCAGGCACCGGGCGGGTCGTGAGACTGGGTTGCAGCATCCATTGCTTCCTCCCCCCCGAGACCCCGTGGCCTCTCGGCAGTGCAATGGATCTCGGACATGCTGCGGGGGCTGTCCCCCATGCGTTAGCCCGCCGGTGTTTTCAAAGAAAATTACTGGCGGTTTACACACTACGCCGCTTTGAGGCCCATGGGTACAGTAGTGGGTGCGCGTAACCAGATTTCTCCATTCGTCCCGGTCAGAAGTCGTCTGTAGAAGCGCATCAAGAGGTAGTTCGGTCCTTTCTTTCAGGTTGTCCAACCAATTCTTTTCCTGGCGACCTTTTCAGCGTATTCCTTCCACTGTACCTTGTAGGATGGTTTCGGCCAAGGAGTCATGCCTTACATCAGGGGTCGGCGGCAACCTTATGCTAACAGTGTGCCAAACTAGAATTTCTAAATCATTCAGCGTGCCAACAGCCTAACAGTTAACCTGCTGTTATATTTTTAAAACTATATTTTATAGGACAATTAATTGAACACCGTAGCAAGACCAAGGCCAAAAGCAAAAGAGATTATATAAGGAGAAGATACTTAAAGAGTATTATATTTAATACAAATTAACGTGTTTGTGATTATCATCCTTTTTATTTGCCTTTATATCAAATACAATATTTTGTGACTAAACTTTCACATTTATGGAGACTAATGTCGTAACTCTTAGCATTATCATTGTCGACCCCTGCCTTACGGTATGACCAAACAATCGCAGCTTTCGTCGTTTTACAGTTGAAAGGAGTGCCTCGTGTTTATGGACCTGGAGTCCTGGAGTTAACTTCACAAGCAACTTCTCTAAGATTGTGGACCTGGAGTCCTGGAGTTACCTTCACAAGCAACTTCTCTAGGATTATGGACCTGGAGTCCTGGAGTTAACTTCACAAGCAACTTCTCTAAGATTATGGTTCTGAAGTTCTGGAGTTAACTTCACAAGCAACTTCTCTAAGATTATGGACCTGGAGTCCTGGAGTTAACTTCACAAGCAACTTCTCAAAGATTATGGACCTGGAGTCCTGGAGTTAACTTCACAAGCAGCTTCTCTAAAATTATGGACCTGGCGTCCTGGAGTTAACTTCACAAGCAACTTCTCTAAGATTATGGACCTGGAGTCCTGGAGTTAACTTCACAAGCAACTTCTCTAAGATTATGGACCTGGAGTTAACTTCACAAGCAACTTCTCTAAGATTATGAACCTGGAGTTAACTTCATATAACTTCACAAGCAACTTCTCTAGTCCAACTTTGCATTATGTTACAGTAAAGTAATCCCATAGCACCGAATTGATCCAAAGGCCGGCGAAGCAACATTCACCAGTTTCCGTGGCCACATCATACTAGGGGACTATGTGGCCAGCACAATGTCCAGCCAACTTTACTTTTCCCTAGCTAATGTCAAGTTGGTCTACCCATCAGACTCAGCCTCCAGACCAGGGTAAAAAAAAGACTTCACCAGGATTCGAACCCAGGATCTTCGGTTAAAGTGTCCTTTTAACCGTTACAGTCCCGGGCGCGTATATAGCAGGACAGAAGATAGCATAGATAGAAAGTAGGTCGGTACAGGAAGGGTTAATGTTAAAGTTCTGACATTTATATTGTGTTCTACTGTTAAACAAAATATTTTCAAAGTCAGTTAACAAGTCAGGGTTCTACTGACCTTTGGGGTCATTGTATGGACAGTTGGCAGGTGATATTGACATGACGACAAAGGCAGGAACGATGAAAGAATAGCTTATGCTCTGTATAATAGGCAGCCTATTAGATATAGATATAGATATATATAAACATTATACATTTTCAGTAGTAAACTAGTTTTAATACAATGTAAATTAGATATAGTCATTATATGCTATACGCATGTACTGTGAGTATATAGGTGAGTAAGGTGAGTAGTAATAATACATAAGGCATTAAACTCTAATTTAGAAATACAACCCAATAACAACATGTTGCAATACTCAGATAAACGTAAAGACAAAAACACTTTCCTTGTCCCTTATGCGAGAACAATTACATATAAGTACTCTTTCTTCCCGAGTGGCATTCGGGCATGGAATGGGTTCCCTGAACAAACCAGGAAAACCAGGCACTTAACATCATTTAAAACATTAAAGATGCAAGACTAGACTCGGACCGCGGATGGGCGTAGGACGCAATAATCTTCTTGTGTTCTTATCTTATACATTACCGACGCTCCTTCTATAAATAATATAATTATAGAAAGAGCGTCTGTAAATATAAAAGATAAGATAAGAAGCACAGAGTGTGTGCCTACAGATGGATGAAAGAAAACCTCACCTGATACCAAACGTACTCTGAAGAATCGAAGAGAAGCCGGACACGAAGATGACCGTGTTGATTAACTCCCCTAGGCCGACGTCATCGCCTTCAATGCAGATGGCGCGGCTGATGATCACGGGATAGGCAAAAGTGGCGCCAAAAGCAGTCAGAAATTGCTTAAGAATATAAAACAATATATTACCATTAACCTATAACTCCGTGACAGTAAATCTGGAAAGCCTTCTTTAAAACATATGAGAAAAAAATGGTAATTTGGACATAAGGCAATTGTTATTGTATTTGAAATAGATTTATTGTAGGTTGGAATTTACTTAAATCGAATAAGATAGAACACAAGTCAAGTGTCATATTACATGAAATTGGTTGAAAAGGTTGAAAATATGGAAAGTGTCTTTCTTACTTGAAATCGAATAAGATAGGACTTATATGATGTGTCTTTTCACTTGAAATCGAATTAGATAAACAAGGTTTACCTGAAATCCTAGAAGTATACACAAATACCAGGGAGGGACATCGTCCACCTTGTAAAGAATATCCAACGTGTTGACGTTGTCAGTATTGTTTGAACCTGACTGTGTCGCCGCCCCTGGGCGCTTGGCCGTGGGGCTCATTTGTTTCGAACCTTCTTGGGGATTCTCGACATGTCCTTTTCCTCCCCTCTCCTTCCCTCTCCTCGTGACTCCGTTGACGTCTGCTACTTGGGAGACCATGTGACTTGATTACGACGTCTTGGACAACCTCCTTTAAAAAAACAGATAATGACACCCCATGAATTTATTCCATTCTCAACCAGTATTCTTGAAATGCAACTCTTTGCTCAAGGTTCTGTTGTTTTTTAAGGGCAGGCCCCACGAGAGAGGGGTACAGCCGTACGCCGTACCGGGGCCCATAAGACTTTAAGGGGGCCCATGAAAATTAAAATTTAAAATTATATTTGCAATTAGGCAAATATTTTTTAATTGTTGCTAAGCTAAGAGGAGATGCCCCAAAACCTCCTACAATCTTATGTGGCGCTGGGGGGGGGGGGGGGGGGCTGCATACTTTTGGTATTCTTTGAATGTGTACTTGAATATTTTGTTAAATATGAAAAGAAGCCTCTAGTTGTATTATAGGGCCCAATTATTTTCGATCGCATTTAGGATCTCTTTTTTTTATTATTTTTCTCCAGAGACACTTACAAATATAGACCTATGAGCCTTACAGGCTTACAGTTGTCCCTGTTAGCTTAGTAGCCTAGCCCTAAATACGTTGCATACTAGTAAGGCAGACAAAGCTAGTTAGTCGATCATTTTACACTTTAAGGATTTCCATTGCGGTAGCCAAGAGGGACGGTTGAAGTTATCATAATTTTAGACAAATGTATTGAAAATTTAAAACACATTTTTCAACTATATTGCCACAGCAGATCTAACGTTACGTTGGACTACCTATCTATGACTGCTTCTGTCTCGAGAGACAATGGATGCGCCCCTCTTCAACTTCCACTGGGTTGTAGCCAGCAGGTTCTGCGGTGGCTGAACAGTTCGATTCTTGAGTGGCGATCCCTGGAATAGCCGAGGCATCTGTATTCAGTAGCAGTCTGTCCATCTGGCGGTTTTGGCATTTTTTCTCCTAATTCTCTTCTCCAGAGATTCCTTGACTCTCTTTGCCTCAGAGACAGATACACCAGCATGCACGGCCTGTCTCCATGCTGTACGGTCCACCGCAGACTGATCCCAGGTTTGTAGGTCGATTTTGTAGACCTGAGGTCACGTTTTAGAACATCCCTGTAATTTAGCATTGTCGCCCTGGGACCCTTGTGCCATTCTCCAGCTCTCCATATAAAATATATTTAGGGATGCGGCCGTCTAGCATCCAGCTGACATGACCCACCCAGCGCAATCTGCGTTGGGTTAGCAGGGAGTAGATGCTAGGAATATTTGCTCGGTCCAGGATCTCATGGTTGGCTATGTGGTCCTTCCGAAAGACGCCCAATATTCGGCGCAAACATCTCATGTGTAAAATGTTTAACTGGTGTTCCTGGCGCATGTAGGTTGACCAGTTGACCAGCTCTCACTGCCGTAAAGTAGTGTACTAAGAATGCATGCCTTGTAGACCATCATTTTGGTGATCCTCGTCAGTTTTGAGTTTTCGCAAACACGCTTGGATAGCCTAGCCATAGCAGTAGATGCCTTTTTCATCCCGAGTGGCAAACGTATGTAATACAAATAAATCATCTAGATATGACTAGTGTTAAAAAACAAAGTAGGGGGGGGGGGCAGAAAAGATCTCGTACCGGCATCTTTTTTTTTCTCTCGAGGGCCCTGATTTAAGGGTATAACACTTATTATTTTAATCTTATAAAATGTTAGGTACGGTACAACTAAGTGAGCAGCTTAAATTTGAGAGTTCTGTTTCTAACATATACTTACATTATATGTCTAGACTATCTTCCTTTGTTGATATCCTGGTTTGTTGTAAACAAGGGTGTCGTGTAAACTTATATTTATACCCTGGTGACGTCAGCCAGTTGGGTCAAGGCTAAGAACTAACTGTTGAAGATCGTCTCCCTTTCGAAAATAAAACGAATGTAACCTACGTAGTAATATAGAACATAAAATAATAAAACTACAGTTTACCCCGAAACAACCTGCACTTTATCCACTCATACAAAAACTGAATTGTTAACCAAAATGTTAAAAACAAAATACTTACAATATAGTTATATTCTAGGCCTAGTTTCGTTTTTGTCAAATATCCTGTTTAGTTCTACAATAGTACGCCATTAAAAGTTCAATAAAACTAACATGTCGTCTGCTTTTCGGGTATAAAAAAAACACTTGAAGATTACCTCCACTTGGAATCAATAAATGTACATGGTTTTCTGAAATATATAGATAAATAGAAAACAATAACAAAATGTTAGTTTACCTCAAAAACACGCACACACATTTTATGATATATTGATGCTCTATTGTTATCAGTAATGTGTAGCATGCATTTAAAGGGGGGGGGGGATAAGTGTGTAAGTCGACTGTCAACTGAAATTAGTTACGTCCCTTGTCGTTTTTGTTTTTGTTATGTTTTTCTCACGTTGTGGGCTTTTTTGATAGAGAGAGAGAAAAATACGACTTCCACTGACAGCTGGGGTGAACAACCCGGACTGACAGTTTACGCAGAGGCGGAAATGGGCACAAGATATGGTTGGAGGGGATGAGCATAGGTGTAACGACATAGAAAGAAATCAGTAATATAATGGGGGATACAACAAGAAAAGATGAACATGTTATTTAACGAAAGGTCTAATGGCTTACACCTGCCGTTTTAACGATAAAGTGCTGAATCGCAGTTCCGATTACTTCTGATTAGAATCCTGTGAAATTTTGATACCCTCCCCTTTCTAAAATAAAACAACAATAAACAATAAACAACAAATAAACAAATAAACAACAATAAAACAACAACAACGTGCATACAAAATTGTTTGCGGCCTATAGGCTATGTTTCACTGATGTCACACTGATGTCACACTGATGTCATATCGCATGCCACACTGCATGCCACACTGATGTCACACTGATGTCACACAGTATGTCATACAATCACCCAATGTTAGCGTCGGCCAAAGGCAACTGTTCAACGCTGCTTCACTGCCCAAATAGATCATAATAAAGGGATTTAAGCATTAAGGGAAGTAACAACAAAAATACAAAATAAAATAGTTTCCAAAAGTAAATAGGCCGAAAATCCAAGAAACGAATGAATATTCAGAAAGATCTATAGTTTAAAACAATTTTTCCTTATTCATATGCAAGATCTAATCATATATAAATTATTTTATTTTAAAAGTTAAATATGTGTAGGCCTAGATATCAAACGCTAGCAAAGAGTGTGTCAACTCACTGTCAAACTAGATGTTTTTGTCAGATATATAGTAATTTATACATACCACTGCAAGACTTTTTAAAAAAACGGTTCCAACAAATGAAAATAGTAGTCTAGCAAGAAAAAAATCATATATTTATATGTGGCCCGTGTGGCACCCAGGCATTGAATGGGTTTCCTGAATAGGGCATAATCAGAAAAAACAGTAAATTAACATTATCTAAAAACACTAAATAAAATGGAAGACTTGACTCAAACCACAGGTGAACGCAGGACGCAATAATCTTCTTTACAGAAGGAGCGTCCCGCAGCGTCCGTAATATATAGGCCCTAAGATAAGATTATAAGTATTCTGGTCTTATTTAAATAAATGATGGACATTATACAACCTGTAGGCTTATCAAATTAAGGGTCGGCTAACGCAACCAGTAAATAATATAGTATACAAGCTGAACTAAAATATAGTTAATTAAATATAGATCTAACAATGCCAAAATATTTCAAGAAATCCGATTGAAAAAAAGTTTGTTTTTTCTACTTTATGTTAACTTTAAGATCTACTTACTCAATGGCTAACTTTGTTTATAAGCGATCACTTGGTCAAACATTTTACACAGCCTTCAATGACAACATTGGAGATTATTAACACAGAACTGCACAGTCGTGTTGGAATTCGTCTGTGTGTGTCAAAATAAACACTTTGGGGTGTTTGGTTAGTGTGTATGTGGTTCTATGTTTTACCAGTAATAGTGAGTCTGAAGTTGACGAAAATCTAGGTCACCCTTAACAGGTAAAAAAAAGGGCAAACTGTCTTAAGCAAATTTTTTTTATTTTTCTCTAGCTACACATTGTTTTCCGAACAGGGCCATATGAGTCATATTGATGTCACTTTTATTACTTACACCTTAGAAAAATATGAAGAAATTTAACAGACGACTTCTTGTCTCATTTGGGCAGGGTGGCCGAGCGGCAGCGCGCGTTCGACTGGCGTTTTGGGTTCGAAGCCTGGTGCATGCTAGGATTTTTTTTAGGGTGCCCATGACTCTACCCGACTCTTATGGGTACCTGACACTAGTTGGGGTAAAGAAAGGGCGGCTGGGCATTGTGCTGGCCATATATACCGTCATATGCCGTGGCCACAGAAACTGATGAACGCTGCTTCACTAGCCCTATGATCAGTTTGGTCCGAAGGGTACTTAACTTACTTTCCAAAAGTTGATGATGAATAGATTATGCATTTCACTCCAATCTACAATCTGTCCTTTTTTTTTTGTCATATATTCATAAATTTTGAAGTTTCAAAAATTTACACAGTTGGCATCCTTCTGAAGTCAAAGGTCAAAAAACAAATAGTGTTTCTATTCAGGAATACGTTCATTAACGTTTACTGACAACTTCAAAGTTAATCACGTGAAGGGTCAGAAAGGCAAACACACACACACACAGACACAGAGAGAGATGCACACGGACAAAGACAGATTATTTTACATGTTACAGACGACCCTTCTCTACAGAAGATTATTGCCTCATACTCATATCCATTAGTCTATTCATGCGCTTAGATTAGTGTTTTAAATTGATTTAAATAGTTGTTGGTTTTCCTTGTTGGTTTTCCTGGTTCGTTTAGGCAACCCATTCCATGTCTGGATGCCACTCGGGAAGAAATAGAACTTATATGCGTTTGTTTATGCTTATGGGAAAAGTGTATATCTGAACATAATAATATATTGTTGTGGTATTGTAGCCTATTACTAAATTAGAATATATGGCCTTATGTATTATTACTACTTTACTCATTGCCCTTCTGTCCTCAAGTGTTTCTAGGTTTGGTGATTTAACTATTGGTTAACTCTTGTCATTTAGAAAATTAGCTACTAATGAACCTCGCAGTACATTTATGAGAGGGGCACAGAGAGAGAGAGAGAGAGAGAGAGAGAGAGAGAGAGAGAGAGATTGTCAGACAGACAGAAAGAGAGAGGATGGAGGAGGGAGGGAGACAAATATAATATAAGAGAAGGAGAAACAGAAACAGAAAAATGTTCTTATAAGTACATAGTTTAATTTAAATTATCTAGATGTGTTTATTTGCGAATCAAAGTTAAAAAATGGCGAGGTATAAATGGCAACAATAATAATGTCGAACAAAGTATTTAATGTCTTTATTGAAAGTGTTGGTAGGGTTGCAATCGTTTTTCCTAGAGAAAGCTAATGTCACGAAAATGAGGTCTTTTTTGTGGAAGATCAAGCTATAGTGTTTCTAATATGTGGTGGTCTTATGCTATGTAGGTGCATGGGTTATTAGTTATATAAGTAACAGGACAAACTATTGAACAACAATGAATAAAAATAAACATGGTCTGGTTTAATAACTAAACATGGCTGACCGCCATCTTGCTTGACAACTTCAAGTGATAGTAAAGTACCCGTAAGGGCAGGCTACTCTAATAATGTTTGATGTACAAACCTGATTGTTGAATATAAATTATCTAATCTTGAAATACTACACAAGCTATCAAAGGGCCCCTCTGTATATTATTTTCGGGGCTCTTGCAAAGAACTTGTTTGTATTTAACTGTACTTGTAGAAAAAAGCCTCATTCTGAAAGTGTCTGGCAATGTATTAGGGAACCGAAAGAAAAATTTTTCCGTTGCCATTATAATCGTTGTAATTTTAACTCTCGCCATTTATACCGAGCACCTCTCAATACAGGAATGATTTATGTTTCGTATATATTTATTTTATGCTTAGTTCATATTTATATTTAGCTCAGATAGATACGCCCTACAAATGATGTCACAAAACAATGTCTATTCTGTTTAAGTCATCCACATAGAATCATAATCTACACAGATGTCATATAGAGTGTACTCTACTGATTGCCTGTATCAATATAGATCTGTAAATAAAAACACAACTTTTTAAAATTTTAATTCGTGCATCGTTTTTTTAAAAACAGCAATAAAATATATAACCAAAAAAAATGCGTTAAGCTAGAAATACTTGCTTTGTGTGAGCTATATCTGACCAGACCTTGGCTTTTAGTAAGCAGGTTACAGAGTTACAGCGGCACTATGTTACCATCTAGATTTCAATTCCAGAGACACAAGGTATTACTTTAAAGTACTCTATGAATGATGTCAATTATAAAATCTGTCTAAGTGTCAACCGTCACGGTCAGTACGTGGAAACGCATACATTAAATGATTTTTTATTACCGTGTCAATGTATACAGGTTACTTAATCTATAATATCTGAAGTTGTATTCATTTAATGTCTGCATTTTAATTTGTTGGCGAAGAATAAAACCACAAAGGCAAATAGCCAGATCATTACGTTATTATATGTTATTCGTTATCAGAAGAGGCTATTTTTTTCATGTTATCTATGTTTATACATTTATCTCATCTTACATGTTACAGACGCTCTTTCTGTGTAAAAAATAAGTTCAACACTGACCCGTGGATTTTAGAAGGCTCCTATTGCGTTTAGATTAAGGTTTTAAATTATGTTAATTGTTGGATTTCGTGGATAGTTCAGGCAACCCATTGCGTGCCCTGAACACCTCTCGGGTAGAAAGAATCTAAGCAGTTTTTCATCGTAAATAGAAAAAGGAAATTTTTATCTTAAATTTATAGTATTGTGTGTGATTATTACAAAATCTTATTGTGCTGTATTCACTCTATTTTTTTTTAAATATGTTTTTGTTAGATTATCTGAGCTAGACAGAAGATGCATATTCTAGAAACGGTCTGTTAGATATTTTATGCTTTTGTTTATAACATTTATCTTATCTTATATATTACAGACGCTTCTTCTATAAAGAAATCTACCTATATATCTATTTATCTTTATATCTATACCACACTCTAATATTATGTGCCTATGTTTATATGTTGCCCAGAAGCCAGCGTTGATGCTAGTTTTCTTACTATTTATATTTATATATATACAAGCCGTTATGTGCCCGGTCCTCCGAACCGGCTAAAAGTTATGTTTACATACACTCTAACTACTCAAGCAGTTATAATGAGATTGCCCGCATGACCTACGACACGAATTTAAACGTGAGGTAATTTTTTATTTGCCCGCTACAACATGAATTACCCGTTAAAATCATTACTCATCACCCATTATAACAATTACAAAATTGCCCGCTATAAATTACGACGCAAATTAAAACATGAATATATTTTGTTCTATTCATTGATAAAGAACTTTTTTTTTATTTTAATGATTGTTTGATATATTTTTTTACGACAAACATTAAGTCGCAGACCTATGTTGTGTTGTTTTTGTTTATTTGCTATTTATTTATTTATTGTTGCGTTGGAAGCAAACTTAGAATTAAATTTTCTATTCAACATGTAAAACAATAACAAATGAAACCCATATGAAATAATGTTTATAAAACGTATACGACACGAATTAAAACTTTAAAAAGTTAGTTCAGGCAATTCGAACATTGCCCGGCAAATTAAACATTGCCCGGTTATATAAACATTGCCCGGTAATTTAAACATTGCCCGGTAATTTAAACATTGCCCGGTAATTTAAACATTGCCCGGTAATTTAAACATTGCCCGGTAATTTAAACATTACCCGGTAATTTAAACATTGCCCGGTATTATAAACATTGCCCGGTAATTTAAACATTGCCCGGTAATTTAAACATTGCCCGGTAATTTAAACATTGCCCGGTAATTTAAACATTGCCCGGTAATTTAAACATTGCCCGGTAGTTTAAACATTGCCCGGTATTATAAACATTGCCCGGTAATTTAAACATTGTCCGGTAATTTAAACAATGGCCGTTACCAAGGCGATAAGCCTAAAGGTGCCCAGTTCTCGGAACTGGATAAAATAACCCATGGAGTTATAAACAATAGTCTTCCATTTAAATATTGCATTCTACAAATTACGACGCAAATTAAAACAACTTCTTAAACGCATAAATACGCAAAATTTGATGACGCCATATAATTATAAGCTTAAATATAGAGTGTAACCAGGACCACTGCGTTTAAATATGCTTAATAAGGCGTCGGTATTACTTCCCGAAACAGAAAAAAAAATACTATATCTATTTGCTTTGTCCTATGTTTGTAAAGTTTTAAATTATTAATTAGCTTTAAGTCATGTATTCACAGTGTAAAGTATTAAAGTAGTGATAGATTAAGAAAATCAACTACAGTATTGGTAGTGTAAAGAATTTATGTTGTTTACGGCACGTAGACAATTTAAACATGAAGAAAATTTGTTCCCGTCATTGAGTTGAGATAAAAATCCATGCACATAGTTTGATGACGTCAATTTAAACATGAATGAAAAATGTCCCTTCATTGCTATAAAATCCATGCGCAAAGATTGATGACGTCATAAAAATAATCTAAGCGCATCCTTTTTTTTCTAACCTTGTGACGAAAAACTATAAAAAGTTGTACTGGCAAAGACAATGTGAATCAAAAGTTGTGTTTTATTCGCGTTTTTTTACCAAACTGACCACTGCGGTCATTTTAATTTTTTTTAAACCTTGACAGTGTTCACCGCCGTAACGCAAAGAATATTTGTAGCAAATTTCACGTTTTTATGTCCAGTATTTAAAAAGATTATGCGGTATGTACATACCCAGCTAGCCAGCCAGCCAGCCAGCCAGCCAGCCAGCCAGCCAGCCAGCCAGCCAGCCAGCCAGCCAGCCAGCCAGCCAGCCAGCCAGCCAGCCAGCCAGCCACAAACATATTCCTTTTGAGATTTATATATATATATGATATATATATATATATATATATATATATATATATATATATATATATATGTATGTATTTAGTGTTTGTGTGCGGGCGCGTGTATGTGTGATTGTATATGTGTGTGTGTATGCATGTGCATTCACACCTGACTCGGTAAATCGAGTTCCCGTGTTAACAAAAGAACGCATTTGACCCCATTGAGTGGCTGGTAACAAATATTTAAAGGCTCCACTCACCACAGCTATTGTGAGCATTCGCTGCCTTGCCCACTCCAACTCACACACGACTAAAGTGGCGATCCTTGTTCTCCCATAGACGGATCCACTCAATGGAAGGATGTGGCATTTCGTTCGACCATGGATTAGCAATTAACATTTGAATACCCCCCCCCTTCCCCCATACACCTTTTTATCATTATATTCGGAGTTAACTTGAATGCGTTTTGTTTTTTTAAACGTGTAGATTCTATGAGAAAAGAGCAGTAGGTTTAGTGATTTATCTATTGGTTTTACACTTGAGTAAAGTACCCATCGGACCAAGTTGATCACAGGGCCGGTGAAACAGTTTCTGTGGCTATACTAGGGGATTGTGTGGCCAGCATAATGCCAAGCCGCCTTTACTTTACCCCCAATTGAGCTGGGTAGACTCAGGGACTCACCCTCCAGTCCCAGGATCAAAATCCCAGACGTCACCCTGGATTCGAACCCAGAACCTTTTGGAACGCCAGTCGAAGGTGCTGCCTGGTCGGCCACAGTGTCCTACTTGTGTTCTAACACTTGTCAGTTGTGTTGCCTGCAGCGTGTTTATGACACTTGTCAGTTGTGTTGCCTGCAGCGTGTTTATGACACTTGTCAGTTGTGTTGCCTGCAGCGTGTTTATGACACTTGTCAGTTGTGTTGCCTGCAGCGTGTTTATGACACTTGTCAGTTGTGTTGCCTGCAGCGTGTTTATGACACTTGTCAGTTGTGTTGCCTGCAGCGTGTTTATGACACTTGTCAGTTGTGTTGCCTGCAGCGTGTTTATGACACTTGTCAGTTGTGTTGCCTGCAGCGTGTTTATGACACTTGTCAGTTGTGTTGCCTGCAGCGTGTTTATGACTCCTTCTGTTTACTTCGCTGTTGTATTATTTATTGAATTATTTCCCTTGAATTTTGTTTTAGGATATCTTTAATTAATGAATTTTTGTACTTTCATTATTATTATTAATATGTGTATTACTATTATTGTTCAATATATTATTTACCAATGTTTTAATTTTCTTGTCATGTGTTAACTCATGCCTTTTTGTACTTCTAGACTATGTGGCAAAGAAAATATTGTTCCTTGTTCATTGTTCATTGTTGTTCATTGTTCATGTTGTTCATTGTTCATTTTATTGTTGTTTTTTTTTACTTCGCTTCTATTGTTATCTTATCTTATATGTTACATAAGATCCTCCTATACAGACGATTATTTCGTCCTACGCTTATCCCGTGGTTAGAGAATAGTTTTGTTATTTGATTGGTTTTCCTGGTTTGCTCAGGTAACCCAATCCATGCCCGGATGCCACTTGTTTTGTCAGTTTGCAAACCCATTTTGTGCTTTGATTTTCTTAAAGCTTTTTATTTCTGTTTAAAATTTCCGATTTTTTTTTTTTTTTATGTATATCGTTTTCAAGTATGTATTTTTTTTTTTAAAAAGTAAAGTACCCGTCGTACCAAATTAATCATAAGACATAGAGCTGGTATAGCAGTGTTCACCAGTTTCTATGGCCACAACATACTAGGGGATGTGTGACCAGCCCAATGCCTAGCCGCCTTTACTTTAACCCCAACTAATGTCAGGTACATATCAGAGCTGGATAGACTCAGGATAGACTCAGGATAGACTCAGCTTACAGACGTTCCTTCTAGATAGAAGATTATTACGTCCACTAGGCCCAAAACTCCTGCAGGGCGACAGGGATCCGTCGGTGGCAGGGCTAGAACCAGCGACCTGTCAGTTGGTTTTTGGTTGACAGTCCGGTGAACTAACCGCTGGATCAGCCTCCAGTCCCGGGGAAGAAATCTAAGCATTCAACAGGCTTCGAACCCAGAACCTTCTGTACTCCAGCCGAACGCGCTGCCGCTCGGCCAACGTGACTATGTATACTATTGCTATTTGTATGTAAATATTTATGTTTTAAAGTAGGAATTTATGTGCGATGCTTTAATTATCTGATTTAAAAATGTTTCTGTACCAACGGACTTTGTTTCTTTTTCTGTTTTCATTCCCCTAATTTTGTCTAAGTGTTTTATCATTGTTGTTGTTTTAGTTATCTTATAAGTTTACAGACGTTCCTTCTAGATAGAAGATTATTACGCCCACTAGGCCCAAAACTCCTTCAGGGGGACAGGGATCCGTCGGTGGCAGGGATAGAACCCGCGACCTGTCGGTTAGCCTATGATCTTAAACTTTGGACCTTATGCTTTATTACACATTTCTCTGGGTTTTCATGTATATAATGACAATTTGAATTCCAAATATCGCTCGCAGTCTCTCTCTCTCTCTCTCTTTCTCTCTCTCGTTCTCTCTTTCTCTTCGCCTCCCCCCCCTCACCGTCTTTGTCTTTTTTTTGTTCTTTCTTTGGTCCGATTCCAAAAGGGGGTTTGTGGGAGGGGGGGGGAGGCATCCCATTTAAACGGGTTGCAATATCACGATTCAGTGTTTGATAACAAATCGCCCTTCTCTCTAAATGCAAATATCGGTGATTAAATATGGCCGCCACGACTGTTTGCTGATCAATGCTCGTCTATTGATTGATAGCTCCAACACACGGGGATTGTGGGGAGGGTGGTGGGGGAATGAGGGTAGGATATCATATAGAGAAGAAAGCAAAGAATTTTTCAAAATGCCAAAGAGAATGTTTTTGTTTTTTTATGAATGAAACAAAATGGATGGAGAGTTAAGAGTGGGGTTATTAAAAGGTTATGCTAATCAGGGGAGGAACCATAGACTTCAAATACCGACTTCCCGCCACTTTCGTTTTCGTTGAAAATGTGACGAATATACTTTTGATCTAATGGGTCAGAGTGGCCGAGGGGTAGCGCGTTCGACTGGCGTTACGAAGGTCAGATAGTCAGGTAGACTATTTTGATATTAATTTATATCAATCGTACGCTGTTCTTAATTGTTATGGCTTTTGCTTTCTATAGAAAAAAAAAGTAAAAGTAATTCTTCGGACCAGATTGATCAGTTTCTGTGACCACGGCATACTTATTGGGGATTGTGTGGCCAGCACTCAGCACAATGCCCAGCCGCCTTTTTTTTTTGCTCCAACTATCATCAAGGACACACCCTCCAGACACGGGAACAAATCCTAAACTTCACCAGGATTCGAACCCAGAAAAGCGCGCTGCCGCTCGTCTACCGGCCGTGCCATATGCATATGATACACAGAGTATCGTAAAAAGGATTTCGGGCCACACAATCCCCTCTCTCCTGGTGTTAAGAAAACTGATGAGCTTGGAAGAAACACCAACAATGAAATAAAAGATGTTTTGTAAGAGCACAAAGTGTATAATTGCTGTTGTATTATTTATGCAAAAATTATGTTGTTTTAATACAATAACATTATTCAAACATATGATTCAGCTTATGTACTTAACGATTTTCTTTCTTTACTACTTTCTTTCAGTTTTTTTAATATCCATTTCTAATGATACATTATTTAAACACCAAAGTTGATTTTTTTTTAATTAAGAAGCATTAGTGTGATAGACCTGCTATTTTTATTTTATTGTTTTAAAAGTTACTAATATATACTTGCCATTTTAACCGCTCTATTAATGTTGCCATTTTACCATTGCCATTTTTCTGTTGTCTTTTTTTTTTTTACCTCGTAATCAGTTTAAACACTTTTATTATTGCCATTGTTGACCGTTAAGTGCCCCTAAAGTTGCCTCACTTTGTTTCTTTTAGACAGTACATACCTGAGATAACGGTGGTGGGCTCCTCACATTCCTTCGTATACAGACGTATTATTATTATATGGGGATTGAGCAACTACAACAATGAAACGGCCTGTAACAATGTTATGAAAGAAAATTGTTTTAAGGTCTACTAATAGTGCAATAAAAATAAGATTATATCTATCCAGCTACCTATATATCTGTCTATCTATCTATCTATCCAGCTACCTATATATCTGTCTATCTATCTATCTATCCAGCTACCTATATATCTGTCTATCTATCTATCTATCCAGCTACCTATATATCTGTCTATCTATCTATCTATCCAGCTACCTATATATCTGTCTATCTATCTATCTATCCAGCTACCTATATATCTGTCTATCTATCTATCTATCCAGCTACCTATATATCTGTCTATCTATCTATCTATCCAGCTACCTATATATCTGTCTATCTATCTATCTATCCAGCTACCTATATATCTGTCTATCTATCTATCTATCCAGCTACCTATATATCTGTCTATCTATCTATCTATCCAGCTACCTATATATCTGTCTATCTATCTATCTATCCAGCTACCTATATATCTGTCTATCTATCTATCTATCCAGCTACCTATATATCTGTCTATCTATCTATCTATCCAGCTACCTATATATCTGTCTATCTATCTATCTATCCAGCTACCTATATATCTGTCTATCTATCTATCTATCCAGCTACCTATATATCTGTCTATCTATCTATCTATCCAGCTACCTATATATCTGTCTATCTATCTATCTATCCAGCTACCTATATATCTGTCTATCTATCTATCTATCCAGCTACCTATATATCTGTCTATCTATCTATCTATCCAGCTACCTATATATCTGTCTATCTATCTATCTATCCAGCTACCTATATATCTGTCTATCTATCTATCTATCCAGCTACCTATATATCTGTCTATCTATCTATCTATCCAGCTACCTATATATCTGTCTATCTATCTATCTATCCAGCTACCTATATATCTGTCTATCTATCTATCTATCCAGCTACCTATATATCTGTCTATCTATCTATCTATCCAGCTACCTTTATATCTGTCTATCTATCTATCTATCCAGCTACCTATATATCTGTCTATCTATCTATCTATCCAGCTACCTATATATCTGTCTATCTATCTATCTATCCAGCTACCTATATATCTGTCTATCTATCTATCTATCCAGCTACCTATATATCTGTCTATCTATCTATCCAGCTACCTATATATCTGTCTATCTATCTATCTATCCAGCTACCTATATATCTGTCTATCTATCTATCTATCCAGCTACCTATATATCTGTCTATCTATCTATCTATCCAGCTACCTATATATCTGTCTATCTATCTATCTATCCAGCTACCTATATATCTGTCTATCTATCTATCTATCCAGATACCTATATATCTGTCTATCTATCTATCTATCCAGCTACCTATATATCTGTCTATCTATCTATCTATCCACCTACCTATATATCTGTCTATCTATCTATCTATCCAGCTACCTATATATCTGTCTATCTATCTATCTATCCAGCTACCTATATATCTGTCTATCTATCTATCTATCCAGCTACCTATATATCTGTCTATCTATCTATCTATCCAGCTACCTATATATCTGTCTATCTATCTATCTATCCAGCTACCTATATATCTGTCTATCTATCTATCTATCCAGCTACCTATATATCTGTCTATCTATCTATCTATCCAGCTACCTATATAGCCTATATATCCATCTACCTATTATATATATATACATACATACAATACTCTACCTATCTAACTATTATTTCTCTCACACTCTTCCTCTGAATCCGTATACATTTATATTTGAATACAAAGAGTGAGGTGGTGATAATGAAGCCGGATGGACCAGCGGTTTGTTCACCGGACTGTCAACCAAGAACCAACGGACAGGTCGCGGGTTCTAGCCCTGCCGCCGACGGGTCACTGTCGCCCTGCAGGAGTTTTGGGCCAAGTGGACGTAATAATCTTCTATCTAGAAGGAACAACTGTAAACTTATAAGATAATGAGCAATGCCATACACTAACTGGTACATTATAGATGTATAGCATATTTATATGTAGGCCTACACACACACATCTATATATATATATAGAGTAGACTGTGCGTGTGTTCAACCAATCATATTAGTTAATTTGAAGACACGTGACCTTATTGTCACATATTATACTTTTACGATTTCACTTCTGACATGTGTCTTCGCTAGCTAAGTGGTTACCGTATCGGACTGTCATACGGGCGACCCGGGTTCGATTATCCAGTTAGTCTATACCTTTTTTTTTTCTTACAATATTTCTTTTATTTCAATTAATATTACCATAAAAAAAATATTTAAATCTACGAGCAACATCCGGGCAATTTAATTTTTAAATTTACAATTTACAATACAATTTACATTAAAAGACTTGTCTTTTTTTTAAGATTGCAATATTAATTTTTAATTACTTTCCTAAATGTGTTCAGTAAAAAATAATACTTTTTAAAATTATTAGATCTCTAGCTTACTGTTCATTGTAGTTTATACATTTTTATCTGTAGCTTATTATGCTGCTTATACAGGCCTGATTTATTTTCCCTAAACCAAAGCCGGGCAATTTAGCTTGTATATAGGCCCCTATGTCTATATCTCCAAATTATTAGACACCTTTATCGATTGTTACACCGGTATATGGTTTACATTGATTTCTTAACAAATGCTTTCCTACATTTTCATTTTTCACAATAATTTTAAGGCTCTGCAAAACAGCTCATTCTAGGGTGAAATACCCAAATTACTTTTTACTACTACATGTACTAGGTTTTGAAAACGTTCTTCTTCTTGTTGTTTTCTCGACTGCATTAAACATTTCTGAACATTAATAAATAATGTGTTCTGATATTTCTTCAATTTCTGTTGTGCTTCTGCTGTATGTATTTACATTTCTCTTCTACCTCCCATCAGACCAGAGTGAACAGAACTTCGTAGAGTTATCTTTCCCCCTTCCTGGGGTTATGTCCCCTTCTGGAGTTATGTTCCTTCGCCAGCGCCGGCAAACCATCAAGCGTAGATTTACTATGCAAATATTTCCAGCCACTCCTCGCTGGGGCTTCTGAGTTCCGGTCAGGATTTGTGATCCACCACAAGGGCCCCCCCCCCCGGTCACTGGCTCTGTATTTATTAAGTGGACAGAAGTTTTTGGACTTTTATTCCCTTTTTCCACTCCCCGTTTTAATGCCTTGGTAATCTATGGAACCATGGTTTAGACTGGAAAGGGAAAAGGGGGGGGGGGGTGAGATTCCGCTTACCTTGCAAGATTTGCTATAATTATTTTATTTTTTTTTCAAGAATTTTTGTAAGTTTACAAAGAACAAACAAAAAACTATTCCACAACTAAAATATTTGACTCGGTGGAAAATCTAATTTTTGGAGGGCTGATTTCGCTTAATATGCATCAGAGCTGGGTAGACTCAGGAACTCCCTCCAGTCCCGGGAACACATGCCAACTTTCACCAGGATTCGCACCCAGGACATTCGGTACAACAGTGGAACGCACTGCCAGCTCGACCCACCGTGACCCACATATTTAAGTAGGTCAAGGTTTATTACCCTATCAGCCTAATGATATTTTTTATGCATAAATAAATCGATGGTAAATCAATCATCGCTAAAATGAAAGAAATGTAGATTCAAAGCACAACTGGTGAACATGCAGAAGAAGTTGATCTAGTTAAAAAACACAAATGTACTTTCCATCAATAGCACTAGCGACTGTGTTGACATTTTAAAGAAAAGAAACAAAGGTCTTCCCATTGTTGTAACCTTTTGTTAATTATTCATTCATTTTCCAATGACAGGAGAAGGTAAACAAACCTTATGTTTTCACGGAAAGAAGGGGACGACAGGAGTAACGTCCCTTGTAATTATTGCCTTCTAACCAAACTAAACTGTAGCGTTCAGCTTTTACTTTCTTAAAATTAACACATTATACGTCTTATACACAGCACCGTTCGGCTGGCGTACCGAAGGTCCGAGGTTCGAATCCTAGTTGGCTAACAGGCTAGGATTTTGTCTCGGGCCTGGAATGTGCCCCTGAGTCTACCCAGCTCTGATGGATACCTGACTTTAGTTAGGGTAAAGGAAAGGCGGATGGGCATTGCGCTGGCCACACACTCCCCTTGTATGCAGTGGCCACGCTGCTTTACCGGCCCCATGGATCAATTTGGTCCGAAGGGATACTTTACTTTTATCTTTTTTTATACACAAATCATGTTACTAAGTGAGTATTGTGGAGTATAGCTACTGTTAATAATAGTATTTTCCCTTGTTAGGTCCTAGAGAAATGAGTTTAAGTTTAACTTAAAACATCAATAATATCATAGACTATAATACACATGGACCGCTTGCTTTAGTATTTCTGCTATATGATAACTCGAAAGACTTCTTTTCGGAATTCCCCCATTCCCTGTTCTACTGTGCACTTCCGTTTTGTTAAATCGCGTTGATTTTCGCATTTAAAAAAAATAAAATTAAGATGGAAAGTTGTCTACAGCGGCAACATTGAGGAGAAAGTATGAGCGTAGAAGTCATTTAAGACAGTGTTGTTGGATGCGCACGGAAAAAGAACAAATAGCAAGCGGTCCATCTTATTATAGTCTATAATAATATGTTCAGAGGTTAAGCAAAATAACAACTTTTTTGTAGTATAAGTCCTATGCGTTTATAAGTTTACAGACGTTGTTATATTCCGGTCCTTCTGTCGTCTGTCTGGGGTCTGGTTTACTATGAAATAATACACTCAAGCCACACGATGAACGTTTTAAGAAGAATTGAATGCTTGAACTTGTTTACAATAATTACATTAAAGTGCACCAAAGTAGGTTCTACAACAACAACCACCTACATTATATGTGGTTTTTTTGGTGGCTTAAATGGATTTTCCCCTGAAGTTTTCAGAATGCAAAGGGACAAATGCGTGATAGAAATATGTAGAGACTACGAGAAAAAATATTGGTTTAGACCTGCGCCAATAATATCCACGCCATGATAAATAAATCTTATTGAATTATCGATACAATTCTAAATACAATATCAAAACCATCCCAACATGTTATAAGCATATACCAAGACGCTCCTTCTGGATATAAGTTTATTACATACTTGGCTTAAAGCTCCTGCAAGGGTGGCAGGGATTGGATGGTGGCAGGGATTGGATGGTGGCAGGGACTGGATGCAGTGGCCTAGCTAGGGGAGGGGGAGAAGGTCAAAATTCGAAAGTCCCCGGGTCCCTACTTGAGGGGGGACCCCAAAGGAGAGTCCGAATTTATTTTTTTCATGTCATAATATCGAATGTCAAAATGCAGGGGCCCCAAAAGAGGCCAAGCCCCCCGGGCCCCCAAATCCCCAGCAACGGCACTGACTGGATGGTGGCAGGGACTGACTGGATGGTGGCAGGGACTGACTGGATGTGGCAGGCACTGACTGGATGGTGGCAGGGACTGACTGGATGGTGGCAGGGACTGACTGGATGTGGCAGGCACTGACTGGATGGTGGCAGGGACTGGATGGTGGCAGGGACTGGTTGGTGGCAGGGCTAGTATAGAACCCATGTCCTTTTTAGCACAGCAAAAAAAAAAAGTTAAGTATCCGTCGGACCCAATTGATCCTTAGGATTACTGACTCTGACTTTACAGCGGCCGGGCATTGCGATGGCCACATAATCCCCCTAGTATGCCGAGGCCACAGAAACTGGTGAACGTTGCTTCAACGTCCCTATGAATCATGTTGACAGTCCGGTGTACTAACCACAGGGACCAGCCGGCCAATTTTGAAACCGCCATCACTGCGCCTTCTGTGCCGACTTTCAATGTCATCTCTGAATTGTTGGGCCATAAAATGAAACTTCGTCGTCGGCTTAAAGCTTAAAACTCTTGTTGTGTGTTATAAATAGTATGAGTAGTAATTCACACTACTAGATTCTACAGCATTCGCAATCAACTTATCCTTACAGTGTGGACTTTTTCCTCGGGTCTAACTGCGTCTCCACAGTATATGTATAATGAAGCCGAAGAAGAATTATACATTTCTTCATATATATATATGTAAGGTTGCTGCCAATATACACTGTGTTTCATATATTATTATCATACTTATTTAGAATCCAATCAAACCGAAAGGGCTTTACGCATGCGCAGATGTGTGTGCGTGCGTGTGTAAAGTAAAAAAAAAATGGGCGCGGCGCGTCCAGAGTAAACAAAAATTGCCTACAGCCGGAGATTGTCACCAAACGCAAGGGCTGCCGGGAACGCAAATCAATAGAAGTCCATTCAAAGGCAATTAATACTGGCGTTCTCAAAGACACCGGAAATGCCCGCTTTTAGCAGACGACCACGTGACTGGCGTCTCTCCGTTCCTCGTGGTGCTTTAAAATAAAAACGGCATAAAGCAATCGTGGGCGAATTGCGAGCATCTGTATTCGATTTTATTAGGAATCAAACAGTATTCGATCACTTTCCGAAATAATTGATTTATATAAGTGTTCTTATTCAAAGCTCTGAAGAACATATCGATTACACATGGTTCAACTGCCTTATACCTTTTATAAACACGAACGCAGCAGGTGGAGCCAGAATAATTATAATTAAATGCGAAATTAAAATTACTTTTTTTAACTTAAAAATACACCATAAATGGCCCGGATTTAAAATTGGTTCAACGTTTGTCCTGTGTTGATCAGGTTGTGGGCTTATGGTGGTCCACAGTTGCGTCCAATGTAGGTCCGATGTTAAGCGAATGTTTATCCTATGTTCTGACACTGCTGACAAAATGTTAGTCTATTTTGTGGGTTCAAAGATTTTCCAATTTTAAATCAATATTAAACAAGTACAATGTGAATGCAATAATATTACAATGTTGTCAGGTTAGCCTGATGTTGGTCAAATATTAATTCAGTGTTACTCGAATATTTGTCAAAAAGTTGGTCCAATATTAGTAAAATGTAGGTCCAATATTGGTTCAGTGTTTGTCCAATATTAGTCCAAAATTAGTCCAAACGTTGGTTCAAAAATGAGTCCAATATCAGTCCAATATTAGTCTAATGTTGGTCAAATGTAATGTTAATTATAATTTTGAAGAAAGTCATAGATTTGTAAAGCTTTTATTTGTTTACTTGTTGTTAAAATTTACATTGTTTTACCGATATAAAATTATAAATTTATATTTATATGTATATATCTATTTTGACATTAATTTATGGCTAATTGTATGCCGTTCTAAATTGTTTCAATACAATTGTTGTGAATGTTTTTTCGGAACATGCTTCGCCATTGTTATGAATAGCCGTCTACCATATCACTTATGTGTTTGTATATTTTTCTTTAAGAATTATTATGCATTTTGCTTCATACTAAGTGCGGCAACAAAAAAAATTATTACAATTTTGATATATTTTATTTATTTAATTTGTACATGTCATTTATGGATAGATTTAAAGATATTCAGAGGGAATTAATTAACTAGCCTCGTATTGCCCATCTCATTGCGCACTAGTTGCCCTATTTTGCATTATTTGCCTCCTCCGCTTTGTACTATTCAATTCAAATAGACAGACATAAATAGATACATAGATAATTAGATAGATAGATAAACATAAGGATAGATAGATAGATAGATAGATAGATAGATAGGTAGATAGATAGATAGATAGATAGATAGATAGATAGATAGATAGATAGATAGATTGATAGATAGATAGATAGATAGATAGATAGATTGATAGTTAGAAAGATAGATAGATAGATAGTTAGATAGATTGATAGATAGATAGATAGATAGATAGATTGATAGATAGATAGATAGATAGATAGATAGATAGGTAGATATATATATATATAGATATATATATAAATAGATAGATAGATAGATAGATAGATAGATAGGTAGATATATATATATATATATATATATATATAAATAGATAGATAGATAGACAGGTAGATATAGATATATATATATATATAAAAAGAAAGATAGATAGATAGACAGGTAGATATAGATATATATATATATATAAATAGATAGATAGATAGATAGATAGATAGATAGATAGACAGCTAGATATATATATATATATATATATATAGATAGATAGATAGATAGATAGATAGATAGATAGACAGGTAGATATATATATATATATATATATATAAATAGATAGATAGATAGATAGACAGGTAGATATATATATATATATATATATATATATATAAATAGATAGATAGATAGATAGATAGATAGATAGACAGGTAGATATATATATATATATAAATAGATAGATAGATAGATAGATAGATAGACAGGTAGATATAGATATATATATATATATAAATAGATAGATAGATAGATAGACAGGTAGATATAGATATATATATATATAAATAGATAGATAGATAGATAGACAGGTAGATATATATATATATATATATATATATATAAATAGATAGATAGATAGATAGACAGGTAGATATATATATATATATATATAAATAGATAGATAGATAGATAGATAGATAGATAGATAGATAGATAGATAGACAGGTAGATATAGATATATATATATATAAATAGATAGATAGATAGATAGACAGGTAGATATAGATATATATATATATAAATAGATAGATAGATAGATAGACAGGTAGATATAGATATATATATATATATATATATAGAGAGAGAGAGAGAGAGAGAGAGAGAGAGATAGATATATATTCCACTTAACCATGAAAGAACAAACAGCCAGTGGCTCGCTTTGCAAAAAAAGAGAGTGGTGACAAATCTCCATGTTTGGAAGTTGGCAGCGAGTCGCCAATCGACGAATTTTTCATTCACCAGTCTGTCGGCGTACATTGAAACCAAACTTTACATTTGACCAACAAGATGATTAAACCATTACATAAATTGACAAGATTGACTTATCAAGTGACTTTATAGTGTTTTAAGTCAGGTAGGACATTATTGTCATAGTATTTCAGATTAAATATAACGCCCCCGCAGTTGTAACTTTATGAAAACGTTCTGTTAAATTATATGTGATAAAATGTTATAATTTAAGCGTATTTAACCTATATGTTTGTATTTTAAATTGAAACAAGCAAAATAAAATGAACTAGAAATTGAATATACATATATTCCGCTTAGTCGTTTTCATCTGAACTTTTTTTTATTATAAAGATTGAATCATAATTTTAGTTGTTGTTTAGTTTCGTAAACTATTCGATCGTTAATTCAATTTCTTTTAAATCTAAAGTTTTAAAAAGGAAAACACTGTTTAGTAATAATTTTAAAAAAAGCATAACAACATATCGGACTACTAAATGGGTGTCTGATATAGATAGCAATTATAAGCGTACACACCAAAATTATGTGGGGAAAAGAAGAATGATAGTTTGTAGGTCTATTTATTATGGAACATTCTTATTGTCTGTACTGTTAATTTATGCGTAAAGTCATAATTTAAAAGTACAACACAATAACAACCTATTGCAATGCTAAGATAAGCATAATGACAAAAAAAAAACTTTCCTTATCCCTTATGCGGGAACAAATGCATATGAGTACTCTTTCTTCCCGAGCGGTACCTGTCATGGAATGGGTTACCTGATCAAACCAGGACAACCAGTAACTTAACATCATTTAAAACACTAATAGAAATGCAGGACAAGACTCAAACCACCGATGAGCGTAGGACGCAATAATCTTTTTTATATAAGGAGCGTCTTTAATGTAAACGATAAGCTGTGCTCACATGTAGGTGTTATTGTTTGTTTTTTAAAAAATAGTTTTGACCTAGATTTCCATACTTATCAAACGTAATTTATGAATTGAGTAATATTGTACTCGTCCATTTTATACTCCCATTTCAGTGCATTCATCTTTCTTCATACTTGTTTAAAAAACTGGAAATAAAACTAGTATATTAAGTGATACAAGCTAAGGTCCCCGGCGTTGCCCTGAGAAAAATTAAATAAGCCTGTATAAGCTGCAGATAAACATTTCATAAACTACAATGTATAAAAAGATATAGGCTAGAAGTTATCATTTTAAAATATAAACATTAGATTTTATTTCATGAAAACCTTTTAGGAAAGTTTTAAGTCCTAAAATCCTTACAATCTTTAAAAAAAAGTAATATTAATGGTAATTTTTTGTTAAGTAGAGAAAAAAAAAGCTGTAAGTGGGGAATCGAACCCAGGTCGACCACTTGACAGTTAACTTGTCAGTTTTGTGTCACTGACCTATCTAGGCCTATATAGTGTCTAATAATATTCCTGAATAATTTTCGTCAATAATATCGGACAATAAATTAATATTGTTTTTTAAGTTTTCTATTAATAACTTTGTAAATTAAATGAATTCAATTCAGTTTGGCTTGATATACTATTATCTGGCAAGCCATTAATTAAATCATGCCAATTTGGACATCTCCTTCCGGCACTTTAACCTTTGACATGTTTTTAAATTGACAATGGCATTCGGATTACAGACAAACACAGACTTTATATATATATATATAGTTAAGTAAAAATATACAGAATAGCAATCCTGTCGACCCAAATTGATCCACATCTTTGTCCGTGGTCTAGGCATACTGGGTGATTGTGTGGCCAGTACAATGTCCAGCCGCCTTTACTTTGCCACTACTAATGTCAGGTACCCATTGGGGCTGGGAAGGCTCAGGGAGAACCTCCAGACCCGGCAAATAAAATCATAACCAGCCTAACGCGCTACCGCTCTGCCACAGTGGCCATAATGTATGTAATAAATGAATATAAAATTATGCGATAGAAAGATCTATTCTTAAAAACAAAACAAAAACCAATAATATTTATAAGTTTCCATCAAGGAGTAGGCCTAATAGTATAAGCTCATTCTTGTACTGTTTAGCTATGAACATAAACTACTTATATGTGGCAATCAATATTGGGGATTGACCAATATGCAAGAATAAGTCTTAGTACAGTAAATATTTAACTACATTTCACGGATCTATACTATTTTATACTACACAGAATACAACACGGGGAAAGGCGGAAAGCATTAAAATGGTCGAATTGATAAAAGTTCAAATTTTCATATTGTGCGTTCTTGTTCATAATTCACCTAGCGAAAACTATCCAGATGCAGAATATTTTTAAAAAAGCTGCCACCAGTGTTAACTTTTGGTACTGATATTTTAACAATAATACTTCAATTTGTATAACGCTGCCAACTAACGTAATGTAAGCTCGGAGCGCATTTAGCAACAAACAACTAAGAACACGGATATAACCTCTAGGCTAAAAATATATAAAGCTAATTAATAATAATCTTAAAACTTTACAAACATTGGACAAAGCAAAAATTGTAGCATTAACCGACCTAATATAAAGGTAAAACAGTAGAGGTCTAAAAAAATGTTTAACGAAGTTTAATATTAAACTAATGGTGTTTTCAAGTTAATTTTAAAAGTGATGATAGAACTTGTCTGTCTGAGTTGGATGAGAAGTAGATTCCATACTTTCGGGCCAGATATTGAGAAGGCCAACGGTCGTCAGAGAGAAACGGGGCACCTTCAGAATCGAGGAGTCGGCAGAACGAAGTGTTCTTTGTGGAACATGTTTTATTAGTTCCTTGAGATAGGACAAATTACCTCAGAGAACTGATAATCTTTGATTACAGGAATGTAAGGTGAGGGAAGGGTGCTCGTAAATGAAAAGGGTGTTAAAATTGAACGGAAGTTGTTGCGTTTTTTAAGTGTTTGTAAATCATTGATTTAGATCTAATTGTAAAAAAAAACTTTTTGTAGAAAAAAAAAAGACTTTTTGTAAAGATAGAAAGAAACACCGAAACATTGGCATAGATATAAACACGGACATGGACAGAAAAACGTGGACAGACAACACAGACGACAATAAAAGACAGAAATGACAAGAGGCTATAAATAAATTGTGGAGAAAAACTGCGGAGCAATGGTTTAAAATAGTAGGAAATTTATAACTATAACTTTCTATGTGTCCTACTTGTTACTGTTCTGGACTGCTTTCACCGACTCTTATTATTCTGATTATTTAGATACTACACTCTACACTATTGTGAAGTGTGAATTACAAATATGATTTTGATACTTCAGATGTTGTGAAGTGTGAATTAGAGATTTAATTTTGATACTTCAGTTATGTGAAGTGTGAATTAGAGAGCTCAACAATGTAGTCGCAAACCTCGGCTAAATTATTTTGCTGTTTAGGTAATAAATAAAAAGACTTTTGTACCGACCCGCATCCATCCTCATTACCATACCATATATTTGCATATACCTCCCGAAACAATGCCTCCTCTCTCTACACACACGCACGTTCTCACACACACTATACGATCAACGATTAACGCATTAACGAACCAGCCATTATGGAATGTGTGTGTGTGCGGAGCTGGAGAGATTAAACTGTTTAGAAAGGTTGGCGGGTGTGGCGTTTAGGGGGGGGGGGGACGGGTGGATGGCGGCCAGGTAACAACGCCTGCAATAATGACAAGCTTTACGAGCGCCCATTGTTCCATCACCCCTCCGTGCCACTAGTGGGAGGGGGGGGGGGTTCTCTTGTACAAATCCACTTTGCTCTGGCAACAATTCTAAGCCCCCGTAGAAGTGGCGCTCGCGTTTAGCCATTTTAGTGTTTTTAAATCTTTTTCACTTTATTTCTCTTTGCCATTTTTTCTCTTTGCCATTTTTTCTCTTTCTATTTGTATGCCGTGTTTTACTTTGAGATTTCCATCTTTATGGGTTTTTAATTCTCTAAATCTAAGTTGTTTGTATTTTGTTTTTTTTTTTAAATACGTGTGTATTGCATTTAGTATTCAAAATTCTGGATGTAATCCCCACGCAGATCTTGATTATTATTTTTTTTTCTGTTGGAGCCGGGCACCATTGGGTGGAGGGGGGGGGATGTTGTGATATTCTAACATATTACAATTCGCACTGTTCGATCAATCGGACAGAAATCGCCACTTACAGGTACTTAGTTCAGTCAGATATTGAATCGACTCCCATTCTGGTGGCCTTTTTTTTTTCTCTAGCTAGAGGTGATCCTATCACAGAATTGTGCGCCAACTGTAGGCAATCGTGTACTAACAGTGGGCAACCTTGCAGTGCCAATGAATCCTTGACATGCCTGTGTTTACACAGAAAACATAATGGCTGCTGGAAATCATACATGACTTTTGTCATGCTCTTAAAAAGTCATTTCAGTACAATTAGAGAGTTCGCTAAATATTTACATTTTGTTCTATTTACACAATTATCACTTCAAATAGTGCATGAAATACACTTTTATTCAATGTTAAGTACTGAGTACTGAGTACTGTGTACTCTCTTATCCTATCTTATCCTGTCTTATCTCTTACTCATTCTATTAAAGAGATTATTGCGTCCTACGCGTATCCGTGTTTCGTGAGTATTGGTGCATTTTTGTTCGGGAAACACACTCCATACCATACTGCTTATCTGCATTTGTTCTTGCAATTATCCGAGTGCGGATTATCCGGATTTCGTACACTACATACTTGAAATTACTTTTTGTGTTTTTTTAATTCATTAGTGATATTGTCACGTTAGAAAAAGGAGTACCATCTTTTTAGTTTCGGTATTGGTACTATAATTTTTCTTTCTTCTCCCTGTTTATTTTATAGAACGGGGCGTGTCCTGAAATATCTTTGAATTCTGTACTAAACCTTACGATCTTCTACCATCATTGAAGCAGCGTTCACCAGTTTCTTTGGCCACGGCATACTAGGTGATTGTGTTGCCATCACTGTGCACAGCCGCATTTACTTTACCCCAACAAAGGTCAGGTACCCATCAGAACTGGGTAGCTTCAGTAGATTCATTTCCCGTTTAATAATCAAACACATCCAATGATCAAATAATTAGTAATCTGAAGAGAGAGACAATTCGTGCTTGCATACACATTTAAAGCGCATGAATGGCAAAAATCTGCACTATACAATAGTTATAATATACAATGGATATACAATACAGAGAGTATCAGAGATTGTCACAAGATTAATAGGTATTTAAATAGATACACGGAGTTAGATATATATATATATATAGAGAGAGAGAGAGAGGGATAAATAGATAGATAGTTACATAGATGTATTAATCGATAAATAGATGTTTAGGTAGATGTATTGATAGATAGACAGGCCTACATTGATAGATAAATGTTTGTATAGATATATATATATAGATATATAGATATAAATATAGATAAAGATATAGATATAGATATAGACATAGATATAGATATAGATAGATAGATTAGATCGATAGATAGACAGACAAACATTTAGATAGATAGATAGATAAATAGATAGATAGATAGATAGATAGATAGATAGATAGATAGACAGAAAGACAGACAGACAGACAGATAGAACGATAGATAAATAGATAGATAGATAGATAAATAGATAGATAGATAGATAGATAGATAAATATGTATGAAAAGAGATATGAAAAGATACATGAATTAATGGATAGACGGCTAACCAGATACATGGACGGTTATATTTTTATAAGATACACTCCTCAAATTTAAACAAACAACTATTTTTATTTGTCAACGTTTTATTGTAGGCCAATACAAAATCATCCATGGTCGGCCCTAAATATATTGGTGCGTAATGCATAATCTAAAACAACATCAACATCAACAACAACAAAACCAAAACATCATACATAACAAAAATGGCACAGTTTGATTGGTTGATCTCTATCGACGCCATTTGCCATGCGCGGCCGTCCTAACGACTTTGACGTCTGAAAGAATCCAATATAATTGCAAATAGCTGTAGGCTCACAACGTGTTCACCTTAACGTCTGCAACCATCCGGCCGAAGCTCTTTCCCCCGCGCGCTTTCCATACTTGATGGAGCGAAAAGACCGCCCGGAAATTTTCCAGTCCCCCTCTATTGCATTGAATTCGTTCCCTCCCCCCCCCCCTCTCCTCGGCCCACCCCTCCACCCACCATCCCACTTCCTTATCCTCCCTATCTTCCGAAATCCTTTCACATCTTAGCTTTTATTTTTTATATACATCTCCTCCCGTTTCTACACCCATTCCTCCCCCCCTCCACTCATACCTCCCTGAATCCCCTTCCCAGCATTCTAACTTCTCAAATGTATTTTTGATATCACGGTAAGAAGTCTGCAAGCTATTTCTTTCTTTACCAGATTTAACCGCGTCATCTCCCCCCCCCCTCGCCATCTCTCTCCATTTTCTTTTCTATATGGCATCCCTTACAATATGCCTCCCTTTCCCCATTTCGAGTTTCACTACCCTCGTCTGATCTTTATCCTTACCCCGCTTTTTTTTTTGTCTTCCCGCCAAAAAAGAAAAAGAAATCACGTTTGACGAATTCTTGAAGGAACCGGATGTGAACCCAATTACATTTTCATTGGACAAATGTAAGGAAAGAGAATATGCTTCCCGGCATGCCTCCTCCATTTTTCTCTACCGTGGGCTTCCGAGACACACAAAAGGGCAGACAACCGTGGTGCGAAAAAAAAAAGGGAAAAACGACTAATCATTGCGACAACACTAGTTACGGTTCTTTGTTTTTGCACCTCTATCAGACAATGTGTGCATGGTGGCCTTTTAACAATACGTACAACTCTATACATGCATTCACGCAATAGAGAGACAGTTAGAGAGAGAGAGAAAGAGAGAGAGAGTACATGGCCTTAAGATGTTTAAGAACTGATCTATGCATGCATCTCTTAAAATGTTAAAGGGAAATTCTTAGCGAAAAACCAAAAAAGAAAAAAAATAATATTACTAAAATATGTACATTTTGACGTTGCAAATTAAGATTTATGTGTTTACTGTTAATTATACCGATATATAGATAGATAGATCGAAAGACGGACAAATATACTCATAGACAAGTTACTAAATGGATGAATGGGTGGACGAATGGGATTATTGTATGGGTAGTGAGTTAGGTAAATAGATAGATGAATAGATGGATAGAAAAATTGATGATAGATATATCGAAGGATAGATTGATAGATAGACAGACAGATAGATAGATGATGGATAGATATATAGATATAAAGACGTGTAGGTAGATAGATAGAAAGATAGATATATAGATAAATAGACAGACAGACTCGGATAGATAGATAGATTTTATAATATTAATAGATAGATATATATTCCACTTATCCATGAATGAACAAACAGCCAGTGGCTCGCGTAGCAAAGAAAGAGAGTGGTGACAAATCTCCATGTTTGGAAGTTGGCAGCGAGTCGCCAATCGACGAATTTTTCATTCACCAGTCTAACGGCGTACATTGAAACCAAACTTTACATTTGACCAACAAGATGATTAAACCATTACACAATTTGACAAGATTGACTTAATAATACAGTTTTATCTCAAGGTAGGCTATCCTTTTAATGATATGTTTAAGCATGTAACATTATTTCCCGGTCGATATATAATAGAATATTTAACTTAGGCTACTCATATGTAGGCCTACACACTTGAATCATCAGAAAATATGTGTAAAATGCTTGTAGTGTAGATTTATACATCAATATGTAGCAAAAGTTGTTTTTTTAAAACCTATCAAAAATGTTTGCCAAAATAAATACAATAATTATATGCATCCATTAACTTTTCTATTATATTTTTTTTATACAGAACAATGATTTTGTAAAATATACGATGAATTATACTTTGTTAAATAGTGCCTTAATTACAAGGACAAAAACACTTTCCTTATCCCTTATGCGAGAATAAATGCATATAAGAACTCTTTCTTCCAGAGTGGCATTCTGGCATGAAATGGTTGCATGAACTACCCAGGAAAACCAGTAACTTAACATCATTTAAAACATTAATAAAGATGCAAGACTAGACTCGGATCACAAATGAGCGTAGGACACAATAATCATCTTTATAGAGGGAGCGTCTGTAATATATAAGACAATATAATTATGCATAAAAATATAATTAAAATAATGTAAGGTTTGGCTTTTACAGATGTATAGGCCTATACTTATAAAAACTGATTTCTATGCAAACTATTCAAATGCTTACGTGGCCTAAACGAAATAAATATAGATATATTCTTTGACGATCCAAGCGTTGGTAAAATATGCATTATATAATATCATACGTTTTAAGTGCTAATATGTTTTGGTGTTGTTATGGGAGTCTTATTCTTAGTCTGCCAGTGCTTGTTGTGTAAATGTCTATTCTAACGTACATCATGTCTATGTGAGTCAATTGTACGGTAAAGAAACACCTACTCTATGTCAATTGACAGGTCTTAATTAATGAGGTCTGACCTTTTCAAATGGAAGAGATCGTGAACTTCCGGTGCCTTTTACCACCAATCACGTAAACAAAAAAAAAATGCTTTTGCTGGTGTTTGACAATTGATTCCAACCTCGACGGCCAGCTCTGGTCTTTTAAAAATATAGCCTACAAACGCTACAAGAATTATTATTGGCAATGAGTTTTTATTATCGAAAGTGCGTAGGTGATAATTTATACTCAAAGTTTAGTCACAAAGGCCGAACCAATGACCTATAAAAAAACTGGATTAGCCAACGGAAATAATTTTCTTGAAGCACAAAGCGCCCGCCATTGTTATGTGCTTTCACTTATCTATAAAATTATATTTCCTTCACAATGACCTGTAATTACATTTAAAATGGATTATGACCTTTTATTATCGTATAATCGTATAGATTTCTTCTAATTATAGGTGTTTTATTCATATTAATCGCTGATTAATACATGGAGGATTATGAAGGCGTATGAAAATTGTAGTGTTTCGGCTTGTATCAATAGGTACATACACGTTTATTAAGGAGTGCTATTTGTGTATAGAATGTTTAAATAGTTTTTTACATTGTATTTTTTAAATTGTATCTGAAAATTAATTTTAAATTATTTTTTATATGTAATTATGTATTTGTAATCAAATATGTGTTCTTCTAGTCACTACTTATTTCAAGTAAGCATTTTCCCAACGCATTCTGACAACTTCGGGGAAAATCCATTCTAGCACTTTCTGCAACAAAATCTATACAGGTCACGGTGTCACGACAACTCGTCTACAGACTTTTCGTCTACGACACTTCGTCTACAGAAAGTAGGTCAACCGACAATACGTCTACCGCGACAACTGGTCTTTCGTCTACCGACACTTCGTCTAATGCGACATTTCGTCTACCAGACTATTCGTCTACCATGAAAGTTCGTCTACCGACACTTCGTCTACCGCGATAGTTCGTCTACCGACGTTTCGTCTTCCGCGACAGTTCGTCTACCGGACGATTCGTCTACCGCGATAGTTTGTCTACCGGACAATTCGTCTACCGCGATAGTTCGTTTACAACAACAGTCTACGCCTACTAACAATTTGTCTGTTCTCTTTATCAACCGAGATTTCGCCAATCGTCTACCCATTTATTTTCAACAAATACATCGAATACAATTAAAATGTGTCCACTACACTAATGTTTTTCTACAGCATTTGTTTCTAAGCAAATTTTCTATTTATTTAAGTAGTAAACAATAGCATGTAGTCTAAAGATAAAACTTGTCATTTCCATTCACAATCCAGAATTTGTACATTCAATTTAAGATTTATTTTTTTTTGAAACGCAACAATACAACATTATATTGGAAAATTAAATTGTCAATTCTGCAATTATTATCCCACCTCATTGTTGCACGTTTGTAATGGAGGTGTCACAAGTTGTACGTGAATTGATCTTCCACAACAAGTGGTGTCATGGAGGTAGATCATGAACGCCTATCGTTCTGCGAATCGGGGACAGTTGATTGGGTAATTCGTTTTGGACGGACAACTGATTGGACAGTTTACATCTCGTAACTAAATGTTTGTATGGCTGAAAGAATGGGCCCTGTTGCTGTGGGACGTTTAGGCCGATGGCTGAAATAATTGGGCCCTGTTGCGGTGGGACGTTAAGGCCGATTTCTGAAAGAATGGGCCCTGTTGTAGTGGGGCGTTAAGTCCGATGACTGATAGAATGGGCCCTGTTGTAGTGGGGCGTTAAGGCCGATGACTGAAAGAATGGGCCATGCATGTTGCGGTGGGACGTTAAGGCCGATGACTGAAAGAATGGGCCCTATTGCGGTGGGACGTTAAGGCCGATGACTGAAAGAATGGGCCCTGTTGTAGTGGGGCGTTAAGGCCGATGACTGAAAGAATGGGCCCTGTTGCGGTGGGACGTTAAGGCCGATGACTGAAAGAATGGGCCCTGTTGTAGTGGGGCGTTAAGGCCGATGACTGAAAGAATGGGCCATGTTGCGGTGGGACGTTAAGGCCGATGACTGAAAGAATGGGCCCTATTGCGGTGGGACGTTAAGGCCGATGACTGAAAGAATGGGCCCTGTTGTAGTGGGGCGTTAAGGCCGATGGCTGATAGAATGGGCCCTGTTGTAGTGGGGCGTCAAGGCCGATGACTGAAAGAATGGGCCGTGTTGCGGTGGGACGTTAAGGCCGATGACTGAAAGAATGGGCCCTATTGCGGTGGGACGTTAAGGCCGATGACTGAAAGAATGGGCCCTGTTGTAGTGGGGCGTTAAGGCCGATGACTGAAAGAATGGGCCCTGTTGCGGTGGGACTTTAAGGCCGATGACTGAAAGAATGGGCCCTGTTGTAGTGGGGCGTTAAGGCCGATGACTGAAAGAATGGGCCATGTTGCGGTGGGACGTTAAGGCCGATGACTGAAAGAATGGGCCCTATTGCGGTGGGACGTTAAGGCTGATGACTGAAAGAATGGGCCCTGTTGTAGTGGGGCGTTAAGGCCGATGGCTGATAGAATGGGCCCTGTTGTAGTGGGGCGTTAAGGCCGATGACTGAAAGAATGGGCCATGTTGCGGTGGGACGTTAAGGCCGATGACTGAAAGAATGGGCCCTATTGCGGTGGGACGTTAAGGCCGATGACTGAAAGAATGGGCCCTGTTGTAGTGGGGCGTTAAGGCCGATGACTGAAAGAATGGGCCCTGTTGCGGTGGGACGTTAAGGCCGATGACTGAAAGAATGGGCCCTGTTGTAGTGGGGCGTTAAGGCCGATGACTGAAAGAATGGGCCATGTTGCGGTGGGACGTTAAGGCCGATGACTGAAAGAATGGGCCCTATTGCGGTGGGACGTTAAGGCCGATGACTGAAAGAATGGGCCCTGTTGTAGTGGGGCGTTAAGGCCGATGACTGAAAGAATGGGCCCTGTTGTAGTGGGGCGTTAAGGCCGATGACTGAAAGAATGGGCCATGTTGCGGTGGGACGTTAAGGCCGATGACTGAAAGAATGGGCCCTATTGCGGTGGGACGTTAAGGCCGATGACTGAAAGAATGGGCCATGTTGCGGTGGGACGTTAAGGCCGATGACTGAAAGAATGGGCCCTGTTGTAGTGGGGCGTTAAGGCTGATGACTGAAAGAATGGGCCCTGTTGTAGTGGGGCGTTAAGGCCGATGACTGAAAGAATGGGCCATGTTGCGGTGGGACGTTAAGGCCGATGACTGAAAGAATGGGCCCTATTGCGGTGGGACGTTAAGGCCGATGACTGAAAGAATGGGCCCTGTTGTAGTGGGGCGTTAAGGCCGATGGCCGAAAGAATAGGCCCTGTTGCGGTGAGACGTGAAAACCGATGTAACAACGGGAGCGCCCAGCTGGCGTTCCAATTTTCCTCTTTAGTGTTTGGTGATATCGTGCCCTTGAAATTGTGGGTTGTTTTAGCTGTTCGATTTTCAGTGCCTTTTAAGTTCAAACAATCACATTTTGATTTGTTTAGAGTAAGTAAGAGGCTTAGATTTTAAAAAGTCACACAGAAGAGGATCTACGTCTACGAACACGAAAAGAGATTAGGAAACGTGTCTTGCGAAAGGATAAGATGTTGCATAGTGTTGAAGAGATTCTAAAGTTTTTGTTTAAAACAAATAACAAGAAAACTCCATCATCAATTATTACATTTCAAGAACAAATATTGACGACATTGAATAAGTTGATACTTGAAAAAAAAAACTCGTAGATTTAGGTTGTTATAAGCTTACTTAAAATATAAAGGCAAAATAAAGAATAAAAAATTGAATATATAAAAAAAAAAACAACTGACATTTAGATCTATGTGTAAAAACACTTGAGTGGCAGTACTGACTATTTGCTTGCGTGTTTGCTGTAGGGCAGCGGTTCCTAACATGTGGGTCGCGACCCCTTTGGGGGTTGAACGACCATTTATCGGGGGTCGCCTAAGACCATCGGAAAGCACATTTATTTGTTATATTTTTTATGGTCTTAGGATCCCAGGCACCATGTATTTATCCGTCACCATACTGGTCCACCCACATGCAGATATATCAATATACGAATACCGGTGCCCGCCATGATGACATCATCGCGCTAACCCCATCACATATTTGGTGCCATAACGCAGTCACACATGTGTAGAGAACTGCTGTGTTAAATGCAGCAATATCGGCGATATAAGGACACTTCATGAATATTATTGGAACTTATTGTATATGCTGTTCCGTCTGGATAGCAAAGCTTAGAACTGAATGTGTCACCAAAAGTAATCGTAATTCATCCGCAAATATTAGCAACAAAGATGTTATCACAAGAACTACAAGAAGTAATTTAAAGCATCATAAAAAGTTGGTATCAATTTCGTAATGGTTAGCTCTTTAAACTGTTTTCGCAACTGTGCAACGTGTTGGATGTGCTGAACAATGCTATATTATTTCACTCTTCACACAGAAGTGAGATGGTTGTGGAGGGGAAAGTTTTCAAACGTGTTTCTGAACTTCCTGGCGAGCTGAAAACTTTGTTTTGTAATCACATAGCAAGACCGCAGTTTGAAACACTTTTCGGGTGATAAAAGTGAATTGAAGAAAACAACTTACTTGGCTTAGATTACATCTTTGCCATCTTGAATTAATTAAATTGATCACAGCAATGACTAAATGGAACGCGCCTTAATTTGTCTAAAAAGATCCGAACATTCCAAATAAAACCTCAGCTTTGGCATATAAAATTGGATGAAAATAAAATGTACATGTTGCCCACACTATCGGCTATCGTTGAAAAACATGACAATGAACCAGACTTTTGATTACGATGTTAATTTTTGTGATAGAACACTTGCACATTCTTGCAGACGACATGACGTCGTACTTTCCAAATCTAGCTGACATCCTATTTCAACTGAACAGAAGCCCATGCTCAGGCAAATACTGGAACAAGTGTTTGCAGTCATATACTATTTCTGAATCAGTGTTTTCCAGCTTACCAGTTATTAAGTCTAAACACAGAAGTAGACTTGTTGTGGAATGTGACTTTCGTTGTGCTTTTGCAAAGAATGCAACTAGAATTTATGATCTAATGAGACATACGGAATTTTAACCACTGACGTTCAGGATGTAACAAAAAAAATCTCAGATTTTTATATATAATTACAACTTTTTTGGGCTATATTAATTCAGAGTGGAAAATACGTCTAAACTTTGTGTTGTCGACATAATCATCTGAAGGCCAAGGCACACAAAAAGAAGAACGCCTTGCTTCACTAGCCTAAAAGGCTATAATGTATAATGGTTAAAATAACTATACAACTGTAAGAAGGGGATATTTCTCCTCTTGACTAAGTATAAATCTAATTTCGAAAAAGCGAGAGATAGAACTATATTGTCTGATTATGTTTGTTTACTAACTTTACTTTGCTTACATAGCCGTGATTTTAAGGTAAAGTGGAATTTAGTGCAGGGGGGGGGGGGGGCAATGGTCAAAGGCAGGTTTCGGCAAATATTGCAAGGTTTTGGGGCTCGTGCCTACTTGATCCATATTGCTTTTGCCACTTTTACTCATCAACATGAGTATTGCCTAAAGTCGCATTTCTAGTTGACGCCTTAATTTTTTTTTTGTTGGCCCTTTAACCTTAGCTGTCGTAGACTTGGCGGCGCCCATCTCCTCTCCAATGGCTTAAGTTTATAACATCTTTATTTGTTGACCTCTATTAAGGTCAACAAACCTACTACGCCCATTCGTGGTACCCAAAATAATTTGTTACAATATTTCCGAATTGACAAACAATAAATGAAAATGCTTATGTTAGGGGGACTTTATGTAGACTTGCATTGACTTTAAGTTTTCTTCACACAGTTCGGCTCTGTTATAGACTTTGTCAATGTTTGCTACTGACTTCGTTTCGACACAGATACATGGAGGGTATAGCCCTTCTATCCCACCATATTTATCTAAAAGCTGGTGGTATTTCGAAATAAATTTAACGTCTACACATTTGTATGAGAGGATTGTGGGAGTAGCTCATTCGACGCCAGACAAAAGTGAACAAGCTTAAACCGGTCTCCTCTGGCCCGGTTCACGTGTCTAGAAAAATCTGTATTTATTTCGTATTGCCCATTTGTTTAGATCCTATTGGACAACTAGCTCGGGCTATTTTTAGATCGCTCGGACATCTCCATACATAAGTAATGAAACGACAGTTTCAAATCTTTATTACAGTCTTTTTCGGGGGGAGGGGGGAGAAGAAGGAGGGGTGGCCGCCAGTAATGAGGGGAAAGGGAAAGTAGAAAGAAAAGATACAGAGACGTTCAGTTTCCGGTTAGCGACATTCGTGAATTAACCTTTGACCCGTAATCGTAGAATGTGTTCAGAGAGAGAGAGAGAGAAGGAGTTGTAGGTGGACAGCCCTCGCATACAATAAGTCGTGAGTGTAAGTCTGTTTGTGTGTGTGTGTTATAGCGTGCGTGAGTATGTGTTGTGGTGTGGCTGGGGCTTCGGTCTTTGAAAAAAGTGTGTCTGCCATCATTGTGAATAAGAAGAGTAGAAATGTTTGAACGAAAAGGTTAGAAAAGTTCTGTTTATGTTGGAATAAATAGGTATAAATGTTCTGTTTATGTTTGAATAAATAGGTATACATGTTCTGTTTTTGGTGGAATAAATAGGTATACATGTTCTGTATTTGGTGAAATAAATATGTATAAATGTTATGTTTATGTTGGAAAAAATAGGTATACATGTTCTGGTTTTGGTGGAATAAATAGGTATACATGTTCTGTATTTGGTGAAATAAATATGTATAAATGTTCTGTTTATGTTGGAATAAATAGGTATACATGTTCTGGTTATGTTGGAATAAAAAGGTATACATGTTCTGTTTTTGGTGGAATAAAAAGGTATAATGTTCTGTTTATGTTGGAATAAATAGGTATACATGTTCTGTTTTTGGTGGAATAAATAGGTATACATGTTCTGTATTTGGTGAAATAAATATGTATAAATGTTCTGTTTATGTTGGAATAAATAGGTATACATGTTCTGGTTATGTTGGAATAAATCGATATAAATGTTCTGTTTATATTTTAGTAAGAGCTTCAAGGCTCATTACTGGTAAATATTCACAACTGATAAGAGTAACACCAAAAGTTAAATCACTTATCTAGGATACACTAGAACAGGGGTCGGCAACCTTTTGATAATAGTGTGCCAAAGTAGGATTTCTAATTCATTCAGCGTGCCTACACCCTAAACTTCACTATGCGCCACACTATACAATTTCTGATAGCAAAGACAAATGTATTTCTTTGGGGTCTTCCGCGTGCCATACTCAAACCACGGATAAGCGTAGGACGCAATAATTGTCTGTATAGAAGAAGCTTATGTAACATATAGTCTAGTCTACGATAAAATAAATGTTTTATTTCTGTTTGGATAAATACGTTAGAAAATAATTTTTTTTATAAATAATTATTTACAGCTGAAAAAGTTACATTCATCAAGCTCTTGAAATACATCTTGAAAGAAACCTTTTGTTCTGGTCTGGTCTATTATTCCTATTCTGCTTATTTTGTTCTTTTAAACTAAAATTGTTTCTGTATATTTTATACCGTCCGCTAAAGCCAAGTACACAAGAAATCCATTACTAATTACACGGTCTGCTAACACAAGGAGTGCCCTCCCCTTTCAAGGGCGCGGCTGTATTTCCGCTTCTATGTATAGATTGACATTTGACCTCTGCTAGGTCTTGCCATAAAAGGAGAAAGAAGCTAGAATTTTTTATTTCTTTTCAAGAGCTTTTATTGTAAAAAAAAAAAATTATAAGAATAAAAATTAAGTTAAGTTAATTATCAGCGTTATAGGTAGGGTGCGTAACAAAAACCTAAATATTATTGTACCATTGTAACACAGTTGCTAGACTAGCGCTTGAAACCAAACTAGCTTATGGGCCCTTACCTAGTCCCGGAAGCTGATTGTACTGGCCAATCAGATGTGAGTTACTACCCAGCAAGAGAAATAGATAGTATACATAGCGAAGTAAGTCGCGGTTAGCCTTTAAGATCAGTATCCATTACTTTGATAATGAAAACGCATTTTATACAATTCAGAAAAACAATAATTGGTTTCTTTTCGCGTGCCGAAATCGGCATACCTTGAACCGTAGTCGTATATCCAACTTCATTGCTGCTATCAAAGAGCAAGGACTACAACCAAATTGACCCAAATGGACGAAATAACAGCGAAAATGCAACGGAAATAATTGTCTAAAATATTTACACATAAATTCTGCTACTTTTGTTCTTTGTGTTACTGTGTTGTGTTTTTTACTTTAATGCAGAAAACCCCGAAATATTGTATTGTGTGTTTTAAGCAAACTGCCAAACAACTAAAACTTCGTGTTTTGATGTGAAATTAAAACAAAAATGTTGAAAAATAGAACATTTTAGAAACAACGAGAGCAAAGATCTATAAAATCATAGGCTTTCTTTTAGCAAGAGTTTATCTTTCCTTGTGTGCTTGACCGCTTAACTCTTTAAAGTTCATTGTCAGTCAATTATGTATTTTGAGCTTATAGGCTATATATTATTTAGTGGCTGCCTTTATTGCACCTATGTATTCTAATTTAGAAATGAAACCCAATAACAGGATGTTGCAATGCTCAGATAAACATAAAGACAAAAACAAATTGCTTGTCCCTTATGCGAGAACAAATGCATATAAGCACTCTTTCTTCCCGGGTGACATTCGGGCATGGAATGGGTTGCCTGAACAAACCAGGTAAACTAGTACACATCAATTAAAACATTAATAAAAATACAAGACTAGACTCGGACCACGGATGAGCGTAGGGCACAAAAATCTTCTTTATAGAAGGAGCGGCTGTAATATACAAGATAAGAAAATATTTGTTCATTGTTAGATACACCCTTTTATCTAGGTAAACATTCTCCAGCTAATCCGGCTTTATTTTTAAATTAGCCATATACGAGGAGATCTATTCAATTCAAGGTGCGTATCAATGATTTATAAAAATTCTTCAGGACCATGCGCACCTACTACACGACTATTAAATTAGGTCTAGTCGATGTGGTCAGATTCTGTCAATAAGGGCAAGAACAGTAAGAATTAGGGGCTCTTTTGTAACACAGTCTGTTAGAATTTTCAACCGAGTCGCCTGTCAACCAGAAAAACAATAGCTGTATGATAAATTGTATGATAGTGTGCGTGCATGTCTATTTTTATAAGTTAATTTCTGTGTTTGAGTACTAAAAGTTCTTTTATATTGTTTAAAATATGCTGATTGACGGAATGTCTGTCATCAAGTCAAATGTCCATATGTTTGGATCAATAAAGCATTCTTATCTTATTTGAACCCGATTACTTCAGAATGATACCAGAAAATTGCAATACCTTTCCAGTCGCTGATTTATATATTTTAAAATTGTGTACATGAAAAGAATGGCAATGCTTATTTGGTCGGTATATTGTATGAATTCAAGCTGCGCTTAAAACTTTTTCTAACTTGTATTGATATTTTAATTATTATGTTTTTGGTCCATGCTAGATCTATACATTTTGACGTCGATGATACAAGTATGTAATAGAATATTTTTGTTTTATTTCTGAAGTCCATACCTGCAACATGTGATCCTACTTTTGGATTAACCTGTTCAACGGAATGTGCACATTTCACTCAATAGTTTTAATTGTATCGATATTATAACCTTTTGTTTAAAACAATTTTCATTTCGTATAAGTGTTATAATATCGCCTCTGTTGAACCCCACAAAAAATTGTTCGATCCCCATGGGAATTGTCTAAGTATGTAGCTTGTTATAATTTTTTTTTAAATCGGAAAGAGCACATTGAAATGTGGGCGGGGCTAGAATCGATACTCATTTCCGCTCACTCAAGCGGTTATGTCCCCCTTTGCTTGCAGAACCCGGCGTTCATCGCGCGCATTGCCGTCTGCTCTTTTGTTTTACGAGTTCGGGGGCCCTGCGTTAAGGATTGATGAAGACACTGGTTAGGGTTATAGTTTATTTTTGTGTCACTGGGTTAGGACTAGAGTAGTTTTATTGTCTTGTTACTAGTTAGATCTAGTTAGATCTAGGTTTATTTTTTATTTGTCTAACTTGTGTACATTTATCGTTTATTAGTGTTATCTGTTTAGGTTTACAGTTTATTTATATTACTGGGTTAGGTTTATAGTTTATTTGTGTTATTTGGTTAAGGTTTTATAGTATTATGTGCTCATTAGTTTATCTGTATGGCTTAATTAGATTAAGAGTTTGATTTAATGCTACTCCTTAACTTGGCCAATGCAATTTTTCTATACTTTCTTACAAGTCTTACACTATTGGGTGAAAAGAAAACACAAATTATTGCCATGTGTCATGTGACTTCTACTGTACATTTAGCAATAAAACATTTTTAGTGTTTTTAGCATATGTTTATCATGTGTGTGAAAAATTGTTTGCGTGCTATTGACCCAGTTATGGTCGAGCCGTGTGTGTGTGTGTGTGGGGGGGTATTACCCTAATTTAGAAGGGCCTTCCAAAACGCTTTTCCAGTGGGGAAAAAGGGAGGGGCGGATAAAGGGGGTCAAGGGATTTAAAAAAAAAATGGGTTCAAAATACGGGGAGTGGAAAATGAATGACGCCCTCGCAACGGACAGCAAACAATAACCATTTTTTTTTCTCTATAATTTCCATAGAATATTGGACGCTGGACATTGGTCAATATTTGAAGACAATAGGGACTAATTAGATGGACAATGCTTTCCAAATGAGGGAATTGATTTTCGAACGTCACTATTCAGTTCCAAAATGTGTGAAACAGAATGTAAAACGAACTTGGCTTCTTGCTATTGGTAATACTTTAAGTTAAACAGTAAACAAGCTTGAAAAGTTTCTTTTAGAATAATGTATGCCAGGTTCTTAGTCTATCTTTTGTTGCAGTCTCTGATCCTTGGTCTGAACGTTACGGTAAAATGTAAGCTAGCCACCAGGCGTTATTCTGTCCACACAATCTCTTCATAAGCAGTTGACATACACACAAAAAAACAACGTTGAGCTCTGCTATATTGGCCGTTTGAATCTTCAATAAATAGCCGTGGTTTCATAAATAACGTCAAGACATTTTTTTACATAAGATCTACTGAGGGTCGTCTACTAGCATTGGTCCGTTGACAACAGGAACAGACCAGATATTATTTTATGTACTTTTTAAAATGAAACACATAAATGAGAACGTAAACGAACGTAAGGCAGCATCCTTAAGGCCAGGGGTCGGCAACCTAAGTCACGCATGTCCGACATTGCGCGCAGAGCGATTTTCAATGGCGCGCGGACCCCCCCCCCCCCTCCAAAGATAAAGGCAATTCAAGTCTCCTCTATCTACAAGAAATTGAGTGCTATAGCAAGATGACTTTCAGAATTTAGGCACGCTGAATGAATTAGAAACCCTATTTTGGCACACTATTATTAAAATGTTGCCAATCCCTGCTATAGGCACTAGACATGAAAAAAAAGTTTCGTTTTTTCGTAAGCAGACGTGTAGTTGACAGCCATTGATGCAGACGACTTCTTGCCTAACGGAAAGGGGCCTTGATTGACTGTATTCATCCGCCAGCAAAATTACTGATGAAGAAGTCGAACCGGAACTAGTTTTTCTCTTAACACGGCCGTGTCAAAATGGCTGCGATTTCTTTTTTTTAAATATACTACCTCTAGCAGAAGTGGAACGCAACGGACAGCCAATGTTGTGAGAAGAAAATGGAAAGATTTGAAACGTTTGGAGAGTGCCCTCCTAGAGCTTGAGTTTTTAGTATTGAGTTTAACTTCCTTGGGCTTGAGTTTAACTTTCAAAAGATAAGAAGGTGATGGAGATTAAGATGTCTGAAATGAAAAAAAGGGGTTACTGAGAAAACAGACGGTGTTTATGTTGATCAGGAAATGGGTCAAGGTGAAGGGCAAAGTTAAGGATGGATATATAAAGCAGTCAAATAAACACTCACACACGAAAATCCAAATAAACTGTATGTCTAATACTAATATTAAACCATTTATAAGGCTTTATATGGATTTTCCATGACAGAACCCGTAATGCATGTTTACAAAACGGTCAACCAAAATATAGAAGGAAACATCTTATAAGTCACAAACGCTAATTCTACATAGACGATTTAATACGTCCTACGCATATACGTGGTTTAAATCTAGTTTCACATTTCGCAATATATTATGTTATATTTGTTTCATTTTCCTGTTGTTGCTTTTTTCGGGCAACCCATTACATGTTTGATATAATGATATAATATATATTAAATATTATAAATTTATATTAAATAAATACATACATGCAGCTACAAATAATAACAATAATAATATTTGTACAGCGCCGCCAACAAACATAATGTAAAATTAAAAATGTTTGATATTTACGATACAAATAAGATTATATCTTACGGTGTTTTCAATTTGACAATTTTTTATTGTTATCGGTTTTTGTTTTTTAAATTATTGTCCGCTGACGTCATTGATCATTTTGTTTCAATCTATAATGTTTAGACCACCTACAAATATTATGATTCCACGTCATAAAGTAAGAATGTGTTATCTCGATTCTGGGTTGATTCCTGAAATATCCGAGTTTTCATTTTTTTTTAAATGAAAAATATCTGATCGGGTTATAAATATATTGTTTGTTCTACGGTATAAAACCTGAACAAATCTTACATGATGAAATAAAAAGTTCTAAAGCGTACATGAAAAAGCTTTAAGAATTTTCGATTACAAAATGAAAAAAAACGGAAGTACTCATGATTTACACCCTCCATTTTGTTTTATATGTAAGCAAAGGTATTTAACGAATTTATTTTAAAAAGTGTCTCGTTGTACGTTCAAACGTTTGAGGTCAAAATGGAGGAGCGCTGCCTCTGTGCATTATCTAGGACAGGGGTCGGCAACCTAAGGAACGCGTTTCAGACTTGGCACGCAGAACGATTTTCCGTGCCACGCAGAAGACTCCTAACTATTCAAGTATCTCCTATTAGAAATATAGTGCTAAAGTAGGGTGACTGTAAGGCTGTTGGCGCGTTGAATAAATTATAAATCCCACTTTGGGGCACTGTTATCAAAAGGTTGCCGACACCCTGATCTAGGATTATAGAATCTTATAGAGAGATCTTACATAAGGCGCACATATTTAATTGTATCACTTTATTGTTTACCATTGAAAGACGGCCATACATTCTTAGTCTATCACAAACCTTTCGGTTCTTTGGTGCCGTCGTTTTCTACGAAATAAAAGCCTTCATCTCTCTATCCTTCTATTTACCAATCGCCCCCTTCTATCTCCTCCCTCTTTCATTCCCGACGGTTTACGCATCCCCTCCCCCCTCCCCTCCCGCACGTTTTGTTTACACGGGGAAATCCTGACATCGGTAATCAATAATTTTATTTTATTGACACTGGGGGGTGGGGTGTGTTTTAAAAGTTAATTTAAAACTTCTTTTCCTTTTAAGGTAGTGAAACCAAGTTCAAGGGCAATGCGGACTAACTTGTTAGATACTCATCTTTTTGGAAGAAAACTGTCATTTAAGAAGTAACGGTTCTTATATTATCTTATACATTACAGACGCTCCTTTTGGTTAATAATAACAACTTGATATTGGTTTGGTTTCATATTTGACAAAATTAATACTAACAATTTATGTTTATAAAATAAATATGGCCGAATTTATTTATTTTTAATTTTAATACAAAATGTGTATTTAGGGCATAATAATTTATAGTTTTTAAATAGACGATTGGACAATTTTTTATATTGAATTTGAACTATAATTATTTCTCTAGAAGCGAACAATTTTATTTGTTGCTATGAAAATGATGGTTTAAGCCTACAGGTGTGTTATGGAAGCAAATAAACTTTTATATCTTTTTAATTCATCTCTATATAAAAAGCTTGTTTTCGTAACGGCTTTTATAACATTTATTTTTAAGCTTTTCCTCTTCATTTATGAAGTACAGTCTTTCCTTCAATCGTTCCGAACGTTGTCTTGTTGATATTATATTTCTCTGTTAATAAGGTTGTACGTTTTTCTCTATATCCTTTTCCAACACACTTTTCTAACACACTTTTCCAACACACTTTTCTAACACACTTTTGTAACACACTTTTCTAATACACTTTTCTAATACACTTTTCTAACACACTTTTCTAACACACTTTTCTAATACACTTTTCTAATACACTTTTCTAACACACTTTTCTAACACACTTTTCTAACACACTTTTCTAACACACTTTTCTAATACACTTTTCTAATACACTTTTCTAACACACTTTTCCAACACACTTTTCTAACACACTTTTCTAACACACTTTTCTAATACACTTTTCTAATACACTTTTCTAACACACTTTTCCAACACACTTTTCTAACACACTTTTCTAATACACTTTTCTAACACACTTTTGTAACACACTTTTCTAACACACTTTTCTAACACACTTTTCTAACACACTTTTCTAATACACTTTTCTAATACACTTTTCTAACACACTTTTCTAACACACTTTTCTAACACACTTTTGTAACACACTTTTCTAATACACTTTTCTAATACACTTTTCTAACACACTTTTCTAACACACTTTTCTAATACACTTTTCTAATACACTTTTCTAACACACTTTTCTAATACACTTTTGTAACACACTTTTCTAATACACTTTTCTAATACACTTTTCTAACACACTTTTCTAACACACTTTTCTAATACACTTTTCTAATACACTTTTCTAACACACTTTTCGAACACACTTTTCTAACACACTTTTGTAACACACTTTTCTAATACACTTTTCTAATACACTTTTCTAACACACTTTTCTAATACACTTTTGTAACACACTTTTCTAATACACTTTACTAATACACTTTTCTAATACACTTTTCTAATACACTTTTCTAATACGCTTTTCTAATACACTTTTCTAATACACTTTTCTAATACACTTTTGTAACACACTTTTCTAACACACTTTTCTAATACACTTTTGTAACACACTTTTCTAATACACTTTTCTAATACACTTTTCTAATACACTTTTCTAATACACTTTTGTAACACACTTTTCTAATACACTTTTCTAATACACTTTTCTAATACACTTTTGTAACACACTTTTCTAATACACTTTTCTAATACACTTTTCTAATACACTTTTCTAACACACTTTTCTAATACACTTTTCTAATACACTTTTCTAATACACCTTTGTAACACACTTTTCTAATACACTTTTCTAATACACTTTTCTAACACACTTTTCTAATACACTTTTCTAATACACTTTTCTAATACACCTTTGTAACACACTTTTCTAATACACTTTTCTAATACACTTTTCTAATACACTTTTGTAACACACTTTTCTAATACACTTTTCTAATACACTTTTCTAATACACTTTTCTAATACACTTTTCTAATACACTTTTCTAATACACTTTTCTAATACACTTTTCTAATACACTTTTCTAATACACTTTTCTAATACACTTTTGTAACACACTTTTCTAACACACTTTTTTAACACACTTTTCTAACACACTTTTCCAACACACTTTTCTAATACACTTTTCTAATACACTTTTCTAATACACTTTTCTAATACACTTTTAATATACACTTTTCTAATACACTTTTGTAACACACTTTTCTAATACACTTTTCTAACACATTTTTCCAACACACTTTTCTAACACACGTTTCATTAGACGTATCCACGTTTCTACTATTCAGTCTGCTTTCCCAATAATCCTTCAATTATTTCCATAATGCCTATCATTCCGATGGGAATAATTATTTTCTTTTCTTATTGTATGTTGAAATCTTAATTATCATTGACCACTAGTTCTCGCTGACAATGCTTACTAAGTTTAACAGTCTCTTTACTTTGTAATCAATTTTTTATATTGACGTTGACATTATAATTATTTCAATGTGAAATATTACTAGTGAATATTCACAACTGACATAGTCAAATCACTAAACTTGGAAACACTAGAGGACAGAAGGGCAAAGAGTAAAGTAGTAATAAATAATACATAAGGCATTTAACTCTACTTTAGAAATACAACCCAATAACAACCTGTTGCAATGCTCAGATAAACATAAAGACAAAAACACTTTCCTTATCCCTTATGTGAGAACAAATGCATACAAATACTCTTTCTTCCCGAGTGGCATTCGAGCATGGAATGGGTTGCCTGAACAAACCAGGAAAACCACTAACTTAACATCATTTAAAACACTTATCAAAATGCAAGACTTGACTTGGACCACGGAAGAGCGTAGGACGCATTGATCTTCCTTATAGAAAGAGCGTCTATAATATATAAGATAAGATAATGTTCATATTGTTAGATTTAAACCGATGATGTATTTATGTGTGCAAATTCACACAATATTTGTTCATAAAAGCGAGAGAAAAAAATCATGCAAAATTTGATCAAGAGAAACAGACTAGACTAGATATAATAATAAGAGAAGAAGGAAATAAATTAAAAATACAAAATTTAAGTTTATAAAACAAAATTGAACCAAGAATCATTCCGTATGCACATATCTTTATACAATTTAAAATACATGTTGTTTTAACCTGAAACTAAAATTTATTTTAAAAAAATGGACTTTAAAGTTTAAAGATTAGAGTATTGTTTTTTAATTACGTGTCTGATGTTTCGCTGCTAATTGTAGTCCCCCGTTCATTAAGATAGCCTTTCATCTGTATTTTCATTTATCCTTTAACTCAGAGGGTGGGTCGTTTGGGCACTATTGTTGACCTTAATGACCGCCTCACGCCATCTGTCACGGTCTCCCGCCGTTCTCTGAGAGCCGATGAACTCCAGGCCTTTCCAGATCCTTACAGCACCCTCCCATGGTTTCTTCTGTGATTCTTTTCTTTTAGCCGTTACACTGTACAGTGCCTTGTAGAAAGCGATTTCTGAAATGTCCACGAAGTCTAAATTAAATGTTTGTTTAGTATGAGTTCTTCTTTTTCGTTTTCACTAGGAGTAATGTTCTGCTACTAGATCTATATGCGGCTTAAAGAAACTTGTCTAATTTTCCGTTAAAAAAAAATGTAATGCATCTTTTTCTGTCACAATCATTGAATAATGTGCATCCACTTCATGCCTGCTTATATCTGCCAGTAACCAATAGTCGCAAATGTCAAGAATTGTACCAATACTTAAATAATTCGTTCTCAGTTTCCTTTTTGAAGTACTTTCTGTTGAATTTCTATTGATCTACTCAAAGTTTGCATTTAGTGAACTCGAAACTATAAAGTTGCTGACTAGACTTAGTATTTATGAATAATTATGTTTGAATATTTATGAATGTGTGGACTTATCTTCACCTACTTTCGAAACAACAACAGTACAACAACAGTTTTATAAAGGTTCAACATAAATGCCCACAAAAGTTGTTAATTTGTTCATTATATATTACTATACTTTTCGTCTAAGCCAGTCAGAAAGGCTGTTACATAGACTCGGCAGGATGTCCTTGTCATTCATTATACAGTTTGACTTCAATGAAAGCAAGGCATTGTCCACACAATGTTGTTGGCATGGTCTTATAAACTTTTCATCCAATATAATTCAACACTTGAGCTGGTTAAAGTGTTTTCCATTGACCCAGTATATCAGGGGTCGGCCACCTAAGGCACATGTGCCAAACTTGGCACGCAGCGATGTTCAATGGCACGCGAGAAACCTCTAAGATGTGTTTTTTTTTTATTGATAACAAGACATTTTCCGGTTCTGAAAGAGGAAAACTGACTGTGGAAGCCAATATTTATGAATGACCTAGCGACATATTTCAGTGAGTTGCATTTACAAACATAACTTTATTGACATCAATATTAAATCAAATGTGGAAAGTTTTTTTATTAAAGGTAGATAATTAACCCGTTTTATTTGAGCTAATATTTCTTATGTTTCTTTTTTTATATATATATAAGAGACTAAATGGCTTACAATTTCTAACTTTGGCATGATCAAACTGTAAAAAGTATTTGAAAATTAAATAAATATTATAAGACTAAAGAATTTATATGTATATTTTCAAACATTATATTAACTACTCAATTTTTATGATTACAGCTGGCCTAGCGGTTAGATCACCGGACTGTCAACCAAAAACCATCTGACATGTCGCGGGTTCTAGCCCGGCCGCTGACGGATCCCTGTCGCCCTGCAGGAGTTTTGGGCCTGTAAACATATTTGCGCCAGCAGGCAGCAGTGTGTTTACAGAGCGCACTGAGCATGCTGAAATAGCATGGATAGAAGCGCTATATAAGTAACCAATTTAATTTAATTTTAATTCCGCTTTTACACGACGTGTGCTAACATCCTGTTTGATTGCAACTGTATTGGATAATGAGTACAAAAAACTGTTAAGTTAGAGAAATTCACAATGAATTTGTATTTACAGTTAATGAATATACGAATTCATTCATTGGGTGTTTACTTTTTGACTTATTTGGTTGACAATCAATGAAGTTCCGCTTCTTTCACATGTGATGTGGTCAGGGCTGTGGAGTCGGTAGATAAATGTTCCGACTCCAATTCTTCGACTCCGACTCCGACTCCACAGCCCTGGATGTGGTGTTAGAATGCTCAGAGTAACATAAGGACAAACACATTTCGTACCCCTTATGCGAGAATAAATGCATAAAGGTACTCTGTCTTCCCGAGTGACATCCGTTCATGGAATGGGTTTCCTGAACAAGCCAGGAAAACCATTAACCTAACATCATTTAACACACTGGTCAAAATGCAAGACTAGACTCAGATCACAGATGAGCGTAGGACGCAATGATTTTATTTATAGAAGGAGTGTCAGTAATATAAAGATAATAATAATGGGTATTTATATAGCGCTTCTATCCATGCTATTAAATTTAGCATGCTCAGTGCGCTCTTGGAATACATTTCAGTGGCAGTTGTTTTGGTATGTAAGGCACACAGCCACTAGCCCAAAGAGAAAGGTCTTAAAGCTCTTTTTTTAAAAGACTCTTTTGTAAGACTCTAGTAAGATAGATAGATGATAGATAGATTGATATTTATTATATAAACGATTTTTGTGTGTTCGCGTGTGTGAGTGTGTGTCTGTGTGTGTGTATGTGTGCGTGTGTGGGTGTGTACGGTTAAATTGATTAAAGATCATGTTGACTCCAGCACGTTAGGATTAATTTCTTCCGACTCAACCAAAAGGCTCATATTCCAAAAATGTATTTGAAACAAGCTGAACACTTAAGATCATTTTCTTCAGCAATTGATAGTCTGGCTCTGAAGGCATATTTCATGTACAGGTCTATTGAGGCTGTCAGTGTTCTTACCGTCTGATCAACGACCCAAAGAATTTGTTTTTTGTTGTTTTTTTTTGTCTTCAAAGATTAATTCAGAATTGTTAGTCTGGCTCTTAGTGCCATGAACATTTGCCTCAACGTTTGACAGAGAAGTGGCTTGCCCATCAGGGCTTCTTGCCCCCTTAGCCACTTCACTCACAAACATTTCGTTTTTTCTTGTAGACACACATGCACTCACCCTTCCTCTATCTCTCTCTCTCCCTCACTCTCTCCATCTCTCTCTCTGTCTCCCTCTCTCTCTCTCTCTCTCTCTCCCGCACTCTCTCTCTTACTCTCTCCATCTCTCTCTGTCTCCCTCTCTCTCTCTCTTCTCTCTCTCACAAACACGATCACTCTCTCTGACCAAAATTACCATCATATCTGAATATTAAAATTGAATTTCATAATAGTAGAAATCATAAATATTTATTCCTTAGCATTGCAATAAAGAAACAAAGGAAAGGTTTTTTGCATAAAATCGCCGAGTTTTTAAAAAGCCGGTTCACCGCTGAACAACAAGGTCTGTTTAATTTTTATTTTTTTTAAATGTGTTGGTAGATTTCGCTTTGATTTGATATTAATCCAAATAAATATAATAGTACTATATTACACTCAAAGTTTGTATAAATTGATATTCTACATATAAAAAGAAAACAGCTTTAATTATGGCTGCTAACTATTACATTAATTTTTTATAAAATACCTAGAGAAAATATGACCAATGAAAAACAACAATGTAATGCCCATTATCGTTATAGTTGTTGTTGTTTTAAATAAATGTATGTATATTATTATATTACTTGAAGATAAATTGTCATTATGAAATCCACCGACCCCCTTTTCTATTTCTATTACTTATTGTAACTCTATGCCCCTCTAATGTTTTTTCTTGACTACGACCATGTTTACCGGCTGGTACTGCGGTTAGTTCAACAATGAACAATGAACAATGAACAATATTTATTTGCCACATAGTACATAGGTACAATAAAGGCATAGTCAAAAACATAAGAAAATTATAGCATTTGTGAATAATAAATTGAACAATAATAGTAATACCAATATTAGTAATAAAAATGAAGGTAATAAAAAATGTATTAATTAAAGGTATCCTAAAAGAAAATTCAGGGGGGATAATTTAGTTTATAATACAATTTTTTGGGGGAAAAAAAAAAAAAGAAAAAAAAAAAAAAACCTTAATTTACTAACATAGACATACAGGTACATCACTTTCATTAGACCTGCACAGCATTAACATAGTGAGAACGAACATTTAAGAAATCTTTCACAATTTTTCTTGCGGCTTAGTATATTACATTACTTTCACGACTATCTCTCATCAACACAGTGACAAACCAACATGTTAAAATACTTAAACATTTCGGACTGTCAACCGAGACATCGCGGGTTCTATTCCTGACGCCCTGTAGGAGTTTTGGGCCTATTGGACGTACTAATCTTCTATCTAAAAGGAACGTCTGTAAAACTTATAAGTTACCTGGCTATGGCATACAAGAATATTTTGTTCACAGGATTTGAATACAAACGCACGGTCACACGAACACACACACAAACACGCACGCGGTTGCAATCACTACAACATGACAAACGTTTTATCAATGCCATTGAAGCTGAAGCAGAGAATGGGCTCCACAAACAATTCATTAAAAACTAAAATGTCTGCATTATAATAAAAAATCAACTCATGGTGCAATAAAAAGATCGCCAATTAAAGATGTTTTTATAACATTGATTTTAAGCAATAAGAAATAAAGACATTAATTACAATAACGCCAACAGTTAATGCAAGTTAACCCACTAACAGAGAGAACACTTGTTTAAAGTCATACACTTAAATTATCACGCCGAATGAGCACAACAAAATGGTGTTAACCCATGCCTTGCTGAGGTCTCATTTTTTTCTTGATATTTTTTACTTGCGTTACAGAAAGTCATAGTGTAATACACAAACTAAAGTTTGTTTGTTGAAATTTACTTTTTAGTTTTAGAAAAAAAAAGAGATTTTAAAAAATTTGTTGTAGAAAAGTACGCCATCAGGAAATGGTACCGTTATATTCGATGTTTGCAGTAGAAACAGGCCCTCTTTTCTAAACAATCAATACATATTTTTATACAAAATTAAGGTTTAATGTATAGATCTAACATTTCAAAATAATAAGATAACAAACTAGTGTCATGAAACATTGCATTATTTATGTAAATAGTATTTTATTTGGAAAAAAAATATGTGTCTCAACTACTTCCTTCTATTTTTTGTCTTACATTTCTGTGTTTAGGATTATTCATATTAATCTCTAGGCTTTTAAGGTTTACAAAAGTATTGTCTTCTTTACCGATAACTATTATTGTCTGTTTTTATGAAAGAAACAAGAATTGTGAAACTTAGGCCTACATAATACTAGCAAAATTGTATTGACTAATGCTTTGTACTTTGACGCATTGTAACACTATACTGTCCTTTTTCAGAGTTGGCAGGCTTCATCAAACCGGAAGCAGACAACGGCCTGACGTCATCTGGCCATGACGTCGTACAAGCCGTACGATCTCCTCCAGAGGTTTCGCCACTCCCGGAAGCTCGTGCTGGTGATCGTCTTCGTGGCATTGTTCCTGGATAACATGCTGCTGACAGTAGTAGGTAAAGGAGAAACATCCGGGGGTGGGGTCAGGGAGGGGGTCAGGGATGAGTTTAACACCAGAAGATGGTTGCCCGGAGGAGGGTAGTACATTTCATATAAAATTAAAAAGTAAAGTATCCCATAGGATCAAATTGATTCTAAGGATAGGTGAAAAGCGTTCACTAGTTTCTTTGGCTACGGCATACAAAGGGATTGTGTGTCCCAGCACAATGCCAAGACGCCTTAACTTTCCCAGAAATAAAGTCAGGTACCCATAAGAGCTGGGTAGACTCAAGGGACACGGTTAGGACCCGGAAGAAATCCTAACCTTCCACGGGATTCGAACCCAGTACCTTCGCTACACCAGCCGAACGCGCTGCTGCTCGGCAAACCGTGTCCTCTACATAGAGCATAACCAGAAAAGCGGATTATGCATCTTGTCGTGTTGTTCTTTCACAACAGTGGTCAATTTTATTTTTTATCTACCACCTATACAAATACCACAGCAGTCTATACAAATACCACAGCAGTCCATACAAATACCACAGCAGTCTATACAAATACCACAGCAGTCTATACAAATACCACAGCAGTCCATACAAATACCACAGCAGTCTATACACATACCATAGCAGTCTATACAAATACCACAGCAGTCTATACAAATACCACAGCAGTCTATACAAATACCACAGCAGTCTATACAAATACCACAGCAGTCTAGTTAAACATGCAAAAGATAAACTCAGCTTACTATAGTTCTATTTGAGTAACACGGGTTCTCCAGCATTGTTTTAAAACATCGATTTGTCAATAATAAACTTTTAGTTTAGTTTATAAAGTTATACAAACTACAACAACAATAAAACCAAAGAACATTAGAATCTTCCATTAAAGCATTAACCAGTAAAAAAACACAAAAAAACAAGGTCGAAGCATAAAAAAACTAGCTATCAAAATTCATGGTTCCATTTCACCAAACCTACAAAACAACATCGTAATAACCCATCCGGGAAGATGGTGGGAGGACATAATAAAGGTTTTAACGAGCAACAAATTAGCCAAATGAATTGCTTCCTTTTTATTGGTTCATTTTTTTTAACCTGCTTTCTAATTGGTGTATCACGTTAAGGCTCTATTGTTGGTTTATTTCCCCTGATGACCTCTTCCTTTAAAAAAACAACTATGATTGAAGCTTTGACCTACATTAGCACTGGACACATTGGATGTAGAATACGACAGTGTGTGGTTGTTTTCTCAAATCGTCCTTTCAAAACCCGGTACCGGACCACGAAATGTTCATTTACTGAAGGGGTCGAAAAAGAAAAGTTTTAAAATTTAGGTCTCGCTGTGGCGATGGATATATTTTAACAGCATATTATGCTCCAAGTGGACAGCTTATGATATAATTGAACAGTCCTAAAGTACAACATTAGTAAAATCTAAACATGTGTGTCGAAATGTACATTATTATAAATTAAATTAAAAGTATTCCGTCGGACCAAATTAATCCGTAGGGCCGGTGAAAAAAACTTTCACCAGTTTCTGTGGCCACGGCATACTAGCGGATTGTGTGGCCAGCACAGTGCCCAGCCGCCTTGCTTTACCCCAACTAAAGTCAGGTATCAATCAGAGCTGGGTAGACTCAGGGACACCCTCGTCCCGGGATACAAATGCTAGCCTTCACCTGGATTCGAACCCAGGACCTTCGGTACGCCAGCCGATTGGCTTCTGACCGGGACGAATGTAGAAATCTGGTCACGCGCACCGTCGTAGCACCCCCACGACGATAGTCACGTGGTCTGATGAAGACGATGATGATGATATCAAAAAGTATATTTAATTTTTTGTTTGTAATAATGATTAATTTTTTGTATGAAGTCTTTTTCTGTCTCTTAAAAAACAATTGTTTGGTCTTTTAAAATTTTAATAAATTGTCTTTCTATTCCTTCCTCATTTTTTTTCTCTCTGTTTCACGTTTTATTCCATCTCTTCCCTTTAGTTCCGATTGTGCCGAATTTCCTACGGAAACTGGAAAACCCATACTTGGAGGTGAACCGAACAAAGACGGAGCTAGGAATCACCGAGTCCCCGGGCGTGGAGCTACGATGCCCGAACGTCAGCCTGTCTTCCAGACTCAACGCCACGGGCAGCCCCGGAAGTGGCCGGCACATCCTGGACCGCTTCGGGAGGTACTACTCCCGCGACTACGGGCGCACGGACTTTCAGGAAGAGTGCTACAACGAGACGGTCTGGCACAATCTCTCTGCGGTCTACGTCACTGTGACCGAGAGGTCCCCGAGAAAGGCCGACCTGGACGCCGAGAACATCGAGGTTGGCTTCATGTTTGCCTCCAAGGCTATCATGCAGCTGATCGCCAACCCATTCATTGGGCCAATAACCAATAGGTGAGATATGTTCTTTATGTGTGTGGGCTGATCGCCAACCCATTCATTGGGCCGATAAGCAATAGGTGAGATATGTTCTTTATGTGTGTGGGCTGATCGCCAACCCATTCATTGGGCCGATAACCAATAGGTGAGATATGTTCTTTATGTGTGTGGGCTGATCGCCAACCCATTCATTGGGCCAATAACCAATAAGTGAGATATGTCCTTTATGTGTGTGGGCTGATCGCCAACCCATTCATTGGGCCGATAACCAATAGGTGAGATATGCTCTTTATGTGTGTTCGTGTGTGTGTGTGTTTGTGTGCTCTTTTGACCGATTCATAGTGATGGAGTCAAGACAGTCATGGTAATATGGATAAAGATAGTTCAATTGTTTAATATTAGATATAGTTACCTTCCCTTATTTAAAATGAACATGAGCTCAGCTAATTACTATAATAACATAAATCGCTTGCTCTATGTTTAGAGCTTATATGTTCTTTTTTTCCGTGCGTATCCAAAAATGATGTCTTAAATTTCTACTACGCTCCTGCGTTTGCTTAAATGTTTCCGCTGTATACAACTTTCGATTTTAATTTTTTTTTCATTGAGAAAATCATAGCGATTAAATAAAACGGAAGTGCACAGTACAGTATATTTATATTGTATACGAATTCCGAAAAGAAGTCATTCCAGTCATCAAATAGCATAAATATTAAAGCAAGTGGTCCATCTTATCTTTGGTTACATACACTTTTAATTCGCTTTATATTTATCTGTTTTTTCTAAATCTAAAGTATGTCTCTTTTCTGAATTATTATTTATTTTAAAACTTTCACTGTTAATGGTCCTCAAAAAAGTTTTAATATAAACTGATAATGTGTCTCTTCTATAAAATATGTTGTGGTTTGTTTTAGAATTCAATGTTGTAATTTATAAGACGCCAGGACGAAGAGTTATGTGCTCTGTTTCTGTCTTTTACAGGGTCGGCTACACCATACCAATGTTTATTGGCTTTATTATAATGATGGTTTCAACTATAAGTAAGTATAATACATACGCGTAGATAGTGTAGATAGTCACTGTCTCAAGTGTGTTCAGCTCAAGGCTTAAGCAAATAGACTAAGTATTACTCACATTTTCATTCAAGTACGAAAATATCACACTAAGCTATGAGATTTCCGTTTTCATCTATGTACACCTCGAATAAATTGATTGTTTTTTTTTAAATATACAAAGCCAAATAGCTGTGATTTCCATTCTAAGTTTCGACCACCCAACATTTAAGTAGTTAGCCCCTGCACTAAAGGAAAGTATGAGACCCAGTAAACTAGCGTGCCTGGCTAAGATGTCATGTGAAGGCTAGGATTTGTTCCCGGGTCTGTAGGGCAACTCTAATTCTACCCAGCTCTGATGGGGTACATGACATTAGGTGGGGGCAAAGTAAAGGCGGCTGTGCATAGTACTGGCCACACCATTCCCTGGTATACCGTGGCCTCGGTAACTTATAAACGATGATTCACTAGCCCTGTATATCAAACTGTTTAGTCAATGTGTATGCCGTCTATGGGGATGCAACGATCCAAAAGACAAATTGACATATTGTTAGGCAGGGAGATATCATTGGTTCAAAACTACCACAAATACAGCAATAACTTATATACCGGTACCTCCTAACGTTTGCTGTTTCATGGCAGAATTATTATAACTAGCATTATTTGCAAATCACACATTCAAAACACATTCACATTGTAGTCAACCCAAGAACAATCAATCACTTATGATAGTTGATCACCACAAACCGAGAGCTTCAAACTGTCCAGCATAGATCTAAGTGTCACCAAGAGCAATTTATTTTATGATTGAATCTCAAATTCTTGTGCCTCTGAGACCAATTTTCTGATTGAATCTCAAATTCTTCTGTCTCTGAGACCAATTTTCTGATTGAATCTCAAATTCTTGTGTCTCTGAGACCAATTTTCTGATTGAATCTCAAATTCGTGTGTCTCTGAGACCAATTTTCTGATTGAATCTCAAATTATTGTGTCTCTGAGACCAATTTTCTGATTGAATCTTAAATTCTTGTGTCTCTGAGACCAATTTTCTGATTGAATCTCAAAAGTTCTGAGACCAATTTTCTGATTGAATCTCAAACTCTCGTATCTCTAAGATCTAAATTTTATGATTGAATGTTCCAGTTTTTGCCTTTGGTGAGACCTATGCAGTTCTGTTTGTTGCCAGAACAGTTCAAGGCATCGGGTCTTCATGTTCAAGTGTTGCAGGTAGGTCACGCCAAATTACGTCCTCGTAGTCTAGTACTCAAGCAATAATCAGAGTTACTAAGTTACAATTGTTACTATGCAGGTGAAGGTTCGCCTTCTTAATTGAATGCTTCGCAATTTTGTTTGTTAATGAGGGGTTGTTTTTGTATGTTTAATTTGATTTTTATATTGAATCGCATTGCTATGTGTGATTGAATTTTTATGATTAATAATATTATAATATATAGACTATATAGTATTTAAATGTCTGATTGTATTTGAATGTCGGATTATATTTAAATGTCTGAATAAACTTAAATTTAATTTTATTATGGTGTAACTTTTTATCGTGCTGTGTAATTTATGTTGTTACAAATTAAAATGTATTCGTTTTTGTTATTTCTATAAGTAATCTTTGCTGATATACCTATGTAGTAGTTGATATCAATTATATCAAAGCAATCTGGCGGTTATTCAAGATACATTAGTAATATAATAGAAGTGTGATATTCTTTAACCAAGTTACAAGTGTGATTTATGTATATTGCATCGCCACGGATAGATGACTCCACACGTTAGTCTAGCAAGTGTCTTTTGAAGACTCAGCTCAATGTTGAGTGGAATATTGATGAGTGGAGTTTTTAAGTGGAGTTTGTTAATTGCGATTGTTGAGTGGAATATTGATGAGTGGATAGTTAAGTGGAGTTTGTAAAGTGGAACTGTTGAGTGGAATTGTTGAGTGGAATTGTTGAGTGGATTTTTTTAGTTGAATATTTATTGATGAGTGGAATTGATAAGTGGAATATTGATAATTAGAATAGATGGATGGAACTGTTTCAGGCCGCGTTAAAGCATTTATCACATAATTTTACCTAAAATATATCTCAAGCTTACATTTAAAAAGTCACACCGGCTCTCAGTTATCGTTCTTTCCCTACAGGTATGGGCATGATTGCCTCGTACTATCCAGATGATAAGGAGAGGGGCAACGCCATGGGCATTGCCCTAGGAGGACTGGCATTGGGGGTTTTAGGTAAGACACGCAATTATATGTTATTTTAATTCACCCCTCCATAAAATCATCTTTGTAAAAAAGACAATATTCATTAAAAAGTCCATATACATTTATAGTTCAGGAGAAAAAATATTATTGTCAGCAAATGTACACTGATACCATTATTGCAATGTCAATTTGTATAGCTCACTACCGGAACCAGACTTAAATTCCCATTGACCGATGCAGAAATTCCTCTCTTGGTGCACCCCACTTCAGCAAAACAGGGTCAAACAAGACTTTGGCCAGGTGGAAGGGCCTTTCATAACCACCGTTTTAACAAGGACTTCCGCATGAAATCCTGCGTTGGTAGTTCTTTCACCTTAGCCTGTCCGGTTCTACCTGCAGTACCGTCGTTCCACGCCATAGGGAGGAGAGAGTCTAGTGGAACTTATTTGATAGACACTGAGGACGAGAACTAACCCCCAAATTTCCTGGAGCCTCGGCTCGCAACCGAAACCAAGAGAGACTATATCCAACTATAGTTCAAAAAAGGATTTGAAAATCTATTATATTTATCTATCTATCTATCTATATATATATATATATATATATATATATATATATATATGTGCGTACTTATAAATTATAAATTATAAATTCAGAGAATACATGATTAGGTGATGTAATCATTTATGCACCTGTATTATATGGAAGTGGTATTGCAGTAGGCTACTGAATTTCCAATCATGGCGTTTTCTCTACAACCCTTCTTTGTTAACAAAATAGATTTGATTTTCGTTTTGTTTGTTTTTCAAAGAGAGTACCTTAAACCCAAATCATAAAAATAAAACTACAAAGTGACAATAAAAGCCTTTTTTTTAAATACAAATAATATCTTTTTGTTTTAAACTCCCAACCCCTAAAGATAAATGGAACACGATACATAAGTACTTGATCGGTGACAACCTATTTCGATTAGAGTAACACCACACACAAAAAACAAGAATCGATTACTAACTACTCTGTACGATTCCATGCACATAAAACAAAAAAATACTTGCGCATAGATTTAACCCCTCCAAGCTCCCCACTTATGAGATCATGCTACCAAACTTTAACTCTTAAATGTTGAAACATGGTTTATCCATTTTGATTTTTTCTTCTTATTTGTTGTTGTTGTTTTTTTTCTTGCTGTCTACAGTTGGACCACCATTCGGTGGTATCATGTACGAGTTCGCCGGGAAAGAGGCTCCATTCCTCATACTCGCCGGACTGGCGTTTTTGGATGGATGTGAGTAGTATCGGTCTTTTTTTTATATAACCTAATCGATTACCGTTCGCTAAAAATATATTGTGTAAAAAAAAAAGGATCGATTTGATCATTGGCATTTATGGAGTGAGATCTGATATTGAAACAGTATCGATGCCATATTTTATAGAGTTCTTGATTGATTACTTTCTAAAACAATACTTAAATATAGGCCTACTAAGTCGATATTTTTAAAAAGAATTTAAACTATATTTTAAAAAAAACACATACGTTTTTGTGAAGACCGTTTCAGAGATGTTAAAATAGGAACCAATCAACCAACCGACATATCATTAGAACCATTGATCTATAAAAAGAATGGTTAGAGCCGCCTTGATAAATTTGTATGTATCTATTGATGCAAGGCAGAAGCTACACATTTTTACATTTTATACATAATTCACGTATCCATGTAATTTAAGAATAAACCACCTATAATTAAAACAAGTAATAATAATGGTTATTAATATAGCGCTTGTATCCATGCTATTAAATTTAGTATGCTCAGCGCGCTCTTGGGATAAATTGCAGTGGCAGTTGTATTGGTATGTAAGGCACACAGCCACAAATGTATACGATAAAAAAGGGGAGTCAATTCAAATGTGTATAGGAAGAAAAACAAATGGATAATAGAATAAGCATATAACAATGGTGGGCGCTTTTTGCGTCAAGAGTATTGTTTCTGTGCCTAATCAATTCATTTTATAGATCAGTGGATGCAATTGATGAAGCCTTCTCTTGATCAAGACAATAAGGGCAACAGCTAATCAATTTAACTTCAACAGTTACAATAGTAGATAAGAACATAATTATGTAGGCCTATGACCTGGGAACAGCCTAAGCATGACACGCTCAATGTACCAGGAGAAATACGATTTTTTAAAAGTTTTTTCTTGACAAAAGGCATTGGGGCATGAAATTGGAGTTGCTTGGGCTAGCTGTTAGTTCTTTCTTTTATTTGTTTTAGTAGCGTTCTTAAGTTTTATTCTTTTAGTAATCAACAGCGTGCCTTCTTTTATTCAATCATCCTTTTTTTTAATTATTATTTGAGATGCATGCTCTGGCTCATCTTCTCAGACTAATAAGAAGACAAAATTAATAATGAAACGACGATTCTAGTTTTACTCACAACAATTTATTAGACAGTTAAAAACAAAAGTAGATAACTTCCACAAATGATAACTGCATTACTATTAATGATATTAAAAGTATTTTGTTTACACTCATGAAATAAAAATGTCTAATCGGCTACAAGTTATCGTCTGCCCCACCGACCTATATATAAGCTTATATAGCTCAGTGGTCTGTCCAAAGTCACTAACATATATACATTTACATTTAAAAAAAATTAAAAATAATTTTAAAAAATGTCTTTATACAATTGCTGAATATTTTTAAAATAATTAGATTAGTTGATAATTTTCTAAAAATCAATATCTACACTTGTCAGAACAAAAAAACATAATTTTAAAGTATTCGAAATGCAAAACTGGACTCAGTCCACAGTTCGCAATAATATTTTGTATGGAATTATCGTATTTAAGAAAGCAATAGAATAAAGGCCGTTAGAGTAAGAAATGAAAGCCATTATGTTCTAACTTATACAACACAAGTAAGAAATGAAAGCCAGTATGTTCTAACTTATACAACACAAGTAAGAAATGAAAGCCATTATGTTCTAATTTATACAACACAAGTAAGAAATGAAAGCCATTATGTTCTAACTTATACAACACAAGTAAGAAATGAAAGCCAGTATGTTCTAACTTATACAACACAAGTAAGAAATGAAAGCCAGTATGTTCTAGCTTATACAACACAAGTAAGAAATAAAAGCCATTGTGTTCTAACTTAGAATACAACACAAGTAAGAAATGAAAGCCATTATGTTCTAACTTAGAATACAACACAAGTAAGAAATGAAAGCCATTATGTTCTAACTTAGAATACAACACAAGTAAGAAATGAAAGCCATTATGTTCTAACTTATACAACACAAGTAAGAAATGAAAGCCAGTATGTTCTAACTTATACAACACAAGTAAGAAATGAAAGCCAGTATGTTCTAACTTAGAATACAACACAAGTAAGAAATGAAAGCCATTATGTTCTAACTTATACAACACAAGTAAGAAATGAAAGCCATTATGTTCTAACTTATACAACACAAGTAAGAAATGAAAGCCAGTATGTTCTAACTTATACAACACAAGTAAGAAATGAAAGCCAGTATGTTCTAACTTATACAACACAAGTAAGAAATGAAAGCCAGTATGTTCTAACTTATACAACACAAGTAAGAAATGAAAGCCAGTATGTTCTAACTTATACAACACAAGTAAGAAATGAAAGCCAGTATGTTCTAACTTATACAACACAAGTAAGAAATGAAAGCCAGTATGTTCTAACTTATACAACACAAGTAAGAAATGAAAGCCAGTATGTTCTAACTTAGAATACAACACAAGTAAGAAATGAAAGCCAGTATGTTCTAACTTATACAACACAAGTAAGAAATGAAAGCCAGTATGTTCTAACTTATACAACACAAGTAAGAAATGAAATCCATTATGTTCTAACTTAGAATACAACACAAGTAAGAAATGAAAGCAATTATGTTCTAACTTATACAACACAAGTAAGAAATGAAAGCCATTATGTTCTAACTTAGAATACAAAATAAGTAAGAAATGAAAGCCAATGTGTTCTAACTTAGAATACAACACAAGTAAGAAATGAAAGCCATTATGTTCTAACTTATACAACACAAGTAAGAAATGAAAGCCATTATGTTCTAACTTAGAATACAACACAAGTAAGAAAGGAAAGCCATTATGTTCTAACTTATACAACACAAGTAAGAAATGAAAGCCATTATGTTCTAACTTATACAACACAAGTAAGAAATGAAAGCCATTATGTTTTAACTTAGAATACAACACAAGTAAGAAATGAAAGCCATTGTGTTCTAACTTATACAACACAAGTAAGAAATGAAAGCCATTATGTTCTAACTTATACAACACAAGTAAGAAATGAAAGCCATTATGTTCTAACTTAGAATACAACACAAGTAAGAAATGAAAGCCATTATGTTCTAACTTAGAATACAACACAAGTAAGAAATGAAAGACATTATGTTCTAACTTATACAACACAAGTAAGAAATGAAAGACATTATGTTCTAACTTATACAACACAAGTAAGAAAAGAAAACCAGTATGTTCTAACTTATACAACACAAGTAAGAAATGAAAGCCAGTATGTTCTAACTTATACAACACAAGTAAGAAATGAAAGCCAGTATGTTCTAACTTATACAACACAAGTAAGAAATGAAAGCCAGTATGTTCTAACTTATATAACACAAGTAAGAAATGAAAGCCAGTATGTTCTCACTTATACAACACAAGTGAGAAATGTAAGCCAGTATGTTCTAACTTATACAACACAAGTAAGAAATGAAAGCCAGTATGTTCTAACTTAGAATACAACACAAGTAAGAAATGAAAGCCATTATGTTCTAACTTATACAACACAAGTAAGAAATGAAAGCCAGTATGTTCTAACTTATACAACACAAGTAAGAAATGAAAGCCAGTATGTTCTAACTTATACAACACAAGTAAGAAATGAAAGCCAGTATGTTCTAACTTATACAACACAAGTAAGAAATGAAAGCCAGTATGTTCTAACTTATACAACACAAGTAAGAAATGAAAGCCATTATGTTCTAACTTAGAATACAACACAAGTAAGAAATGAAAGCCATTATGTTCTAACTTATACAACACAAGTAAGAAATGAAAGCCATTATGTCCTAACTTATACAACACAAGTAAGAAATGAAAGCCAGTATGTTCTAACTTATACAACACAAGTAAGAAATGAAAGCCAGTATGTTCTAACTTATACAACACAAGTAAGAAATGAAAGCCAGTATGTTCTAACTTATACAACACAAGTAAGAAATGAAAGCCAGTATGTTCTAACTTATACAACACAAGTAAGAAATGAAAGCCAGTATGTTCTAACTTATACAACACAAGTATAAAATGAAAGCCAGTATGTTCTAACTTATACAACACAAGTAAGAAATGGAAGCCAGTATATTCTAACTTAGAATACAACACAAGTAAGAAATGAAAGCCATTATGTTCTAACTTATACAACACAAGTAAGAAATGAAAGCCAGTATGTTCTAACTTAGAATACAACACAAGTAAGAAATGAAAGCCATTATGTTCTAACTTATACAACTTAAGTAAGAAATGAAAGCCAGTATGTTCTAACTTAGAATACAACACAAGTAAGAAATGAAAGCCATTATGTTCTAACTTATACAACACAAGTAAGAAATGAAAGCCAGTATGTTCTAACTTAGAATACAACACAAGTAAGAAATGAAAGCCATTATGTTCTAACTTATACAACACAAGTAAGAAATGAAAGCCATTATATTCTAACTTAGAATACAACACAAGTAAGAAATGAAAGCCATTATGTTCTAACTTATACAACACAAGTAAGAAATGAAAGCCAGTATGTTCTAACTTATACAACACAAGTAAGAAATGAAAGCCATTATGTTCTAACTTATACAATACAAGTAAGAAATGAAAGCCATTATGTTCTAACTTATACAACACAAGTAAGAAATGAAAGCCATTGTGTTCTAACTTAGAATACAACACAAGTAAGAAATGAAAGCCATTATGTTCTAACTTATACAACACAAGTAAGAAATGAAAGCCATTATGTTCTAACTTATACAACACAAGTAAGAAATGAAAGCCATTATGTTCTAACTTATACAACACAAGTAAGAAATGAAAGCCATTATGTTCTAACTTATACAACACAAGTAAGAAATGAAAGCCATTATGTTCTAACTTATACAACACAAGTAAGAAATGAAAGCCAGTATGTTCTAACTTAGAATACAACACAAGTAAGAAATGAAAGCCAGTATGTTCTAACTTATACAACACAAGTAAGAAATGAAAGCCATTATGTTCTAACTTATACAACACAAGTAAGAAATGAAAGCCATTATGTTCTAACTTAGAATACAACACAAGTAAGAAATGAAAGCCAGTATGTTCTAACTTATACAACACAAGTAAGAAATGAAAGCCGGTATGTTCTAACTTATACAACACAAGTAAGAAATGAAAGCCAGTATGTTCTAACTTATACAACACAAGTAAGAAATGAAAGCCATTATGTTCTAGCTTAGAATACAACACAAGTAAGAAATGAAAGACAATATGTTCTAGCTTAGAATATAACACAAGAAAGAAATGAAAGCCAGTATGTTCTAGCTTAGAATACAACACAAGTAAGAAATGAAAGCCAGTATGTTCTAGCTTAGAATACAACACAAGTAAGAAATAAAAGCAATTATGTTCTAGCTTAGAATATAACACAAGTAAGAAATGAAAGCCAGTATGTTCTAGCTTAGAATACAACACAAGTAAGAAATGAAAGCCAGTATGTTCTAGCTTAGAATATAACACAAGTAAGAAATGAAAGCCAGTATGTTCTAGCTTAGAATATAACACAAGTAAGAAATGAAAGCCAGTATGTTCTAACTTATACAACACAAGTAAGAAATGAAAGCCATTATGTTCTAACTTATACAACACAAGTAAGAAATGAAAGCCATTGTGTTCTATTTTATACAACACAAGTAAGAAATGAAAGCCATTATGTTCTAACTTATACAACACAAGTAAGAAATGAAAGCCAGTATGTTCTAGCTTAGAATACAACACAAGTAAGAAATGAAAGCCAGTATGTTCTAACTTATACAACACAAGTAAGAAATGAAAGCCAGTATGTTCTAACTTATACAACACAAGTAAGAAATGAAAGCCATTATGTTCTAACTTATACAACACAAGTAAGAAATGAAAGCCAGTATGTTCTAACTTATACAACACAAGTAAGAAATGAAAGCCAGTATGTTCTAACTTAGAATACAACACAAGTAAGAAATGAAAGCCAGTATGTTCTAACTTATACAACACAAGTATGAAATGAAAGCCATTATGTTCTAGCTTAGAATACAACACAAGTAAGAAATGAAAGCCAGTATGTTCTAACTTATACAACACAAGTAAGAAATGAAAGCCAGTATGTTCTAACTTAGAATACAACACAAGTAAGAAATGAAAGCCATTATGTTCTAACTTATACAACACAAGTAAGAAATGAAAGCCATTATGTTCTAACTTATACAACACAAGTAAGAAATGAAAGCCATTATGTTCTAACTTATACAACCCAAGTAAGAAATGAAAGCCAGTATGTTCTAAGTTATACAACACAAGTAAGAAATGAAAGCCAGTATGTTCTAACTTATACAACACAAGTAAGAAATGAAAGCTATTGTGTTCTAACTTAGAATACAACACAAGTAAGAAATGAAAGCCATTGTGTTCTAACTTAGAATACAACACAAGTAAGAAATGAAAGCCATTATGTTCTAACTTAGAATACAACATAAGTAAGAAATGAAAGCCATTATGTTCTAACTTATACAAAAAAAGTAAGAAATGAAAGCCATTGTGTTCTAACTTATACAACACAAGTAAGAAATGAAAGCCATTATGTTCTAACTTATACAACACAAGTAAGAAATGAAAGCCTTTGTGTTCTAACTTATACAACACAAGTAAGAAATGAAAGCCATTATGTTCTAACTTATACAACACAAGTAAGAAATGAAAGCCATTATGTTCTAACTTATACAACACAAGTAAGAAATGAAAGCCATTATGTTCTAACTTAGAATACAACACAAGTAAGAAATGAAAGCCAGTATGTTCTAACTTATACAACACAAGTAAGAAATGAAAGCCATTGTGTTCTAACTTATACAACACAAGTAAGAAATGAAAGCCATTATGTTCTAACTTATACAACACAAGTAAGAAATGAAAGCCATTATGTTCTAACTTATACAACACAAGTAAGAAATGAAAGCCATTATGTTCTAACTTATACAACACAAGTAAGAAATGAAAGTTATTGTGTTATAACTTATACAACACAAGTAAGAAATGAAAGCCATTATGTTCTAACTTATACAACACAAGTAAAAAATGAAAGCCATTATGTTCTAACTTATACAACACAAGTAAGAAATGAAAGCCAGTATGTTCTAACTTATACAACACAAGTAAGAAATGAAAGCCATTGTGTTCTAACTTATACAACACAAGAAAGATATGAAAGCCATTATGTTCTAACTTATACAACACAAGTAAGAAATGAAAGCCATTATGTTCTAACTTATACAACACAAGTAAGAAATGAAAGCCAGTATGTTCTACCTTATACAACACAAGTAAGAAATGAAAGCCATTATGTTCTAACTTATACAACACAAGTAAGAAATGAAAGCCAGTATGTTCTAACTTAAAATACAACACAAGTAAGAAATGAAAGCCATTATGTTCTAACTTATACAACACAAGTAAGAAATGAAAGCCATTATGTTCTAACTTAGAATACAACACAAGTAAGAAATGAAAGCCATTATGTTCTACCTTATACAACACAAGTAAGAAATGAAAGCCATTATGTTCTAACTTATACAACGCAAGTAAGAAATGAAAGCCATTGTGTTCTAACTTATACAACACAAGTAAGAAATGAAAGCCATTATGTTCTAACTGATACAACACAAGTAAGAAATGAAAGCCATTATGTTCTAACTTATACAACACAATTAAGAAATGAAAGCCATTATGTTCTAACTTATACAACACAAGTAAGAAATGAAAGCCATTATGTTCTAACTTATACAACACAAGTAAGAAATGAAAGCCATTATGTTCTAACTTATACAACACAAGTAAGAAATGAAAGCCATTATGTTCTAACTTAGAATACAACACAAGTAAGAAATGAAAGCCTTTGTGTTCTAACTTATACAACACAAGTAAGAAATGAAAGCCATTATGTTCTAACTTATACAACACAAGTAAGAAATGAAAGCCATTATGTTCTAACTTAGAATACAACACAAGTAAGAAATGAAAGCCATTATGTTCTAACTTAGAATACAACACAAGTAAGAAATGAAAGACATTATGTTCTAACTTATACAACACAAGTAAGAAATGAAAGACATTATGTTCTAACTTATACAACACAAGTAAGAAATGAAAGCCAGTATGTTCTAACTTATACAACACAAGTAAGAAATGAAAGCCAGTATGTTCTAACTTATACAACACAAGTAAGAAATGAAAGCCAGTATGTTCTAACTTATACAACACAAGTAAGAAATGAAAGCCAGTATGTTCTCACTTATACAACACAAGTGAGAAATGTAAGCCAGTATGTTCTAACTTATACAACACAAGTAAGAAATGAAAGCCAGTATGTTCTAACTTAGAATACAACACAAGTAAGAAATGAAAGCCATTATGTTCGAACTTATACAACACAAGTAAGAAATGAAAGCCATTATGTTCTAACTTATACAACACAAGTAAGAAATGAAAGCCATTATGTTCTAACTTATACAACACAAGTAAGAAATGAAAGCCATTATGTTCTAACTTATACAACACAAGTAAGAAATGAAAGCCAGTATGTTCTCACTTATACAACACAAGTGAGAAATGTAAGCCAGTATGTTCTAACTTATACAACACAAGTAAGAAATGAAAGCCAGTATGTTCTAACTTAGAATACAACACAAGTAAGAAATGAAAGCCATTATGTTCTAACTTATACAACACAAGTAAGAAATGAAAGCCAGTATGTTCTAACTTATACAACACAAGTAAGAAATGAAAGCCAGTATGTTCTAACTTATACAACACAAGTAAGAAATGAAAGCCAGTATGTTCTAACTTATACAACACAAGTAAGAAATGAAAGCCAGTATGTTCTAACTTATACAACACAAGTAAGAAATGAAAGCCATTATGTTCTAACTTAGAATACAACACAAGTAAGAAATGAAAGCCATTATGTTCTAACTTATACAACACAAGTAAGAAATGAAAGCCATTATGTCCTAACTTATACAACACAAGTAAGAAATGAAAGCCAGTATGTTCTAACTTATACAACACAAGTAAGAAATGAAAGCCAGTATGTTCTAACTTATACAACACAAGTAAGAAATGAAAGCCAGTATGTTCTAACTTATACAACACAAGTAAGAAATGAAAGCCAGTATGTTCTAACTTATACAACACAAGTAAGAAATGAAAGCCAGTATGTTCTAACTTATACAACACAAGTATAAAATGAAAGCCAGTATGTTCTAACTTATACAACACAAGTAAGAAATGAAAGCCAGTATGTTCTAACTTAGAATACAACACAAGTAAGAAATGAAAGCCATTATGTTCTAACTTATACAACACAAGTAAGAAATGAAAGCCAGTATGTTCTAACTTATACAATACAAGTAAGAATCTAACTTATACAACACAAGTAAGAAATGAAAGCCAGTATGTTCTAACTTAGAATACAACACAAGTAAGAAATGAAAGCCATTATGTTCTAACTTATACAACACAAGTAAGAAATGAAAGCCAGTATGTTCTATCTTAGAATACAACACAAGTAAGAAATGAAAGCCATTATGTTCTAACTTATACAACTTAAGTAAGAAATGAAAGCCAGTATGTTCTAACTTAGAATACAACACAAGTAAGAAATGAAAGCCATTATGTTCTAACTTATACAACACAAGTAAGAAATGAAAGCCAGTATGTTCTAACTTAGAATACAACACAAGTAAGAAATGAAAGCCATTATGTTCTAACTTATACAACACAAGTAAGAAATGAAAGCCATTATATTCTAACTTAGAATACAACACAAGTAAGAAATGAAAGCCATTATGTTCTAACTTATACAACACAAGTAAGAAATGAAAGCCAGTATGTTCTAACTTATACAACACAAGTAAGAAATGAAAGCCATTATGTTCTAACTTATACAACACAAGTAAGAAATGAAAGCCATTATGTTCTAACTTATACAACACAAGTAAGAAATGAAAGCCATTGTGTTCTAACTTAGAATACAACACAAGTAAGAAATGAAAGCCATTATGTTCTAACTTATACAACACAAGTAAGAAATGAAAGCCATTATGTTCTAACTTATACAACACAAGTAAGAAATGAAAGCCATTATGTTCTAACTTATACAACACAAGTAAGAAATGAAAGCCATTATGTTCTAACTTATACAACACAAGTAAGAAATGAAAGCCATTATGTTCTAACTTATACAACACAAGTAAGAAATGAAAGCCAGTATGTTCTAACTTAGAATACAACACAAGTAAGAAATGAAAGCCATTATGTTCTAACTTAGAATACAACACAAGTAAGAAATAAAAGCCAGTATGTTCTAACTTATACAACACAAGTAAGAAATGAAAGCCAGTATGTTCTAACTTATACAACACAAGTAAGAAATGAAAGCCAGTATGTTCTAACTTATACAACACAAGTAAGAAATGAAAGCCAGTATGTTCTAACTTATACAACACAAAAAAGAAATGAAAGCCATTATGTTCTAGCTTAGAATACAACACAAGTAAGAAATGAAAGACTATATGTTCTAGCTTAGAATATAACACAAGAAAGAAATGAAAGCCAGTATGTTCTAGCTTAGAATACAACACAAGTAAGAAATGAAAGCCAGTATGTTCTAGCTTAGAATACAACACAAGTAAGAAATAAAAGCAATTATGTTCTAGCTTAGAATATAACACAAGTAAGAAATGAAAGCCAGTATGTTCTAGCTTAGAATACAACACAAGTAAGAAATGAAAGCCAGTATGTTCTAGCTTAGAATATAACACAAGTAAGAAATGAAAGCCAGTATGTTCTAGCTTAGAATATAACACAAGTAAGAAATGAAAGCCAGTATGTTCTAACTTATACAACACAAGTAAGAAATGAAAGCCATTATGTTCTAACTTATACAACACAAGTAAGAAATGAAAGCCATTGTGTTCTATTTTATACAACACAAGTAAGAAATGAAAGCCATTATGTTCTAACTTATACAACACAAGTAAGAAATGAAAGCCAGTATGTTCTAGCTTAGAATACAACACAAGTAAGAAATGAAAGCCAGTATGTTCTAACTTATACACACAAGTAAGAAATGAAAGCCATTATGTTCTAACTTATACAACACAAGTAAGAAATGAAAGCCATTATGTTCTAACTTATACAACACAAGTAAGAAATGAAAGCCAGTATGTTCTAACTTATACAACACAAGTAAGAAATGAAAGCCAGTATGTTCTAACTTAGAATACAACACAAGTAAGAAATGAAAGCCAGTATGTTCTAACTTATACAACACAAGTATGAAATGAAAGCCATTATGTTCTAGCTTAGAATACAACACAAGTAAGAAATGAAAGCCAGTATGTTCTAACTTATACAACACAAGTAAGAAATGAAAGCAAGTATGTTCTAACTTAGAATACAACACAAGTAAGAAATGAAAGCCATTATGTTCTAACTTATACAACACAAGTAAAAAAAGAAAGCCATTATGTTCTAACTTATACAACACAAGTAAGAAATGAAAGCCATTATGTTCTAACTTATACAACCCAAGTAAGAAATGAAAGCCAGTATGTTCTAAGTTATACAACACAAGTAAGAAATGAAAGCCAGTATGTTCTAACTTATACAACACAAGTAAGAAATGAAAGCTATTGTGTTCTAACTTAGAATACAACACAAGTAAGAAATGAAAGCCATTGTGTTCTAACTTAGAATACAACACAAGTAAGAAATGAAAGCCATTATGTTCTAACTTAGAATACAACATAAGTAAGAAATGAAAGCCATTATGTTCTAACTTATACAACACAAGTAAGAAATGAAAGCCATTGTGTTCTAACTTATACAACACAAGTAAGAAATGAAAGCCATTATGTTCTAACTTATACAACACAAGTAAGAAATGAAAGCCTTTGTGTTCTAACTTATACAACACAAGTAAGAAATGAAAGGCATTATGTTCTAACTTATACAACACAAGTAAGAAATGAAAGCCATTATGTTCTAACTTATACAACACAAGTAAGAAATGAAAGCCATTATGTTCTAACTTAGAATACAACACAAGTAAGAAATGAAAGCCAGTATGTTCTAACTTATACAACACAAGTAAGAAATGAAAGCCATTGTGTTCTAACTTATACAACACAAGTAAGAAATGAAAGCCATTATGTTCTAACTTATACAACACAAGTAAGAAATGAAAGCCAGTATGTTCTAACTTATACAACCCAAGTAAGAAATGAAAGCCATTATGTTCTAACTTATACAACACAAGTAAGAAATGAAAGCCATTGTGTTCTAACTTATACAACACAAGTAAGATATGAAAGCCATTATGTTCTAACTTATACAACACAAGTAAGAAATGAAAGCCATTATGTTCTAACTTATACAACACAAGTAAGAAATGAAAGCCATTATGTTCTAACTTATACAACACAAGTAAGAAATGAAAGCCATTATGTTCTAACTTATACAACACAAGTAAGAAATGAAAGCCAGTATGTTCTAACTTAGAATACAACAAAAGTAAGAAATGAAAGCCATTATGTTCGAACTTATACAACACAAGTAAGAAATGAAAGCCATTATGTTCTAACTTATACAACACAAGTAAGAAATGAAAGCCAGTATGTTCTAACTTAGAATACAACACAAGTAAGAAATGAAAGCCATTATGTTCTAACTTATACAACACAAGTAAGATATGAAAGCCATTATGTTCTAACTTATACAACACAAGTAAGAAATGAAAGCCATTATGTTCTAACTTAGAATACAACACAAGTAAGAAATGAAAGCCATTATGTTCTAACTTAGAATACAACACAAGTAAGAAATAAAAGCCAGTATGTTCTAACTTATACAACACAAGTAAGAAATGAAAGCCAGTATGTTCTAACTTATACAACACAAGTAAGAAATGAAAGCCAGTATGTTCTAGCTTAGAATACAACACAAGTAAGAAATGAAAGCCAGTATGTTCTAACTTATACAACACAAGTAAGAAATGAAAGCCATTATGTTCTAACTTATACAACACAAGTAAGAAATGAAAGCCATTATGTTCTAACTTATACAACACAAGTAAGAAATGAAAGCCAGTATGTTCTAACTTATACAACACAAGTAAGAAATGAAAGCCAGTATGTTCTAACTTAGAATACAACACAAGTAAGAAATGAAAGCCAGTATGTTCTAACTTATACAACACAAGTATGAAATGAAAGCCATTATGTTCTAGCTTAGAATACAACACAAGTAAGAAATGAAAGCCAGTATCTTCTAACTTATACAACACAAGTAAGAAATGAAAGCCAGTATGTTCTAACTTAGAATACAACACAAGTAAGAAATGAAAGCCATTATGTTCTAACTTATACAACACAAGTAAGAAATGATAGCCATTATGTTCTAACTTATACAACACAAGTAAGAAATGAAAGCCATTATGTTCTAACTTATACAACCCAAGTAAGAAATGAAAGCCAGTATGTTCTAAGTTATACAACACAAGTAAGAAATGAAAGCCAGTATGTTCTAACTTATACAACACAAGTAAGAAATGAAAGCTATTCTGTTCTAACTTAGAATACAACACAAGTAAGAAATGAAAGCCATTGTGTTCTAACTTAGAATACATCACAAGTAAGAAATGAAAGCCATTATGTTCTAACTTAGAATACAACATAAGTAAGAAATGAAAGCCATTATGTTCTAACTTATACAACACAAGTAAGAAATGAAAGCCATTGTGTTCTAACTTATACAACACAAGTAAGAAATGAAAGCCTTTGTGTTCTAACTTATACAACACAAGTAAGAAATGAAAGGCATTATGTTCTAACTTATACAACACAAGTAAGAAATGAAAGCCATTATGTTCTAACTTATACAACACAAGTAAGAAATGAAAGCCATTATGTTCTAACTTAGAATACAACACAAGTAAGAAATGAAAGCCAGTATGTTCTAACTTATACAACACAAGTAAGAAATGAAAGCCATTGTGTTCTAACTTATACAACACAAGTAAGAAATGAAAGCCATTATGTTCTAACTTATACAACACAAGTAAGAAATGAAAGCCATTATGTTCTAACTTAAAATACAACACAAGTAAGAAATGAAAGCCATTATGTTCTAACTTAGAATACAACACAAGTAAGAAATGAAAGCCAGTATGTTCTAACTTATACAACACAAGTAAGAAATGAAAGCCATTATGTTCTAACTTAGAATACAACACAAGTAAGAAATGAAAGCCATTATGTTCTAACTTAGAATACAACACAAGTAATAAATGAAAGCCAGTATGTTCTAACTTATACAACACAAGTAAGAAATGAAAGCCATTATGTTCTAACTTAGAATACAACACAAGTAAGAAATGAAAGCCAGTATGTTCTAACTTATACAACACAAGTAAGAAATGAAAAGCCATTATGTTCTAACTTAGAATACAACACAGGTAAGAAATGAAAAGCCATTATGTTCTAACTTAGAATACAACACAAGTAAGAAATGAAAGCCATTGTGTTCTAACTTAGAATACAACACAAGTAAGAAATGAAAGCCATTATGTTCTAACTTATACAACACAAGTAAGAAATGAAAGCCATTATGTTCTAACTTATAATACAACACAAGTAAGAAATGAAAGCCAGTATTTTCTAACTTAGAATACAACACAAGTAAGAAATGAAAGCCATTATGTTCTAACTTATACAACACAAATAAGAAATGAAAGCCATTATGTTCTAACTTATACAACGCAAGTAAGAAATGAAAGCCATTGTGTTCTAACTTATACAACACAAGTAAGAAATGAAAGCCATTATGTTCTAACTTATACAACACAAGTAAGAAATGAAAGCCATTATGTTCTAACTTATACAACACAATTAAGAAATGAAAGCCATTATGTTCTAACTTATACAACACAAGTAAGAAATGAAAGCCATTATGTTCTAACTTATACAACACAAGTAAGAAATGAAAGCCATTATGTTCTAACTTATACAACACAAGTAAGAAATGAAAGCCATTGTGTTCTAACTTATACAACACAAGTAAGAAATGAAAGCCATTATGTTCTAACTTATACAACACAAGTAAGAAATGAAAGCCATTATGTTCTAACTTATACAACACAAGTAAGAAATGAAAGCCATTATGTTCTAACTTATACAACACAAGTAAGAAATGAAAGCCAGTATGTTCTAACTTACAATACAACACAAGTAAGAAATGAAAGCCATTATGTTCTAACTTATGCAACACAAGTAAGAAATGAAAGCCAGTATGTTCTAACTTATACAACACAAGTAAGAAATGAAAGCCATTATGTTCTAACTTATACAACACAAGTAAGAAATGAAAGCCATTATGTTCTAACTTATACAACACAAGTAAGAAATGAAAGCCATTATGTTCTAACTTATACAACACAAGTAAGAAATGAAAGCCAGTATGTTCTAACTTATACAACACAAGTAAGAAATGAAAGCCATTATGTTCTAACTTATACAACACAAGTAAGAAATGAAAGCCATTATGTTCTAACTTAGAATACAACACAAGTAAGAAATGAAAGCCATTATGTTCTAACTTATACAACACAAGTAAGAAATGAAAGCCATTGTGTTCTAACTTATACAACACAAGTAAGAAATGAAAGCCATTATGTTCTAACTTATACAACACAAGTAAGAAATGAAAGCCATTATGTTCTAACTTAGAATACAACACAAGTAAGAAATGAAAGCCATTATGTTCTAACTTAGAATACAACACAAGTAAGAAATGAAAGCCAGTATGTTCTAACTTATACAACACAAGTAAGAAATTAAAAGCCATTATGTTCTAACTTAGAATACAACACAAGTAAGAAATGAAAGCCAGTATGTTCTAACTTATACAACACAAGTAAGAAATGAAAGCCATTATGTTCTAACTTAGAATACAACACAAGTAATAAATGAAAGCCAGTATGTTCTAACTTATACAACACAAGTAAGAAATGAAAGCCATTATGTTCTAACTTAGAATACAACACAAGTAAGAAATGAAAAGCCATTATGTTCTAACTTAGAATACAACACAAGTAAGAAATGAAAAGCCATTATGTTCTAACTTAGAATACAACACAAGTAAGAAATGAAAGCCATTATGTTCTAACTTATACAACACAAGTAAGAAATGAAAGCCATTATGTTCTAACTTATACAACACAAGTAAGAAATGAAAGCCATTATGTTCTAACTTATACAACACAAGTAAGAAATGAAAGCCATTATGTTCTAACTTAGAATACAACACAAGTAAGAAATGAAAGCCATTATGTTCTAACTTATACACCACAAAAACATTCTATTACAATGCTTAGATAGACACAAGGATATGCAATAACAAACGCAAATAAGGTCTCGTTCTTCCCGAGATGCATCGGTGCATATTAATTACTAATGTAGCCATTACACCATTAGAGCAATATAACTAAAGATTATAACTATAACATTGATTCGCTTAATGTGCATATAGCCTATAAGTCTTAACAAACTAAATGTAAATATGTGTATACATCGAATAGCTTAACTAAACTATTGTAAAAAAAAAAAAAGAATAATAAAATAACCATTTTCCCACGCAACACTTATCGAGCATTATCCCCCCCCCCCCCCCCTGGCTAAAGAGCTGCTTTTGTAAAATTGGCGACCAGTTTATAGAAAACCAATAATTAGGTCAATAAAATCAATAGCGGTATTGAACTGGTGTCCGTCGATAAATCACTTGAAAATTTAATTTCGGACAGCGGGTGGGGGGGGGGGGGGAAGGGCACAGTCTGTGCCTAGCACTTAACAGCTACATGTATTTTAAGATAATAATATATAAAAAAAATAACAAAGATGATTTGAATTGTGTTGTTTTTTAAATAAAGTAAACAATATTTTACAAGAGGTTTAATCTCCTAGCATCGTAACTCTCTTGAATGACTCTAACTATGGCACTTTATAATGCTTGTGCTTTAACAAGCAGGCGAGAGTTATTTTCAAATGACAATTATTCATTGGCAGGCCATTACGTGGACAGCACGATGCCTAGACGATTATTCTGATTGTAGGGTTTATGTTAACGTTACTGTGTCTTATTTGCATTGTATGTAAGCTAAATTGTAAGCAAGCTAAATTGTATTTAAGCTGAATTGTATATTAGCTGAATTATCTGCAAGCTGAGTTGTCTGAATGCTGAATTATCTGAAAGATGAATTTCTGAAAGTTGAATTGTCTGAAAGCTAAATTATTTGAAAGTTGAATTGCCTGAAAGCTGAATTATCTGAAAGATGAATTTTCTTAAAGCTGAACTGTCTGAAAGCTGAATGTATAAAAAAAAAGGTTTGAATTTTCATTATTGTTTTAACGACAATTCCAGGTCTGCAGCTCTTAGCTCTCCAGCCATCCGTGAAGCCAGAGTCCCAGGAAGGTACTGCATTCAAAGAGCTGCTCCGTGATCCGTATATTCTACTGTGTGCTGGTAAGATGTGGTTGGATTGGCTCTTAACTTGAATGTTTTACGGAAAAGATTACGTTATTAGATATGACCAGTGGCATTGAGATGTTGCATGGGTTGCCTGAACCTTAAGCAGGCGAACCAACAATTTAACAGATTTAAAATGCATACTAAAATTCAAAATTAAACTCAAACAAAGGATAAGCGTGATATTATGCAATAATTTCCCCTATAGCAGTAGTGACTGGCATACCGATGGTCCTGGGTTCGAATCCTGGTGAAGGAGGTCTGGAGGTTGTTCCTGAGTCTACCCAGCTTTGATGGGCAACTGACCATAGATGGGGTAGAGTAAAGGCGGCTGTGCATTGTGCTGGCCACACATTCAACAAGTAGGCCGTGGCCACAGAAACTGGTGAACGCTACTTCACCGGCCCTGTGATCAATTTGGTCCGAAGTATTTACTTAAATACGCATGTGTGTGGGGGTGGGGGGGGGGGGTGCGGGTGGGGGGCTATATCACGCTACGTTATTCATAAATACGAACATATTTTTTAGATCTATATTAATATTACTAACATGAAAATAGTTTTTATAAGATTTCTGCGTACTTAAGTAAGAGAAATGTGGATTATGTTTCTCACTGCAAGAATTGTTCTTCCAGGCTCTATAACATTTGGCAACATGGGCATAGCGATGATGGAACCTTCCTTGCCTATATGGATGTATAAGACGATGCATTCTTCGGAATGGCAGCAAGGTAAAACATGTCACCTTAAAACTAGTCATTGACATCTTAAAACTCGCCATTGACATCTTCAAGCATGTCATTGACATGTTAAAATTTGTCATTGACATCTTAAAATATGTCATTGACATTTTAGCGAGTGACCATTACATGAACGTGATGTGTATGAATGAATGTGACATGTTGTTATAAGCGTGTTCTGCTGAGTAATAGTAATAAGTTTCAGTAATATTGCCATACTCATGATGTCATAAGTCAGCAATATTATAGTCAAAAAATGTAAATCATTTTCATGAAATCTTAATTCATTAACAGTAGCGATTTGTGAGAACATAATCGCGTTTCCCAGAATTATTGAATTTTTAAAGGGAACTAGCCTTCCAAGATTCAACATTGTTTTTTTATCACTGGTTAATTCCCCTGATTCCCTCTTTACAAAATTGTCTCAAATCGTTTATATTTGTTTTTGTTTTGTTTACCCATTATAGAAGTATAATTGGGCATATCGAAACTAGCATTATTAACATTTAGAATGTATTCAAAGGTATCGCCTTCCTGCCAGCGAGCATCTCCTACGCTCTTGGAACGAATCTCTTCGGACCATTGGCACACAAAATTGGAAGGTAAGTCTAAATTTCTCGCAATTTGTTTTTTAATCAACTCAACTTTAGCACACCAAAACACAAAAAGAAAAAACAAAAACTATGAAAATAATAATATTGATTAAACACTAAACATTTTATTTGTAGCATACAAACATAAAACTTGTATTATTTTAAATACGTTTACAATATTACATTTCTTCATTGACTATACGATCAGACTCCATGGTAAGGGAAGTAATTCATTAAGTTGTTTAAATTAATTAAAGGGAGATAAATTTAAAGGTTTTAAAAGAAATGTTACAAGTTGTAAAGTAATCTATAGAAAATATGTTTAATTATCTTTTTTACAAAACAAATAAATAATTAGATATACAGATATAGAGGTATGTAGATTCAAATATATTGTAGTTTTTTGTATATATACTCTTTAAAATCAACTGTTTCAATACCTTCGTCAAATAGATTAAGTCTACATGTTATTGAGAATTGAGTAATAAGAAATAAGGCAAAATAAACAAATATTATATAAATGAATTGCTGTTGTTCTTGATGAAAAATAGTGGATTGAAAACATTATTAGCTTATTAATTTATGTATATTGTATATGCTAGCTAGTTATAGGCTGGTGGGTAATGTGCAAATTATTGACTAGTTAGGCTTATTGGCTCGTGTTCTGATTGGTTAATTGATTTCGTTACACCTGTTGGAGGTCTCATTTCTATGAGAAATTCTAACACCTGACCTGTATATATTTCCACAGATGGCTAAGTGCTATGATTGGGATGCTCATCATCTCCGTTTGTTGTTTTGCGGTAAGTGGAACACACCAGAGGGGCGTATCCATCTTAAACATTACAGTCACTCCTTCTCTTCAGAAGAATTTTATGTCCATAGCCTATATAGTACTTTTAAAAAGTCAGGTCACGTGTCTTTGAATAATAATTATCTGATTGAAACCTTTAAATATATAACATTACAATAGTAAATTATAAACCTTATGTAATATTCGGCTAGATGTATATATATGTATAAATACTTTCTTTTTTTTTCATTTATCCACAGTTGCCCTTCTCCAAGAACTTGGGTCATCTTATTGCCCCAAATTTTGGCATGGGATTTGCCATTGGTACGTTAAAACTCAATGCACGCAATATTTTCACATTTACTTTTTCAATTAAATGTATTTTTTTCACAGTGAACTTGATTTTACAGAATCGAACTGTGTGTCTAAAAGAGGTTTTCTCTTAAATTGTCGCTCTCGTTTGTTAAAACCGGAAGTTTACATTTCATGAATATTCATAGTCTCCATAACTGTTGTGAAAAAGAAATGGGATTGGTCTGTTCAAGACTGGTTGGTACACGTCATCATGTATGGCAAGTTGGTCGAACACTTTATGTGTACTCGACTTCTTGACCATTGAGGAAACATAACCTACATATTATTCCCCGGTGAACTGGAGGCAACTTCCGCTTCCGATATTTTTAAACACAGTGCGTCAAACCCACTGATCTCTAAAAAGAATGGATTAGGCTCGGAAGTAACATTCTTGAGGAAATGTCCGTCATTTTGTTTATACTGTCACTGATCAATATATATAATTACCGTGAGTTTGTTTATTTATTTAGATGTTTGTTTCTGCTCTATATTCTCCTAAGCCGTTTGACTAATCGGGTTAAAAGTTAAATGTATAACGTACATTGGAAACGTCCTCCAAAATAAAGTTTTATTTTTTTAACAATATTGCTTAATTCGTTAATTTTTTTTTTTAAAATAAACTTAGACCTATTACTAATCACCGTATGTTCAGGTTATACAATGGGCGCAGTTTCCAAATGATGTCCCTTTGAAATGCTTTCAAATTTAGTGTGTGTTCAGGACTGGGTTTTTCCGTACTGCGAAATAATGCTGTCTAATTTTTTATTATTAACTTTTTTTATTGTTTGGTATTTGTTTTCTTTTGATCGTATTATTGTTAGTTTTATATTATTAATAAGAAGTAAGAACCAATTTATTAAGAAGGCGCAATCCATTCTTTTTATAGATCAGTGTTCAAACCACTCCTAGCGGTGTAAGTGAAACCTCTGTTGTCTATGGTTTAAGTACAGATCATAATATTAATATGCTTTTTGAAAGAATGGCACAGTTGACCTTCTGGGCACGCCTTTAATTGAGACCTCAGTGTAAAGTCTCAGGACTGTAATTAAATCTTAGTTCTTAGAACATGGGAGTTCTCCATCGGCCATAATTACCAGACTTTAACCCCTATTTCTCTTTATGATTAAAAAAAAACTAGCCGAGATTGCTCTTTTAGGACTGGGTGAACGAACTCTGCTATTCACACAAAATTGACACGTAAAGTTTCGGTACGAACGGTTGGCCGAGCTCATCCACATGCCTAAACAGCAGACGTTATAGACTCGTTGCGACTGGGTCTCGTTTTCGGACAAATATCATTGCCGTCAGTTTTACCAAATAGCAACGTACTGCAAACGGCTTACCTACCGATGCGGCACAGCTCTTATGTTATAAGAGTCGTGCTATACACACACCCAATTCACCTCCATAATGGCCAGAACCACCTGAAAAGTTTAATTGTCTCTCCTTTAGGTATGGTGGACTCTGCCATGATGCCACACATGGGATACCTGGTAGACCTACGTCACGTCTCCGTCTACGGAAGTGTGTATGCCATCGCTGACGTAGCCTTCTGCTTGGGTTTCGCCGTTGGTAAGTCCGTCTTCCGTCAGTCATTTCTTTATGTGTCTGTCTGTGTGTTAGCTGTCAGTTTGTTTATGCTACAGTCATTTGAATAGAAACTAGATGTATGCCTTCAGGTGTCAATAACTGTACAAATCCAAAGATAAACTTTTATTTACATTACATAACCATTGTTTTCAGCGTTGTTTCTTATCTTACGGGAGAAAAAAATCTCTTTTCTTATTCCTAATGCGAGAACAAATGCATATAAGTAATCTTTCTTCCCGAGTGGCACCCAGGCATGGAATGGGTTGCCTAAACAAACCAGGAAAACCAGTAACTTACCATCATTTAAAAAAACTAATCAAAATGCCAGACTAGACGTTGACCACGCATGAGTTTCTGTATAGAAGGAGCATCTGTAATATTATAGGATAAGATAACGTGTTGTTATTTTTCGGAGCTGCAAGCTGTCTATTTAATTTTTTTTTAAATTATGTTTATCTACTACCTTCTAAGATTTTTCTAATTGTTTACAGGCCCATCATTGAGCGGAACAATTGTATCAACTATAGGATTTCATTGGTAAATAAATATCTTACTTCATTTGGAGGGTGTTTTTTTTATCCACTGTAGATTCAAAATATAGAATTTCAATAGATAATAAAGAAAAGAAAACTCTGTACACCAGCCTTTTACATATTTAATTTTACCCATCTAAAACTCATTTGATTGTCTTCCCTTTTCCCCCACAGGATGTTATGGATTATCGCCATAGTGAACTTGATTTATGCCCCCTTGTTATTCTTCTTGCGAAACCCACCAGCAAAGGAAGAGAAAATGGTGAGAGACTTTATTTGGAATTGATGATTGTGAAATGTAAAATGTTGCTTTTTTTTAACTGATCTAGAAAATCCTTTTTTTTTAATGTCCTTCAAAAAGATTAAATTTAAAGTATGTTATTAATGAATACTATAGAGAGTTTATTGTAGATTGGCTAACTTTAGCCTTTCTTATATTTTCCAGAGTTTGATCATGAGTGAACAATGCCCTGTCCAATACGTCACCTACAACCAGGGCGGGAGCAGCCCCAAGTCTGAGGAGGAGTACGACTACTACGAACAGTGAAAGGTGCCCTCTTCCCGCCCCTCTCCACGCCTCCTTGACAGCCCCGTCTTTCTTAAACCCTGTGTCGTGGACTGGAAGACCTGAGGAAGAATAAAACAAACACAGAATCGGATCAAAACTTCAACCTAGAATCAACTTAGATATGATATGTATTTCCCCTACTGATGCATTTTTTTCAGAAAACGAAAACAACATGAACTTAAAGTTGACTTGTTACTTTTTAGATCTACGTATGTTTTTGATATACTATGTTGTTATTGTTTACTTTTGAAATAACTTCATTCAGACTTTCTAGCCATAGTGGGTGTGTGTCCGATTGTTTAATGTTAGATAGAGTTGCCTTCCCTCAATTAAAATGAACTATGAGTCCAGCTAAAGACTATAATAAGATGGACCACTTGTTCTATTTTTAGAGCTTATATGTTCCTTTTTCCGTGCGCATCCAATAACGCTGTTTTAAAGACCAAGTGAAGAGGTTTTTCTCAAAGGAACGAGATTTGGAATAGCCTTATACGGTAGTGACGTATCACAAGGGAAATAAATAAATAAAAATAGACGCTATAAATCTATATTTAACCATTTTGTTAAAAATAAGAACCGGGAAAAGATTCAAAACATGTGGCAATAGATTCAAAACACGTGACAATATTCATTTTTCCAAGTCGGAATCCTTTATGTTACGTCACTTTCCTATATTGCCGGAAATAAAAACATCTCAAATGGCTACGAGATTTGGAGTAATCTTCCGAAAAACACACACATTTAAGTGCAAATATTGAACTAATTACTTATAATGTATCTTTGATATTTTGTATAAATGTTTTTTTTTAACATTCAGATACTGAATACACTATTTACTATCAAAATCAAATGTTAACTCAATTTTGATAAAAAGCTCTTCACTTGGTCTTTAAATTACTTCTACGCTCCTACGTCTGTCTAAAGGTTTCCGCTGTATATAACTTTCGATTTGTATTTTAGTTTTTCTTTGAGAAAATCATAGCAATTAAATTAAAACGAAAATGTACAGTGCAAAAGGGAATGGGAAATTCCGAAAAGAAGTCATTCAAGTAATCAAATAGCAGAAATATTAAAGCAAGCGGTCGATCTTATTATAATCTTTGGTCCAGCAAATGGATCTATGAGGTTCTACCAGGAACAGCCATTTTGGAGATGAATCTTATTGCCAAATAATAATATTTTTTTTGCGGTGTAATAGTAACTAAAGCTTTATTTATAAAGTGATGTTTGAAATATTTGCGGAAGCTAATTTAATATAGAGAGTGTCGTTAGTGTTCAATCGTGAGGAATGAATGTAGAATGGCTGACTTGATATTTATATACTGCAGTATCTCTTCGTCAGTCTCTCTGATAAGTAAGTATCGCTCTATTAATATGCCTATCATCGTTGATATGAAAAAAAAAGTTTAATGTTAAAGAATGTGGTTAATTTTCTCTCTCTTTCTCTCTTCTTCTTCTTCATCTCTCTCTCTCTCTCTCTCTCTCTCTCTTTCTCTCTCTCTCTCTCTCTCTCACTATCTTTTTCAAAATTAAATTATTGATTGTTGTACGTTAAGCTAAATAACTATTTATATGATATTCTCTCTCCCTTTCTCTCTTTCTTTCTCTCGCCCCTTCACTTCATGTTAATAATACCAAATTATAATGAATGAATTCATTGAATGAGAAGCAGTATAGTTCATTTAACATCAATGTTTTGCCCCCACCGTCCCCCCCCCCCCCCCCCCCGGGTGGCCCTCCCGCCCCTCCCCCCTTTTTTTGTCTCTTTTTTTTGTGTAGTTCATACATTGAAAATAATTTGTCTAGGGTGATTCCCCCTTATTTCTACCACTCTCTAATGTTTGCTTTACTATTGGCCAGAGATAACTTCCGCCGGAAATCAGTCTGAATGCTTCGTTATGTCATGCTTATTGTTTCAAATTTGTTTGAGATGCTACGAGCATATGCAATATATTATACTGATATTTTGTTGTTGTTGTTTTTTAAATGCCTGTATGTTTTATTTTGAGTTCGTGTATTTATTTTGAGTAACTTTGAATCAATGCACATAATGAACGAAAGGTTTTGGCCCTGTAGGGTTCTGCCCAGCTTATTGCTTAAACATATAGATCTAACTCGATGAAGACTTCTGACATTAAATATAGGCCTACATTGTAGCTTCTCAGCAATCGGGTAAATTTTGTGTGTGGATTGCACGCGAACCTTTCCAGGTTCCGTGTTAATGATTGTGTGATTGTATGAAGAAATAATGGTATTTACAAAGTGTTTTGACGTGATTCATGATCTGAAAACATTAAAATGTTTAAAAATAGCAACACAATAAGTACACAAATAAAATGTAAATATTGTATTGAATGCTGCGTGCTTATGAACCTAGAATGAAGACGTGATGGGCATTTTGTGGTGTTATCTAGCGTACATGTAAATCTGGCTATGGATTTGTATGTTGGATTTTGTCCTTGTCCTTGCGTGTGAGTGTTTAAGGGTGAGTATATATCTGTGTGTGTGTGAGCACAAGGAGCCCGCTCGTTAAATGTAACTTGATTGAGATTTGTCTATAAGTGTGTAGCGACCACGCCATGTTAGTGTGTATGTACAACCTTTGTTTACCATGTTCTTAAGTATGTAGGTTTGTAGGCCAGCGTGCGTGTATGTGTTGTGTGATTAATGTTATATGCTACTTCATTTCCTAACAGATTCAATGGAATCTGTCCTCGATGACTACAAATTGCATAATATAAGACATTTACTTTGCATTGACTCGACATTTCAATGGACAAATTTTGTCGTATAGAACATTAGTGAACCCTTTACGTACGAGTACTAATAAACTATATTGAAACTGTTACAGAGTCGCGTTATCTTTTTCTTTTATCGCTTGTTTGTTATTATTAATGTTGTTTATAAGATGTTAACGTGTATCTGATAATTTGTTTTTATTCCTTTGAATAAATATCAATACGGTTACAGCTTTCAGAAATTCACAAAAAGGGCAAAAACAGCACTGAAAGTAGGCTATAGAAGCGACATTTACGGTACACTTACTTAGGGAATTTTTATAGACGCGTCATATTTTCTAAACAATATTGTAGAGTAGGCCTACTTAGAAGCTTTCTTTTGAAGGTTGAACTAAAAGATCAGCATATATATAATATTATATAGGACAGTGGGACAACTATTTTTTAAAATAAAAACTGACTTCTGACTTAGAACCTTTTTTGCAATAGGAATCCTCAATTATAAAAAAAAAAAAAAAAAACTTTAAATTCTTTAAATTCTGCACAGTACAAGCGCAAATAGTCATGTGTCCAGGTAGTCAATTAAGTAAAAAAAAACACCGGTCAATAGAGAACTGGAGAGGTGAACAGGTGTTTGAAGACTGCAAAAATTGTAATTGACTTCCTTTTTTTTTTAAAGTAACCTTAAGTAAAAGAAAATATCGATACTTAACTTAGCTGAAAGTACACAGATATAAATACATCCCATATTTTTTTGATAAGTCACAAGGATCGAGAAGACGGGCATGTTATCTTCATTCAGGACTCTCAGAATTTCCCGGATTTTCCCGCAAGCTCTTCTACTGTTTCTGTTACTCTCTGATTGGACTTTGGCCAGGTAGGATATAGTTCTTATATTGTGTCTGTTACTCTCTGATTGGACTTTGGCCAGGTAGGATATAGTTCTTATATTGTGTCTGTTACTCTCTGATTGGACTTTGGCCAGGTAGGATATAGTTCTTATATTGTGTCTGTTACTCTCTGATTGGACTTTGGCCAGGTAGGATATAGTTCTTATATTGTGTCTGTTACTTTCTGATTGGACTTTGGCCAGGTAGGATATAGTTCTTATATTGTGTCTGTTACTCTCTGATTGGACTTTGGCCAGGTAGGATATAGTTCTTATATTGTGTCTGTTACTCTCTGATTGGACTTTGGCCAGGTAGGATATAGTTCTTCTATTGTGTTTGTTACTCTCTGATTGGACTTTGGCCAGGTAGGATATAGTTCTTATATTGTGTCTGTTACTCTCTGATTGGACTTTGGCCAGGTAGGATATAGTTCTTATCTTGTGTCTGTTACTCTCTGATTGGACTTTGGCCAGGTAGGATATAGTTCTTCTATTGTGTCTGTTACTCTCTGATTGGACTTTGGCCAGGTAGGATATAGTTCTTATATTGTGTCTGTTACTCTCTGATTGGACTTTGACCAGGTAGGATATAGTTCTTATATTGTGTCTGTTACTCTCTGATTGGACTTTGGCCAGGTAGGATATAGTTCTTCTATTGTGTCTGTTACTCTCTGATTGAACTTTGGCCAGGTAGGATATAGTTCTTATATTGTGTCTGTTACTCTCTGATTGGACTTTGGCCAGGTAGGATAAAGTTCTTCTATTGTGTCTGTTACTCTCTGATTGGACTTTGGCCAGGTAGGATAAAGTTCTTCTATTGTGTCTGTTACTCTCTGATTGGACTTTGGCCAGGTAGGATAAAGTTCTTCTATTGTGTCTGTTACTCTCTGATTGGACTTTGGCCAGGTAGGATAAAGTTCTTCTATTGTGTCTGTTACTCTCTGATTGGACTTTGGCCAGGTAGGATATAGCCTCTCTACTGTGTCTGTTACTCTCTGATTGGACTTTGGCAAGGTAGAATATTAATCTTCTAATGTGTCTGTTACTCTCTGATTGGACCTTGGCAAGGTAGAATATTCTTCTTCTACTGTGTCCGTTACTCTCTGATTGGACTTTGGCAATGTAGGATATAGCTCTTCTACTGTGCCTGTTATTTTCTGATTGGATTTCGTCCAGTTATGATATAGTGTTACGCAATACTACTGGATGATATATATTGTTATAATACACATATATGTCAATTTATGTTGGGGGTACAATGGACGAGCGGGCAGCGCGTTCGACTGGCGTTTCCCAAGGTTATGGGTTCGAATCCCTGAACCTCTGAACATCGTTACACCCTGGAAATAAGAGCTGGAAGGCTCGTCCGGATGTTGTTTTTTTTTAAAGCAATTATAGTATGTGTCAGAGCCGGTGGAGAGGGGGTTGTATGTAATGAGGAGGGCTATTTTGGGAGACGACATAGGGTTGACGCGGGCGGTTGGAAAGGGGGAGAGGGTGTTACTGTGTGATTAGATTAGTATTGAGGGGAGGGTAAACTAATTAATCATAGCTATGTATATTTGTTAGTCTAGACTCCATCTTGGTTAATAAAGCGTCACCAGACTTAACATGAAGCAATATATATGTTACGCACAAATAGTGTAATTGTCCCATACGTGAACTGGGCAACTTTTTGCCCAGTTCATGAGATGGTCAACGGCCTGGCCAGTTCCTGTAATGGGCAGGTATATTTTTGATCATTTCATGAACTGGGCATTGGTTAATAATGAAGTTTTATACTTAATTATTCTCATTAAAGTATTAAGCTAATGTTTATTAGAAGCAAATATATTATTCAAACACCCATGCATATATTTACAAATACTGAATAGGCCTATAATAATTAAATTAAATCATTTATAATTAGACCAAATAATGTGTACTTTTAAAATAGTATAGGCTAAATACCAACATTTTATTATATATATAGACTATACTACACTACGTACGTAGTCAGTGAAAATTTAATGTAGTAGTCTAAAACAGGGGTCAGCAACCTTTTACTTATAGTGTGCCAAAGTAAGATTTCTAACTCATTCAGCGTGCCAACAGCATGAAAGTCAAACTGCTCAATTATATTATTTTTAATGGTTGATGTATCAACATTTGAATTTGGTTGTCAGGATAAAATTCTAGAAATAGCTATACATTCTTTTTAGTTTGATCTCTGCATATCTGAGATTTCTGCTTGTGTATAATTTAAATTATTATAAAATTATTCAATAAACAACGTAGAGACACGTAGAAATCATACAAACTGGGTAGTAAATATAAGGTTTAAAAATATACATATAAATTATATAGTCATATAATATTTACATAATTTTCAGCTATCATTTTAAATGTATAAATTGGAAGCCATTAATTTTTAAAGGAAACACACACAGCACATATTCGAAATATTAACGAAAAGAAAAACGGGTTAATTACCTCCCTTCAATTAAATTCTCCAAATTTGATGCTAGTGATGCCGATCGAGTTAATTGTTTTAATATAACTAGTGTAGGCCTACTTCTCAAAACGCTCATCTATCTTAATTTGCTTTAAATTATGAATAAGCTCAATGTTTTGAAATTGATTTCACGGCAAGATAATATGTCTAGTTTAAATGCAAATCCGTTCCAGTGGCCCAACACTTCAAGTGCTTTTTGACCACGTCCTTGTAAATGCAAGTTCAACACACTGTGTCGCCTTATAATTCAGATACATCGGCTTCAACAGTCATTTCTCCTTATTTAATACCGGAAATGTTTTTTCTTATTATCAAGATACACCTTAATTGCTTCCATTCAAGTAACGAATCTATCCAAGACTTTACATATACTCCATATCACTTTCTTCTAGAAGAGAAATTATAAAATTAACTATCTTAACAATAGATTCAATCACAGATCACAATTTCAAGGATGAGCGCTTCTTACAAAGAATCCAGAACTTAAAACATCCGACATCCAGTGTGATTCCCATCATAGACTATAATATACATGGACCGCTTGCTTTAGTTTTTTATGCTATTATCTTCTTTTTTTTTTTTGCAATTCCCGATTCTAAATGAAGTAATTGTTATACAAGTTCCGCTTTATTAAATCGCATTTTTTTCGACTTTAAATGAATACTTGTAGGCCTATTAATATATCATGGACAATAATAAGATGGACCGCCTGCTCTATTTTTAGAGCTTATCTTCTTTTTCCGTGCGCACACAACACTGATCTATAAATGTTTCCGCTCTGTTGAATTGAATTGAATTGTTGAATTTCCGGCTCATCAACATCGAAGGTTATATAGGGCCTTTTTGATAACGTTGTTGTCATTTTTCTCTTGTATCCATTTTATTGTTCTTATATCTTTAGATTCGGTTGTACAGTTGTATGTCTTTAATATAGTTTCTTATATGTTTTGGTTTAATTTTGCTGAAAAGTTCATGAAGAGTTCTACAGTAATAGAATTTACGTCGAATGTCATCAAATGTATTACATTCCAACAAAATGTGAGACACTGTTAAGTTGGCATTGCAGAAAGCACACATTGGGGCCATTTCTCGTTTTAAGGGGGAATGGGACTGAAAATTTAATTCAGTTATTACTGGACCAAAATGATCTTAATTATGTATACTTATATATCTTGAGTGGCCTTAATAAAAACTTAAGTAATATTTATGACAGAAACATGGTTGCCATGGTTACCGCCGCCATTTTGAAAATAAATAGACATTACAAAAGTTGTAAAATTTTAAAAAGTATTATAGTAATTGTTGTTACAAGAGTATATTTGTGTAGTACAATTGCAATTGTAGGTACTAGACAAATTTTTTGGGGGATAATGTTGAAAGTATTTTTTTAATGAATTTTTTAATTCATGCATTGTAATTTTGTATAAAATTAATTAATTTTTTTTCTTGTAATACATTTTACAGACAAACTAATTATAAATTCTCCTAGAAAACCTGTCTAGTACCTGTAAATATAATATATAAAGCCACATACTAAATGCCAAGGTGTTATCTCTATTGGTTCTCAATATTTTACAATTATCGTAACACAAACACGACAAAAAAACACATTTTGAGAAAAACGCATTCAAAGACAAAGAATGTTCAATATATATATTTTTTTGCTTTTTAATCATGTTTTTCTAAGTTATTTACATTTAAAAAACATCCTAGTTTAAGAAACATTCATGTGTTAAAATGGCCTGGGTCATAACTTGTTCCTTCTCTTATTTTTCTATTGTTATCTATGGCATTGCGTCTTTTTTTTAAATTTTTTCTTTTCCACTTAGAGAGCCGTTGAGCTCGTCTGTCCGCATTTTTCAACTTTAAAGTTTGTGTTGTCTCACTTGATTTATTATTCCTAACTGTCCACTGTAGACCTAAGTGGTCAAACACTGATTTGATGCCAAATGGACCCAAATTAAAGCTCAAAATGGCCAAATGGGTTGATGTTTCGACAGACCTCATTGAGGCGAATTCAGTTTTCGGACAGCGTTTCCAAATTGTTGCGTGGAAACTCTCATTAGCATTTTGTGTCCCCATTTTGGCACATCTCTCTAAAAGTTCTGGCTCTGTGAGTCTTTTAACAATAGGGAAAACAAGCTTTCCAACTTCTGCCGTAAATGTAGGAGTGTGTGGACGCTGTTTTTCGTTCAGTGCCTGTGCCTTTTTGAAGTGGCACCAGGAATTTGGACCATCCGGGCATAGCCTATGATTGGGCTCTTTGTCTGTGCTCATCATATGAAAAAATGATCCCATGACAGACATTTTCATTTTCAGGACATCTGGTGCATTTTTCCTTAAGTTGGTTGCGTAATAATTAGTCATTTCTTCAATGTTCGGCCTGGTCAATTTATAGTTGAGTTCTTTTTTATTTGATGCCTTTAAAGTCTCTAAGGCATTAAACATCCTTTTTGAAATGTGATTTATACAGTCTTCTTTTATTATGCCTACATCATACTCACAACTATTTTTTGCAGCGGCAAAAGATTTGGAATCCCCATCACACAACATAGTTCCATAAATGAGTTTTCGTTTCATTACAGAACGAGAAAAAATTAACGATGCAGCTTCTGCTTCCATAGCATTAGCTGAGCCATCAAAGTTCTTTTGACATGCAGCTTGGTGTCTAGCATTTAATGGCATTGAGTTTGCTTTCCGCTTAGTCGCACATCCTTTACAGTAATTGGACAGTACTTGAGTGTCCAAAACTAGACCAGTTTCAAAATCTATTACCGTGCCTATTCCAGTATGAGAAGAGTGTCCTCTTTTGTGCCAGGTTCCGTCAAATGAAACTGTAATAACTGGACATCCTGTTGCACTAACCCTGCCTTGTTGAGCTGGATGAGTTTTAGCTCTTTCATAAACAACTGCAGCGGACTTATTCATTGCTTCTTCTGAAGCTTCTATTACAGCAGTGTGTACTTTTTTTTCTACCTTTACAAAAGCTTTATTGTCAAGATATTTAGGTAAAGACATAAGTCCACAGAATTTTGAAAATTTAGAATAAGATATGCCACACTCTTTTAACACTAACACACTTCGAACATTTATATCGAACCCGCTGTTTGATTTTTCTGATGTCCACGAAGACGAAATCTTTTTATCACAAGAAGTACACGTAACAGTGCAAAATTCAGCCAAACCTTTTTTAGACGAGGTTGTCAATGTCAAGGTTTGTTTAAGGCAATTAGGGTTTGAACAATTCACAGATGAAATTAAAGACAACAAGAATTTGTTGCTAACGATGGTATATGATGGGTCGTCAGAGCCGGAAAAGCTGAGTGGAAAGATACTATGTTTACGTGCAGCTGCTGAGGCGGTAGAGGTGTTGTTTTCTGTATCATTTTCCATCACATTCTCTTCAAGTTCAAGGCTGTGTCCCTCTTCTGAATTTGTTGGGCTATGGTAAAATAAATCAAAAGAATCTCTTATTTGGATGTATACTAAAATAAGGCTATAATACTAAACTAATATTTTTTACAAGTTATTTCTTAATGATAAAAAATTATATAGATTACTTTAATAATTGCATTCCAATATAAATATATTAGCCTAAGCCTAAAGCATAGAAATAATGCTTATTCAGTTGTTAGTGTCATTAAATATCATTAGTAGATCATATGAGTTAGTCATTTTATTACCAGCTAGTAAAGCTCATTATCGATAAGACTAAAAAATATAGGCCTGCATGTTAAAAATGAAGATTTAAATTTTTTTTATCAACGCTTTGATTAAATGATATTAAATGTGTACTACTTTCATTAATATTGTTGATCAATTAAAGTTTCAACTATAAATACCACCAATTAGTCTATTTGAACTATAATCGTCATGACAAAAGCTAGGCCTAGGGACTACTTTGACGGTTGACCACGTTATATTTTTTGTAGGCCTAGCATGTAAATTACATGAAATAAATATAAAAACTTACCTTTCAATACTTTCTTTTAATTTTTTGGCGTAGCTGCCTCTTGGTTTCATGTGCCGTTTTCTTTTACCAAACATAAATCCTTTTCGAGGCATATTTTGTAAATTGTATAGCTAGAACAACTAAAGAAATGTCAGATGTAGAAGTGAATAAAGCTTGATTCGTAAAGCGTCTGTTACCACAGGAAAAGTCAAGTTTAGTACATGTGCGCATGCGCGGTGTTAAAAAATGGATCACTCGTTTATGAAACTAAATACTTAGGCAGCTCTCCTGACCTCTGTAGCCATGGTAGCATTGACTGGCCAATCAGAATTCGTGAAAAATAGAAAGGGTGATCCACTTTGCCGGGATTCCCTCCGGTGTCTAATTTTTTAATTTCATTGTTATTTAAAAAGTTGAATCGGTAAAGGAAAGACGTTTAATTTGATATATTATTCGACTGTGTATTGGAAATGTTGCTATACATATTAATAATCCGAAAAAGATGTATTTAGCTCTTTAAAACAAAAAATTGAATGGACACACATATTTCAAACTCAATTTTTCTGTACAAAACTGTCGTTTTGTCAATTATTGTTGATGAACTATTGTTACAAATAGGTTTAACAAGCTATTTTTAGCAAAAACTAAAAAACTCGATTTTTGACCCAAATCGCCCCCTCCGCTCAGTCCCATTCCCCCTTAAGATAAACGAATGTGTTAGTTTCGTATGTCCTGTATGTAGTCTGCAGAGAATAACTGCGTCCTTTCGAATAAGTTGGCCTGTATCATGCCAGGTTTTTGAATTTTCCAAATACTGCAGTTTATTGCATTCGGTTTTCAAGAAGTTAGTCCATGTTTGTCTTTCATGTTTTATTATTAAAGGTTTCAAGTCTCGATATGGTATTGGGATAATACTCTCTGATAACAACAGGGCGGCTTTAGCCTCTCTGTCAGCTTTTTCATTTCCATCTATCCCTGCATGACCAGGAACCCAACAGAAAACGCCACGTTTGCCTCTTTCATATATTGATTGGTATTTTGTCAAAATGTCCAAAGCAGATATATTCCTGGTATTACAGTTTCCCATAGCAGTAAGACAAGATAACGAATCGGATAAAATAACGAAATTTTGGTTTTCTGATTCCTCTGCAATGTCTAATGCCAGGCATATTGCTAAAGCCTCTGCAGTATTTATTGAGATACTGGAATTATATTTTCTTTTTTTACTTGTATTTGAGGTAAGAGCAACCGAAGATGTCGCTGTATCATTTTTCGATCCGTCTGTGTATATTTGTACATAATTTGGGTATTTTTGTAGCACTTCTTGGAACATATCCAAGCAAGGATCCTTTTTCTTTCTATGCTTTAATTCTAAGTTTATAGGCGGGATTTCAAAAAGCCATGGTGGAGTTTTTGGTATATAATATCTTTTTATAAATCTAAATTCAATTTTAGTTTCGAACATTTCTTTTTCAATTCTAAGTCCAAAAGTTGGTATATATTTTGAGTTTTCAGTAAAGCTGTTTTTTTCTTGTGGGTGAAAAACACATAAATACGCTGGATTATTCGGTAAGGATTTCAGTTTTATTGCATATTGTAATGATAGCTTGAGTCTTCTATTTTGTAGTGGTGATTCATTTGCTTCTATTTGCAAACTGGTACATGGAGTAGTTCTAAATGCTCCTAGACATAGACGTAGACATTGATTTTGTACAGGATCAAGCATTTTTAGATATGATGTTCTTGCTGATCCGTATACTAAACATCCATAATCTAATTTTGATCGAATGTGTGATCTATATATTTTCAGTAGACTTTTTTTCTCTCCTCCCCAATCTGTATTTGCTAAAGTTTTCAGTAGATTTGTGGATTTTTGACACTTGGATTTTAGTGTAGCAGGAAATTTAATTTACTATCAAATGTTACTCCGAGAAATTTGACGTTAGTAGTTACAGGAATCTGTTTTTTATAAAGTTATAGTTCAGGGTCGGGGTGTTTTTTGTGCATCTGACAGAAATGCACTACTTTTGTTTTTTGAGCAGAAAATTTAAATCCATTCTTTTCGGTCCATTCTTGAATTTTATTGATTTGAAGTTGTAGATGATTCTGTATTTCTATCATACAATTAGCTCTATAATAGATCACAAAGTCATCGACGTATAGAGAGCATTTTGTATTCTGTAATAAGCATTCAGTGATATTGTTTATTTTTATATTAAATAGTGTAGGCGACAATACGCTTCCTCGATTTTAATTTTTCATTGAGAAAGTGATAGCGATTATATAAAACGGAACTTGTATATCAATAACTTTATTTCCTGTATAGCAATTACGTTAGAGTCGGGAATTCCGATCATCAGTGTTTCAAGTCATCATATAGCAGAAATACTAAAGCAAGCGGTCCATGTATATTATAGTCTATGTTCCCATGTAGTTCGCCATGCAGTAGCCATTAATTATGCTGACATTCGTTTTTTTTTTTACTGGCATTAAAACATCTTCTTGGAGGTTTCTCGCATGCCACTGAAAATCGTTCTGCGTGCAAAGTCTGGCACGCGTACCTTATGTTGCCGACCCTTGATCTAGAAAGTACACAGCTGTACCGCATGGGCCTGTAACTTACTCTTACTATAATAGACCTAACTCCTATAAATCCAAATTTGCCTATATTTAACTCAAACAAAAATTAGTTGTTTCGATAATATTGTCGCCGTTTTTAAATTAGCCATTGATCTCTAGCCTATTTTACTGCTATTTGACATTAGGCTTTAAGTATAAAAATAGATATTGTCGTGTTATAATATACGATACTAATTATTCGACACTAATTATTCGACACTAATTATTCGACACTAATTATTCGACACTAATTATTCGACACTAATTATTCGACACTAATTATTCGACACTAATTATTCGACACTAATTATTCGACACTAATTATTCGACACTAATTATTCGACACTAATTATTCGACACTAATTATTCGACACTAATTATTCGACACTAATTATTCGACACTAATTATTCGACACTAATTATTCGACACTAATTATTCGACACTAATTATTCGACACTAATTATTCGACACTAATTATTCGACACTAATTATTCGACACTAATTATTCGACACTAATTATTCGACACTAATTATTCGACACTAATTATTCGACACTAATTATTCGACACTAATTATTCGACACTAATTATTCGACACTAATTATTCGACACTAATTATTCGACACTAATTATTCGACACTAATTATTCGACACTAATTATTCGACACTAATTATTCGACACTAATTATTCGACACTAATTATTCGACACTAATTATTCGACACTAATTATTCGACACTAATTATTCGACACTAATTATTCGACACTAATTATTCGACACTAATTATTCGACACTAATTATTCGACACTAATTATTCCTAATAGACTTATTTTACTTTTAGACCTTTTTAAAAACGATTTATTTTCAAAAACATTTTTTTAAACACACTGGACTTGCGGTTTAGTAATTGCAAAATTAAGATTACAAACGAAAGTTGTATACTACGAAATCTTTAATACAATCGTATTTCCCTCTCAAACTATTTGAACAACTAATACTGTATCAAAATATTAATAGTAAAACGTAAAAAAGATTTATGAAATATTTCTATGAAAATAATTATTTAAAAAAAAAAGAACAAAAAATACAGACAACATTGCAGATAGTGCAAGGGCATACGGAATGAAAATCAGTTCAGAAAAGAGTAAAATAATGATCAACACCACAGATGCCAGATGTCCTACATCATATTGAACCAACAATAACTGGAAGAAGTAAATAATTTCAAATATCTAGGAGCAATAGAATCCACAGACGGACGCTGTGAGTCAGAAATTCGAGCAAGGATTGGGACTGCAATGGCGGCAATGGCTCGTCTAAACAGAATCTGGACCAGTAAAAGTATTGATCTCCCAACAAAGCTCAGACTTTACCGAGCCCTTGTCGGAACTATTGTTCTGTATGGATGTGAGACCTGGACGCTGCTATCAGCAACTGAAAAAGAAGTTGCAGGCTTTCGAAAATAAATGCATGATAAAAATACTTCGAATCTGTAATCTAATGTGTATGTGTGGGAGAGAATATCCTCAATTGCAGGCCCTCAAGAAAACATTATGGAAACAATCAAACGACGCAAACTGACATAATTCGGTCATGTGTTGCGGCACAATAGCCTGACAAAAACAATCCTCCGGGACACGGTGTAAGGTGGGCGTAGGAGAGGCCGTCAGCGGAGATGCTGGTTCGACAATGTAAAGTAATGCTCAGTGCTGCAGTTGACTCAACTATTGACAACCGCTCAAGATAGGCAAAAGTGGAGAAAGTTGACTGCTGATGTGTCCATTCGCTCCCTCCAATGACCACAACGGTCATGGGATTGATGATGATGGTGATGAGCGTAGAAGTCATTCAAGACAACCTTATTGGTTGGGCACGGGAAAAAAAAGAACAAATAGTATAAGCTCTAAAAATAGAGCAAGTGGTCCATCTTATTATAGTCTTTGGTCTGACAATATACGGTACTCCTCAACAAATTAAGTATGCAAAATTGAATTGAACCAAATCAACTAAATGGATAAAAAGATATAATTATTATTACTGATGCGAATCCCAAATGTTATGATAATAGAGAAGTCATAAGTTATAATTAATAATAAGTCAATAACCTCTATTGTTACTTTAAAAAAGAACTTAATAACTCATTATTTAAATATTTACCTTACATAACATTTAACATTCTTTATACTGTCTTACTTATGGGTTGGGTCGGTTAATGCTACATTTAATTCATTTGTCTTTTTAAAACATCAATTAGCTTTGTCACCTAGCCTAGAATAATATCAGTGTTCTTAGTTGTATGTTAAATGCGCTCTGAGTTTACATTATGTTTGTTGGCAGCGCTATACAAATATTATTATTATTATTATTATTATTATTATTATTATTATAAGCACGTTTTAATCTAGAAATGTGTTTACTCACCATATTTTTAAACAAATTCAAGTCTTTTTACAAAAGTTTTACTTTATTTGAGTAGCATTAGCCTATGGTAATGAATGGAAATGTAACTTGACCCCTGTCATTCTATCTTCTGACTAGGAACGTTAAGTTTTCAAACTTAAATTCAGTTTTCGATTTTGTTAGAAGTTTAGGGGAAAATAATTATTATTTTTTTCAAAGAAATACTTTTAAAACTAGACTCTCTCTATATATAAATATTATGGTCTATGATAATCGAAAATTTGATTATCACTATTGAAAGTTATTATTGGCTTTGTTGCAAGGTTATCAATTAGCCCCACGATTGTTTAGTTCTAAGGAATTTTATAATAAAGGGGGAGGGGGCACCGGAATCCGGTTTAAAACCGGATTTATGGAACCGAAAACCGGTTTTGAAAAAAAAAACGTTATTAATATTCCTACTTCTGACAAACAACTCAGATAAAAATATGTTCATAGTTTACTTTCGTAATCAAATTATGGCTATATATCCTTGTTGTTGTTGTTGTTTTTTACTTTAAGCCCCACTTTCCATAATTTACCTTCTACATTATCACATAAGAAAGTTCCCTTTTGTCTCCTTGTAAATATCATATACAAATTATTATTTTTTAATTTTTCCGCTTTAAATACCTCGAGATATTTGACAGAAATGGACGCCTACAACTCGAAAGCTTGTTCAATTCAGCGCCAGTGTCAGGGGAAGTAACCCACACAGAAAATATATCGTAGGTTTTCATAAGTTATGTCATTCTGTCTCTGATATCTTCTGTTCCTATGTGTCTTTAGGCCATGCAAGACACTGACCACTCACAAGGTGTCCAGGACACTGCCATGTCAAAAAGCTGTCCAGGAAATGTTTCTCCAGGCCTGGCAGCTGGACGTAAATCTGACGGCCAGCCTGAACAACTGGAAGAATGACCTTGGTGCCATTTTGAAAAACGCGTTTAATGGAGCACTTGGTAACTGCGTAATTTTCAAGTAAGTGTGTTGGTTTAAAAAAGTGTGTTATTTTTAAGTAAGTGTGTTATTTTTAAGTAAGTGTGTTATTTTCAAGTAAGTGGTTTGGTTCAAATAAGTGTGTTATTTTCAAGCAAGTGTCTTTGTGTGTTTTTTTTAAGGTAGATGTTTGTTTTAAATATTTATTTTACAAGAAAGTAGACTATACTATTTTCGAGTTGATGTATTATTTGTAAATGAGTTTTTTTTTCAAAAGGGTTTGTTATAACAATTAAGTAGTCTAACTAGAAACGGTCAGTTTTAATAGTCAGTTTTTAAGTTTTAGCTAATGAATACAATGTCCTCGATTAAATATACTTGATTCTGGATCTCAGTAACCGAAATTCAGCTTCACAACCGTGGACCTTTACACCATTTTATGTATGTTCATTACGATATTCAGCATTGGATGAAATGGGCCGTTTTGCTGTTGAGAGTTAACACCCTTGCCCCTTATACAAGTCAATATTTTATGACTGACTTGTAAATTACAAGTCAGTCATAAAATATTGACTTGTATAAGGGGCAAGGGTGTTAACTCTCAGCAGCAATACGGCCCATTAAGTATAAGAAGGACTAGAGATTGGTGACAGTTGACCAAGAAAGAAAACTTCGCTTGTCTTTGATTAAACCACCATTGGAAAATCATTAAAACTTATAACATTAGTTAGACCTAGACTATAATACACATCTTCTGTATGGGATCCATCAACTAAAGAAAACTTTTCAAAACTAGAACTAGCTCATAAATAGAATGCAGAGCTCATTGCTAGTCAATATTCCCAACTGACAAAAGTAAAACCAATAGTTAAATCACTAAACCTAGAAACACTAGAGGACAGGAGATCAAAGTTTTAATAATACATGATACATCAAATTCTAACTATGAGATACAACATAACAACAATCTATTAGAATGCTCAGATAGACAACAGGACACAAAAACTTTTCTTATCCCATATGCAAGAACAAATGCATATAAGTACTCTTTCTTCTCGAGTGGCATGGAATGGGCTACCTGTTACCCAAGCAAACCGGGAAAACCAATAAATTAACATCATTTGAAACACTGATCAAACTGCAAAACTAGACTCATACCACGGATAAGCATAGACAGCAGTAATCTTATGTATAGAAAGAGCGTCTGTAACATATTTTGATAAGATCAGATTGCAGAGAAAAATGTGCAATGTGTCTCACTTCAAGTTTGTGTCTATTAAAATAAACTGTTAGAATTATAAACAGACTCGTTGACACTGTTCATAATGAAATGTTATATTTCTAGAATACAACCTTTTGAAGAGTGTTGTGCTGGCTATGCAGGTGTTAACTGTGATACAGGTAAGCATTCTTAGAACTCCAAAGAAACAATCTTCTTAGAAACCTCTATAGCCATAAAAATGTGTATTTATGTAATACCATTATTTCAAAATAACTCATAGATATTGACATCATGTCATAAGGTCTAAGCTTAAATTCATTTCATATAGAATAGTTGCAGGCCTTACATATTGGCGACTATTGCATTAACAAAATATATTAATAGATAATAATGTTGCACCTATTATTTTTAAAATCAATTTTATTGCTGTAGCCATTATCTTTATAGCCATTTAATGATGTAGCTATTGTCTATTTATTTTAGTAGCTTAAATAGTTTATAATTTTAGTAAAAAATAGTAAAACTCTTAGAGCTGTAAGGTAAGCGCTATATAAAAATGCCTCAATAATAATAATAATATACTAATGCCAAAATTGAACATTCGCAACCCAGGAAACTAAATGCAATATTGACAATGGTTGTTCCTTAAATCGATTTTTTAAAATTTGGTTGGAGGAGGCGGGAATATTTAAAATTATGCAAGAACAAATCCCAATGCAAACTGCAAATATCTAGCCAGTTCGCGTCTGCCCTGTGAGACATAGTTTGGCGGTTGTTGTTTTTGTATTGATATCTTTCTTTTTCTTTCACACGCCTAGCTTACAATTTGTATCGTCCTCCATTGTTATTGTAATGAATCTCCTTGGTTACTGCATAGCGATTGGTTCTATTCAGCAACGTTACCCTCTTAAACGTCGTGTTATTTCAGATTGTGCACAGTCATGGGATTACCGTGTTTACTCTAGTGGCTTTGTGCCTTACAAACTAATACACCTGCCACTACAATTCAGACCGAGAGCGCACTGTGCATGCTAGATTTAATAGCATGGATAGAAAAAAAATAATTATTATTATTTTCAATCTTGTTTTAAAACTTCAATATCTCAGTACTTATAACATGTTAAGCTTCAATACTTGAGTTCAACTGGTGATACTATGGGCCATACCTATGTACCAATGGTCTTAAGTCTATTTTTTCCAAAATGTGACTTTAGACGTTCTTCCACTGTAGCCTTCATTTAAATATATTTCCCGTTTCCCTGGCAACAAATATCTATCGACAGAGCCGAAGAAGGACAGCTACCAGTACTGCTTTGCCCAGAAAAATTGTGATGGAGAGGACATCTTCAACGGAACCCTCGTTTTGGCTCAGAAGTGTTGCGATGATGAAACGCGTTCCTGGGGCAAGACAGGGGAAGGCAACTACTGTCTTGACTGCATCTACGGTAAGTGTATATGCTGTCATCTAATTTTGCTCGTTTGGCTCAATCAAAGACTATAATCAGATGGACCGCTTGCTTTAATATTTCTGCTATTTGATGACTCGATTGACTCGAATAACTTCTTTTCGGAATGACCGATTCCCTTTTGCGCTGTACACTTCCGTTTTAGTTCATCGCTTTGATTTTTTCAATGAAAGATTAAAATTAAAATCGAAAGTTGTATGTAGCGGAAACATTTAGGCAAACGTAGGAGCGTAGAAGTCATTTAAGACAGCGTTATTGGATGCGCACGGAAAAATAACATAGAAAGCTCCAAAAATAGAGCAAGCGTTCCATATTATTATAGTCGTTGGCTCATGAAATTCAAAAATGTATATTGAAAATATGTTTATAACAGTTATTCTTCTAAAATAGATATATTTTGCAACAAACTTGATAGCGTTTTGGCATTTTTCTTTTCTTTGGAGAGGTACAGATACAGTTGTAGAGGAAAGAAATTGATCCATTGGGCCGGTGAAGCAGCGTTCATCCATTTCTGTGGCCACGGCATACTAGGGGATTGTGTGGCCAGCGCAGTGACCAGCCGTTTTTACCCTCCTCAACTAATTAGGCCTACTTATACCAATCAGATCTGGAAACCCTCCAGACCCGGGACTAAAATCGAGCCTTCACCAGGATTCGAACACATAGGTCCTGACAACCTATTAGCAAAAAAACTAGATCTGTTTGTCGTTTTCCACGAATAGTCAAATCACTAAACCTAGAAACACTAGAGGACAGAAGGGTAAAGAGTAAAGTAGTAATAATACATAAGGCATTAAACTCTAATTTGGAAATACAACCCAATAACAACCTGTTGCAATGCTCAGATAAACATAAAGACAAAAACACTTTCCTTATCCCTTATGCGAGAACAAATGCATACTCTTTCTTCCCGAGCGGCATTCGGGCATGGAATTGGTTGCCTGAACAAACCAGGAAAGCCAGTAACTTAACATCATTTAAAACATTAATAAAGATGCAAGTCTAGACTCGGACCACGGATGAGCGTATGACGCAATAATCTTCTTTATAGAAGGAGCGTCTGTAATATATAAGATAATATAAGACAATCTGGTTCTTTTTCAATAAACTTATATATAGCTATATGGGAAAGGTCTTGGTGTACAGTTTCGTTGAAATGGTAATCGAAGAAACTAGGTTATATTTAAGTCTTGATTCATTATTTAGTTTCGTATAACATTTTGAGTAGGTTTTTTATATTAAAAAAAACATTTTGCTATAGGCCTACGTATTTATTTGTAAAAGATCAGTAAGGTGATATGGTTGATCGGTTTCAGTGGTATAATAAACGATAGACTTTAATTTTTTGGTTACAATCCCTCTTTAGAGGGTTTATCTGTAAAGATGGGTATGGTCATTCTAGTGACCACACTATCTTCTTATATTCGGTGTACAGCCACAGAAACTAGTAGTTCTGATTCCATGGCGACTGAGACCAAACAAGAGAACTGAACTTACAAAGTATATGAGTGATGAGAATGTACACAGTAGTAAAGAATTTTTGGTTTTCAGTGTTTTTGAAAGAGCACTTTACGACATATTTATGGGTTTTTTTTTCTGCATTTATCAGTGAAGAATCCTACTCAACGTCAGAAGCATGCCGTGGTTCCATTGAGGTCCTGTAGGGTAGGCGCCCTTTGTACAGTGAAGACTTTTGCAGGCTTTGTCCACGAACCGTGTACGTCTTGTGAAGTGACGTTGTTGGAGCTGGGCACCATCAAGATTGACTCCTGGACGACCTGTAACACAGTGTCCCTTTGTTTTAAGGTAATGACTAGTCTTTGAGTAGCCTGTGTTTATTAGATGAGTAATTTAACAAATTTAACAATAGAAAGGCAACTAGACTCAGTTATGGCCCTACCTTATATCCCGTGTATTGCCGTTCATTAAGATATTAGATTAACTAATTTCATTAAGATATTAGATTAAGTAGAAAAAATGAATGATAGAAACTAGGGATTTATTCAACCATGTATGAGAGTACAAATTGTAGCATTATAAAAACATAGACAATGCCCATTCATAAGCTAACAGATCTCCAAATTTTAAATTTACTTTAGGAAATATTTATATTTATATTATATTTATAATTTAGCGTATATATTGTGAATTATTGCTTTCTATAGACGATTTAACACACAGGTTTATGTCTCTCTTTCTTTCTAAGGTAATTCGAATACTTGATGAGTCAAACGATCGTATTTATGAACTTCTGGAAGACTCCGTGATAATGAGAAGTGTCAATGAAAGTTATCCTTTGAAGTCAATCCTATTATCGGACTTATCGGAACATGTGGAAAAAATTGGAGGTGGGTTTGTTTTTTGTATGACTTGTCATACCTGTAGCAGTGCCCGTATGTTTAATTTGACCATACTAATTGAGAGATTTGCTCAACTAGCTATAAGTAGAGTTAATGCCTGGAAATTCCAGATATGCGTAACAGTTGATTAGAGAGCAAGATATTTATGTGTACCTCACTTTCAGCGATTTAGGATAGTTGGACTTTGGAATCTAGAAATTTAGCTAAAATACATCACTAGAACGTGAGACATTGATGAATTTGTTTTTAGCAAGGGAAGCAGAGCAGTTAGTTACTAAAACAATCTCTTGTCATGGGATGGTCACAAAATGAATTGGAAGTAGAACTTCCTCACAGATCTGTTCTGAAACCTTGTTCACCATAACACAATTTTATACTGCAGCAACCATCTTTGTAATGTTGATGAATTGAACTTTAAAAAATGACATTGTGTAACAGGCCTATAGCTAACTGTTATCAAATAGAGCAAAGCACATAGAAATCAGTAGAATACATGACAAAGCACTCAAAGTTAGTAAATCTCACGTCTCAATTGATGTAGCGTGATATGCACTCAATAATAACAACATTTAAAACTATGTGTTCATTCCTTTGCAGTCGCACATCTAACGTAGGCCTACACTTAATATTGTAGTAAACATACAGTTAAAGGTGTCCTAACAGTAGACTTTTCTTTTTAATCTAGAGAAGAATTCTAAATGAAGCAAATATATTTTTATCTTATTCCGATTTAATGTATTCTACTGAAACTAAACTCAGATACTTGCCCAAGTATACAAGATCTTGCAAAGCCTGTTGAATTGCCCATCTGAGCAACTGCCCATTTATGCCCAAGACTAACCACATATTAGAACTAATACCGTTTATTTTATACTAGATTTGACTTTTTTCGTAAACAAAGTCTCGTTTATATAATGAGATTTGTTTTCTCTTCTTTGTTTGTGTGATTTCAGATTTGAACTTTGATGCTGTAGGTGACAGCGTTTTCCTGGTATTCCCAGTCCTGAATCTTGCCGTTAGAAGGGACAATGGTGTCGAAATTCTTATCACAATAGGAATCGGCTCAAACTTATTAAATTTTAAATACATTGGTGGAGCGTGCCAAAGCCCGGATCAAAGTAAGTCTCTAGCCCAACTTTTGTAATATAGCCTTAGAGAAATATAAGGCTAAATATAAATTGTAGCATTATCCGGCCAGAGAGACAGACGGAATAACATGCCTAACTGCAGCCTAACCGACCCGCGTGGATACTGAAAGCGTGGATTCTGAATGCATGGTGACTGAATGCGTGGAGACTGAATGCGTGGAGACTGAATGCATGTTGACTGAATGCGTGGTGACTGAATGCGTGGAGACTGAATGCGTGGAGACTGAATGCGTGGAGACTGAATGCGTGGAGACTGAATGCGTGGAGACGTAATGTGTGGAGACTAAATGCGTGGAGACGGAATGCGTGGAGACTGAATGCGTGGAGACTGAATGCATGGTGTCTGAATGCGTGGAGTGAATGCGTGTAGACTGAAAGTGTGGAGACTGAATGCATGGAGACTGAATGCGTGGAGACTGAATGCATGGTGACTGAATGCGTGGCGACTAATGCGTAGAGACTTAATGCATGGTGACTGAATGCGTGGAGAATGAATGCATGGTGTCTGAATGCGTGGAGACTGAATGCGTGGAGACTGAATGCGTGGAGACTGAATGCGTGGAGAATGAATGCATGGAGTCTGAATGCGTGGAGTGAATGCGTGTAGACTGAATGCGTGGAAACTGAATGCATGGAGTCTGAATGCGTGGAGTGAATGCGTGTAGACTGAATGCGTGGAGACTGAATGTTTGGAGACTGAATGCGTGGAGACTGAATGCATGGTGTCTAAATGCGTGGAGTGAATGCGTGGAGACTGAATGCGTGGAGACTGAATGCGTGGAGTGAATGCGTGTAGACTGAATGCGTGGAGACTGAATGTTTGGAGACTGAATGCGTGGAGACTGAATGCATGGTGTCTAAATGCGTGGAGTGAATGCGTGGAGACTGAATGCGTGGAGACTGAATGCGTGGAGACTGAATGCGTGGAAACTGAATGCGTGGAGAATGAATGCATGATGTCTGAATGCGTGGAGTGAATTCATGTAGACTGAATGCGTGTAGACTGAATGCGTGTAGACTGAATGCGAGGAGACTGAATGCGTGGAGACTGAATTCGTGGAGACTGAATGCGTGGAGACTGAATGCGTGGAGACTGAATGCGTGGAGACTGAATGCGTGGAGACTGAATGCGTGGAGTGAATTCGTGGAGACTGAATGCGTGGAGACTGAATGCGTGGAGACTGAATGCGTGGAGACTGAATGCGTGGAGACTGAATGCGTGGAGTGAATTCGTGGAGACTGAATGCGTGGAGACTGAGTTCGCGGAGACTGAATGTGTTTATGTTCTTAGTTTCACTGAACCACAATATAATATCTTTATACCACTAACGTACTTTCTGTACTTATTTATTAGGTGATAACAAAGAGATTAGCTTTATAAGCCAGCTCAATGTCGACACTAGCAACTGGAACAAAACGTCTTCCAAGGCTCCAGTAAGACAAATGTTGATTTATTTATTCATAACTAGGCTATACTTAGCTGTATTGTACAAAGGAACATAGAGAAAATAAATTGATTGTAATTAATTTTTTTTCTAATTCAAATACATTTTGCGTGTGTAACTTTTGTCAATAATTTTGAAAATTTTAGAGTACAGTTTAATATGAACAGTGACATGACAGTGGAACAAATATATTGCAACTATCTCTGTTTTATTTATTAATACCATGTAGGCCTATATCTAATTATTTACCTGCAATCTACCTTTCTATCCATCAACTGATTAACCACTCAATCTATCTAATATAATATAATATTAAATAATATATTATATAGGCCTCAATATATATAAATCACTCGCGTGTGGGCTTATACAGCCACAGCAGAAGCTGCAAGGCCAGGAGCACACATTCCCCCAAGGGCACACTAAATAGTCTCACGAGACTAATAATTGGTCATTTATATCGCGCCTCACTCCATGCTAATGCAAGCATGCTCAGCGCGCTCACAAAAACGAAACGACAATAACACTCTAAAATAGCTTTAAACTAGGTTTCGGCCGATGGAGGCACGAAACAATAATAACATTTTAAAATAGTTTTAAACAAGTAAGACTAATGGAAGCCAACAACAATATATATAAATATATAGTCTATATATACTTATATATATATTATAATTGTATATATGTGGGGCCTATAATATATATTATATATAAACACCTGCTTTCTCTATCTTTTCTCTTTCTCTCCTGCTTTCTCTCACTTCTCTCTCATCTAGCACTTACCGCATAGTTAGTTCACTAACGTCCTCTTCCTTGTACACACTGCTAAAACCATTGCATTGAAATATACAATATATCCATTATTGCATCCAGTGTGTCGAGACCATTTACCCATGCAAGTCATCCAATGAAGAGCAGGAGGCGCTAAATGCTTGCTCCATACTGTCCACTGATCTCTTCAGTCCCTGTCACTCTAAGGTAAGTTCAACAACGACTTTTTTCTTGATCTAATTTGAAGCAGGGGGATGCAACCTACGGTCAGCGAACCGAATCCGGCCTGCTGCCTCTCTTTTTCGAAACATTATTTTTAAAACCACAACAACTATAAAGACAGCATATGAAAACCTTGTTTGTAAACATATGTCGGCAAGGTTGTCTAGGAATAATCAACAATTAAACCTTTACAACAAAAAAATTAATATTTTTGCCAACTGTAAAGTATCAACTATTGAAATGTTAGCGAAGAATCTCCTTTACATTTTTTTTTGGGGGGAAGAACAATATCAATGATGTAGGATCGCTTTTTCGTAAAGCTTATATTATCAATGCACCTATTGAGCATAGTAAAATAATTATAGTCTAATGTCCAGGTTAGAGGTCGGTGACGTAAGGCACACGTGCCAAACTTGACACGCAGAGCGATTTTCAATGGCACGCGAGGGACCTCCAAAAAGTGTTTTTTTTATTTATGAAAAAAAATCTGGTTCTGAATGAGGAAAACTGACTGTTGAAGCCAATGTTGCTGAATGACATAGCGACACTTTTTAGTGAGTTGAACTTGCATTTACAAGGACGGGGTCAAACAAAATGTTAGGCATATACCACTGGAATGGATTTGCATATAGATATCTTGAGTGAAATCAATTTGAAAACATTTAACTACATGCACTTTCCTTTATTAAGGCATAAATTAAAATAGATAGTTGGGCTTTTTCAGAAGCACTCAAAGCGGAGTTTTCTAATAAAAGGCAAGACTTTCAAATAGATGGACATTCTTTCATACTTCATCAAGCCTAACTGACTTGATCTTAAGAAGAGGGCAACTGGCAATTTCAAAATGTTGCAAGTGGAATTTTAAACATAAAAAAATGGCATAAATAAACTAACCCATAAAAACACAGTTTTTCATTATACTCCCTTTCTTTGTAAACTAAGTTTATATTTAATTTATATTTTGATAGATTAAAATAAATAAATATAAGTGATATCATACTTTATGAATTTTCACACTAAATTAAAATTGTGCGCATCCTTTTTTTTCTAGCTTTGGCTCGCAAAAAACATTAAAAGATAACTCGCTTTGTTTCGGCTACATTGTGTCGTTTTCATTCTATTTATTTCGTAAAAACGAACATATCCGAAAAGTTTATTTACTTCCGTCTCTTCCGGTAGAGGCAGCCATGATTTACGTAAGATATTTTCTTCGATCCGCAAATTGGTCGACGTTATTAGAGACTATTCCAAAGACTATGATGCTGAAAATTTGATAGAATGTATTGTTAGTCAGGACAAGTCTGCTGCCCAAGTTTCAGCTCGATTGGACGACGGGAAGTGGTCGAAAAATCGATGCAAAGATTTGCTAACAAGCAAACAACCAACCAAGTGACCAATCAGACAGACAGACAGTACGAGTTAAAAGAAAAATCTGAAAGGAAGCTGCTAAGGAAAGTCGTCTGCTAGTCTCAACTGCAAGGCATTCGCTTTACTTTCAGCTTTTGGTTCAACTTATACTAATGAACAGTACCTATTTATTGCCCATGAAAGCTGTTTTAAGCATTCAAAGAGGTCACTTCCACTTCAATAATCAGAAATGACTTTAAATATGTATTTGCCATAATAAATTAGCGAAGAGCATTCAAGACAAGGCGCTTATTAATTGATACAGACTAGACTATAATAATAAATTATTACATTTAAAAGAGTCTTTATGCTCATCTTCTATAATTAAACATAAAATAAGTAGGCTACTTCTAAAACAAATCTATTAAATTATTTCAATAAATATAAGAGACTTTTTTTTAAATAGAAATATAGTATGTAATTGCTGTAATTATTAATGTTTAAAAGATAAACTCCTTAAATGGATAAACAATTAATGCAGGAAATGTATATTTCAAAATTTTTAACGTCAATTAAGTTTATACCTCTAATAATTAAATCTTGTAATGAATACTATAATGTTGCATTTACAAGAAGAAATAATAATTAGTCAATAACTTGTTTGGCTTCACTAAATTTTGAAACATTTTAATTAAAGGGAGATAATTAACCCGTTTAATTTGCCATAATATTTCTAAAATTATTTTTTTTAATTTTTTATAAAAGACAAAATGGCCTAGTCTACAACTTAAAATTTTGTTAAGATCTGATGTAAAAAGTATTTGAAATGTATATAATTATTTGACTAAAGAATTTATATGCACATTTTTAAACATCATATTAGCTACCCATTTTGTATGATTACTATGTATCACTCACACATTAATGTTAGTGGTAAAATGCTATTAGTATACAAAACGTTTAAGAAAAACGGAAAACAAAATATAATATTTGAAATAATAATTGCTTGATCCTTATTTTGACAACCAAATAATAATGCTTCGAGTTATTTACCATAAATGTTAAAGTTTAGTAGTAACAAAAATGTATTTGGTATAAATGCAAATAAAAAGGATGATAATCACAAACATGTTAAAAAGTTTATTAAATATAAAACGCTTTAACGATTTTCTCAAATTTCTTTTATTTATTACCTTGGTTTTGCTACGGAGTTTAATTATTATTGTCTTAGAACAAAATAATTTTTAAAAGTATAATAAAGCAGTTTGACTTTTATTCTGTTGGAACGATGAATGATTTAGGAATTTTAGTTTGGCACACTATTAGCAAAATGTTGCAAACCCCTGGTCAAGGCTACATTTAGGCACATCTGTTGAACCGAATGTTGTGACTATTCATTCCTTATAGTATTAACCTGAATATTAACTCTGAGGTTACACGTAGGGCGTAAAGATCTTAAAAGAGATCAATAGATCGTGGGTTCCATGACACATACGGTGTAAAACTGCCGAGCGGGGAGGGGGTATATAACGTTTGAAATATAAAAATAACGAATAAAAGAGCAAGGAAAACAGTTGAACTCACATTGATAGCTTTACCTCACCACGTAGATGAACTCACATTGATAGCTTTACCTCACCAGGTAGATGAACTCACATTGATAGCTTTACCTCACCAGGTAGATGAACTCACATTGATAGCTTTACCTCACCAGGTAGATGAACTCACATTGATAGCTTTACCTCACCAGGTAGATGAACTCACATTGATAGCTTTACCTCACCAGGTAGATGAACTCACATTGATAGCTTTACCTCACCAGGTTGATGAACTCACATTGATAGCTTTACCTCACCAGGTAGATGAACTCACAATGATAGCTTTACCTCACCAGGTAGATGAACTCACATTGATAGCTTTACCTCACCAGGTAGATGAACTCACATTGATAGCTTTACCTCACCAGGTAGATGAACTCACATTGATAGCTTTACCTCACCAGGTAGATGAACTCACATTGATAGCTTTACCTCACCAGGTAGATGAACTCACATTGATAGCTTTACCTCACCAGGTAGATGAACTCACATTGATAGCTTTACCTCACCAGGTAGATGAACTCACATTGATAGCTTTACCTCACCAGGTAGATGAACTCACATTGATAGCTTTACCTCACCAGGTAGATGAACTCACATTGATAGCTTTACCTCACCAAGGTAGATGAACTCACATTGATAGCTTTACCTCACCAGGTAGATGAACTCACATTGATAGCTTTACCTCACCAGGTAGATGAACTCACATTGATAGCTTTACCTCACCAGGTAGATGAACTCACATTGATAGCTTTACCTCACCAGGTAGATGAACTCTCATTGATAGCTTTACCTCACCAGGTAGATGAACTCACATTAATAGCTTTACCTCACCAGGTAGATGAACTCACATTGATAGCTTTACCTCACCAGGTAGTTGAACTCACATTGATAGCTTTACCTCACCAGGTAGATGAACTCACATTGATAGCTTTACCTCACCATGTAGATGAACTCACATTAATAGCTTTACCTCACCAGGTAGATGAACTCACATTGATAGCTTTACCTCACCAGGTAGATGAACTCACATTAATAGCTTTACCTCACCAGGTAGATGAACTCACATTGATAGCTTTACCTCACCAGGTAGATGAACTCACATTGATAGCTTTACCTCACCAGGTAGATGAACTCACATTAATAGCTTTACCTCACCAGGTAGATGAACTCACATTGATAGCTTTACCTCACCAGGTAGATGAACTCACATTGATAGCTTTACCTCACCGGGTAGATGAACTCACATTGATAGCCTTACCTCACCAGGTAGATGAACTCACATTGATAGCTTTACCTCACCAGGTAGATGAACTCACATTGATAGCTTTACCTCACCAGGTAGATGTCAGGCCTTATGTCAAGTACTGCCAGCAGACCTACTGCTCCATGCCAGCAGGCTCGTTAGGTGACATCAGATGTCAAGCCATTGGTGCCTACGCCAGCACCTGTCTTATGGAGAGGATTGAAATCAGCTGGAGAGACACATCTAAATGCGGTAAGGGCCAGTGGCCTCACAAAAGGGAGGGCAGAGGTGGCATATGTCCGGGGGCGACACTTGTAGGGGATAGCAAATATAACCTAAGTTCATACCTGAAATTGTAGGAAAGTTGAAGGGGAAATCAAATTGTGTACAAAGGTAATAATGAATAAAGATGCTAGACGTATTCTTCGTAAAAAAAAATTGCATTTTAAAATTTCTTTAAGCCTAATCATGTTGTTGAAACATTTGCCCTGGGGCGCTACATAGGCTTGTGAGGGCCCTGGGTAAGGCTAACGGCCACTTAGAAATTGATCTTGAGATGAAACAAGAAAATTTAAATGCTCAATGAACAATCAACAAAAAACAAAATTTATCCTATAAATCCATTCCACGAGTTTCTGTTTGCATTTTTGTTTTATGGTCAAAACTTTCAAATTTAGCCCCAAATTATTTTCTTTATTATCTCCACTTGAAGAGGGTAGGCTTAAAATTTAATACAAAGTGTTGTCATGGGCAACGCGTCTCTGTGTCAAGTTTCTTATCCTATTTTTGTGCATTACAGTACTACAGACGCTCCTTCTATAAAGAAGATTATTACCTCTAACGCTCGTCCATGGTCTGAGTATTATCTTTTGCATTAAAATTTTATTATTGTTTTAAATGATGTTGAGTTAATGGTTTTCCTGATTGTTCAGGTAACCCATTCCATGTCCAGATGCCACTTGGGAAGAAAGAGTACTTATATGCATTTGTTCTCGCATATGGGATACGAAAAGTGTCTTTGTCCTTGTGTTTATCTGAGCATTGTAATTGTAACAGATTGGTATTGTGTCGTATTTCTAAATTATAATGAAATGTCGTATGTATTATTACTACTTTACTCTTTGCTCTTCTGTCCTCTAATGTTTCTAGGTTTAGTGATTTAAATATTGGTGTTTCTCTTGTCAGTTGTGAATATTTGCTTTTAATGAGCTATTTACTGAATTTGTTCTAAATTTTAAAATGTTTTCTTTAGTTGGAAAGTCCCATAGAGAAGATGCATATTCTAGTAAAGTCCAACTAATGTGAGATAGCATTTTAGTTTTATATTCTTTTTACATTTGTAAAAGTTCCTTTTTAATGTTGTCAAAATTCTCAGAATGTATTATAATCTGTTAACATTAAGGCAAGACATGCTCATCCAATATGGAATATAGAGATTGTGGCCCATCGTTTCGACCTGCCTGTGGACGACCACATGACACCGGTCACCTTCTAAAAGAGCAGGAGACCTGCGTGTCCGGCTGCCACTGCCCAGATGGCCTGCTCTATGACAACAAGACTTGTGTGCCTCCCCACGAATGTCATTGCACCCATAACGGGGAGTCCTATGATCAAAACGAAGAGATGCATCTTCTAGACAATTGTCAGAACTGGTAAGCTGGCTAAAGTAGTAGACAACACTTTTCTTGACCACGACTAAGACCAATCTTTAATAATCGAATTTGTTTAATAAGTGATTTTTATTATAGTTACCAGTTTTCACGAAATTTCTCTAGAAGACACCATTTCTATCGATGGTACGGTCTAAAATCTAACATTCTCTTCTGTGGCCATCACCCGTTTATGCACCACGCAGTATGCACAGACAAAGAGATTGAACTCCCGTGGGATATTATGCCCCTACGGACGGGATTTGAACCTCCTCCTCGACTATCTTTCAACTTGCCGGGAGCTGCGTACATGCTTGGTGGGCCATAGCTGCAGACTGAAATTACCCGACCGCAGACGCTCTTAAAACGGTACAATCACACTCGGCGTTCGTCAAGGCGTACACTAATGGGAGCTCCATCAGTGGAGACGAGATGCTTAATAACAATAGTAATAATCATAGACTATAATATACATGGACCGCTTGCTTTAGTATTTCTGCTATATCATGACTTGAAACACTGATTTTCGGAATTCCCGATTCTAAAAAAAGTAATTGCTATACAGGAAATAAATTTATTGATATACTAGTTCCGTTTTATTTAATCGCTATGATTTTCTCAATGAAAAATTAAAATCGAAAATTGTACAGAGCGGAAACATTAATTATAGATCAGTGTTGTGTGCGCACGGAAAAAGAACATAAGCTCTAAAAAAATAGAGCAGGTGGTCCATCTTATTATAGTCAATGACAATAGGATTAATAGGGCGTTTGCAATCACGTGACAAAAAGCACGTGATTTTTGTTTACTTTGTGTAATGGTGTACAAGTAACAATGGCCGCTGTATTAATAAAGTTTCATATAGGCTCGAGCTTTTTTAAAATGATGCTTTGTGTTTTAAGTCTTGTTAAGATTTAAGCTGTATTATGTCTGTTAAATAAAATAGGCTATTTTATTATTATCATAGTCATAGATCATAGACGATGTGAGCATACTAGTGACTTGACTAGATAGCCTATTCACCAACACTATCACTTGGCATCCCTACTTAGCCATTAGCCTAGCCTACGAAACATTAAAAGTGTAGGCCTATAAAGTGAAATTGAAAGTGTAAATAGGTCTAGCCGGCCCTAGCCTAATCACATTAATCAATTAATCTACAGTACTACTATTTACCTCCTTATTTTTGAGTAGGATAGCCAATATTCAGATGTGAATTTTACATGATAAAGAACAACTTCACTTTCACCACGTTACATTTGTACCTCAAGTGGGTTCTTATATTTACACAAATACGTCACTAAAAACCTAAGCCACGCCCACCGAGAACGCTCTATAGTGGCTTCTATTTACACAAATACGTCACTTAAAAACCTAAGCCACGCCCATTGGGAACGCTCTATAAGCCTACAAGTATTCATTTAAAGTCGAAAAAATGCGATTTAATAAAACGGAACTTGTATGACAATTACTTCATTTAGAATCGGGAATTGCAAAAAAAAAGAAGATAATAGCATAAAAAACTAAAGCAAGCGGTCCATGTATATTATAGTCTATGGTAATAATATTTAATAAAACATAATGTAAGCTCAGGGCACATTTAACATACAACTAAGAACACGGACATGATCTCTAGGCTAAGAATTATACAAGTAAATGAGGATTTAAAACTTTACAAACATAGGCCGAATCTAATAAATGAATCAATAACCGACTTAACATATAAGTAAGACTGTAGTGGTCTAATGCATGTTATCTGATGTAAATATTGAAATAATTACTGGCTGAATGTAAAGCGTTTTTTATTGACCCAGGAACAACAGACAGAAGGGTTGACGGGGTCACGTGGTGGCATCTGTATCTTTGAAGCAGAGACTGTATCCGTCAGAATTGAAATCGGGGCAATCAGGACCTCGTTTGAAGAAGAGTCGGCAACTCGAGCCGTCGTGGTAGTCTTCACCAGTGCGCTTTCAGTCCCCCCCCCCGGGGGGGGGGGGGGGGGTCATTGTCCACCCTACTTGCAGTGCCCTCACTTAGGGGGGGGGCAGAGGGGGCATATGCCCGGGGGCGGCACTTCCAGGGGGCGGCAAATGTATTCTAAATATAGCAAATATAGCACTAAACAAGCAGTTACAGTATGAAACTTTTGCCCTGGGGCGCCACATAAGCTTGTAAAGGCACTGCCTACTTGCCTGACTACTTCTGGTTATCTATCACCTAATCCTTAGGCTCAAGGAGGCGGTGATGTTGCAGTGGATACCGTGTCAAGCAGGATTCCCTGGCAACAAGATGGTGCATTAAGGCCTACTGCTTAAGAATAATATAATTGATCTATTTCCAGCACGTGTGGGCCAAGTGGATTATGGAACTGTTCCACTTCTGCGAACTGCTATGCTTCATGTTCAGTGTACGGTCCAGGAGCCTTGACGACATTTGACCGATCGGAATTCGTTCTCGCGTCTGACCAGGCTGAATGTATTTATACCTTAGTTGCCCACCCAGTAAGTAATACAATATTTATATACCTTAGTTACCCACCCAGTAAGTAGTGTAACGTTTTTAAAACTTAATTGCCTACACAGTAAGTAATACATTGTTTAAATAGCTTAGTTGCCCACCCAGTCCAGTAAGTAAGCTAATACAATGTTAATAAGCTTATATTTGACCTACAATTACAAAAGACAAAAAAAATAATTCTAATTTTCTGAGATAAAATGCGATCTTTTTACTAGTCCAGTACAAACACTCTTCGGTGAGGGAAATGTTTAAAAGTCTAGATTCTCGAGTATATTTTGGGAGAAATGTGTTTCTGCGTCTAAAATGTGATTCCTTTAAAAAAAAAACTTATTTTCTAAATGAAAATTATTCAGAATAAAGTTTTACACATCTTTGAGATTGTTGATGAGATTAAATTCTAGGTATTTTGTTATCAATAGTGATAATTAATGCTTGGTTCCAAAACAGGTAACAGTTGTAATTATTTGTTTTTGCCTATCTTGTTTACACTAACTAGACTATCCCCCCCCCTATATTTAGATTAGTCAGATTAGGGATGTTAAAACCGTTTTTTTTTTCAAAACCGGTTTTCGTATCTACAAAACCGGTTTAAAACCGGATTTTGGTTCCCCCCCCCCCTACGCAATGTTACAAGTCACAGGCCGGAAAAGCCAAATGTGCGTAGCTTTGTAGGAATATTTGAAAAATAGATAAAACTTAATTAGTGTTTGCAGGGTATTCAAGAGGTTGATTTTTCTGAATACAATATGATTTTGTACACCATACCATAACATTCTTTAGAACAAAAATAAAATCTGGGCTAATTGATTAAAACCGCTAATAGCTTTTAATAGTGATAAAAAAAATGTGTACACCGTGGAATTAGTCTAGATCTAGATTTGTAAAATAATGTATTGATGAAAATGATCGCCTGGCACCAATGAAAAGAATGTGTATTTAAAAGTGCCTTTCATAATAAAGCACAGACGCGGTTTCTAGCCGAATTGTTCAGGGTCAAAGGACAAAACTAGTTTGTGTCTCTTTATTGCGTACATCAAAGAATCCGTCGTCGTCGTCGGCATTCGTCAGTCTCGAGAGACGATGGTGTAGCTTCATCAAAGAGAAGCGGAAATCTAAAAGATGAGCCGACAGGTAAAAAAAAAATCCTGTTAATTGTAACTGTATAAACATTTGGTTTGATGTTGTTTTTATCGCAAGCCATAGTTGGTATTTGGAGAAAAAAGAAAGACAATATCTAAGACAAATTAGATTCATTTCTATCAGAACAAAAAAAAACAAAAAAAAAGGTGTGCTACTTGAAGTAATGATTACCTTCCAACCAACAAACCGAAATCCGGTTTTGAAAATCAAAACCGGTTTTCAGTTTCAAAACCGGAATCCGGTATTCCGGTTTTCGTTTAACATCTCTAATTTAGATTACAGTTAGCCTACAGTAAATTGAGTTAAAAGCTTAGTCCGACTATGATGGATTCTGATACTGTAATTTGCACAATCTTACTCAAACGCTTATGATTGTCAACCAACATTATTGCTATAATATATATACCTAATGAAAATCAAACAATAATCTAAATGTATAGGATAGGTTGTGTTATCTGTTGTGTTATTTTTTTTTTTTACAGAAGAATAGCCTTACCATCAAACTGATTTCACAAAAGTCATTGCAAGATCCAACCATCTTATTATCAAAAGGGGTGGAAATACAAGCAGACCGGGTCCACTTTGTGGTCCAATTCCTTGCACACAGTCAGTATGAGGTGCTTGACCTCAGAAACAACCAAAGCGTCCGGCTCCCCTACACAGACGAGTATCTCTATATCAGAACGCCCACCTCTTCCAGTATTGCCATAGATGCCTTCAACTTCAGAATTTTGCTTTTCAGCCTCAATTACTTAATGGTGTCCACATGGGAATCGTTGCATGAGGCTGGAACAGTAAGTCCTATTTTCTTGAGTCAGTTTCTGTAGTAGGCCTACTTGTGTTCTATACTTTCTGTAGTAGGCCTACTTGTGTTCTATACTTTCTGTGGTAGGCCTACTTGTGTTCTATACTTTCTGTGGTAGGCCTACTTGTGTTCTATACTTTCTGTAGTAGGCCTACTTGTGTTCTATACTTTCTGTAGTAGGCCTACTTGTGTTCTATACTTTCTGTAGTAGGCCTACTTGTGTTCTATACTTTCTGTAGTAGGCCTACTTGTGTTCTATACTTTCTGTAGTAGGCCTACTTGTGTTCTATACTTTCTGTAGTAGGCCTACTTGTGTTCTATACTTTCTGTGGTAGGCCTAACTTGTGTTCTATACTTTCTGTAGTAGGCCTACGTGTGTTCTATACAGGGCTTAACCATGTAGACAATTTCCAAAGAGTATCAAATCTGATAATTGGGATGTATTACTGGTATTTGCTGCCAAGTAGTAGTTGAAACTCTGCAGTTTTGTTCTTATTGGCAAAGATAATTTTCTTGATAATCTCCCTTTTATCCCAATCCCTCATGTTCCATTACTCACTTACTTATAACAAAAGCTGTAGATAGGACTGTGGCAAAATTAATCAAATTCAGATTATGAAGGCTATTAAAATATTGATATTTAAGGCAATATAACATTTTATTTTTTTCTTCTTTTTTACTATAAATGTTCATATTATTTGCCAAGGCAAATATCCAAGGCCATTTCTGGTTAGGTTCCTAGTTCTATGTAATGATTTATTCTCATAAAATGCTTTTAGACTTTATTCAAAGTGTAAGTGTCTTGTATAAACTGAAATCTTTCTCCATTTACTGTCTTACATATTCGGATCATTCTCTAAAGTTTGATGTTCTGTAACATAAATGTTGATCCAATACCCAAGGGTTTCATTGCCATTTTAAAAGTACTGGACTAGAATCCTTGCAATTTGGGGATAATAAGTTTATATCTCAGTGACAAACAGCTGACATATTTTTATAGTGCATGTGGATTTACATTTGTTTACTTTAAAAAATATTTTTCTATTAAATGTTCTGTCTATTTATTGTCATAGGAATTTCTCTTAAATTATTATTTATTCTAAAGCTGTTTATTCTTTTTGTTTATTAATTGTATTAAAAGTTACCTTGTTTTCTACATTTGTAGCCATTTAATATTTTCCCAAAACTAGTTTTGTGTGCTAGCTATTCAAGTCTTGTTTTTGGTTTTGATTTGAATATGATATAGTTAAGAGGTCTTTGTGGAAACATGAACCGACTAGTTGGGGATGACAGAATATTACCCTCTGGAATAGATGCAGAATCTGACAACACGTTCATTGGCGCCTACTCTGTGGAGTCTTGTGGTCAATCCGGTGACAGTCACCAGATCAACAGATACAACATAAATGATAAGGTGATGGTTTTATTACAGAGATTGTATAGTAAATTTACCGGGACAGTTTGATTGTTGCCTCAAACAATATTTTGTTAAATACAACTTGTTAATACACAATTTAGTCTCTTTAAGCTTCTCAACCCTAGTACTTGTTAAATGCTTTCCATAATAAAATATATAACTGAATACTCACATATGGTGAGGATAAGCTCCATCTTGACTGCCTTGCATGCAGCTACATTGGAGATAGATTAAAAGAGTCCACTCGATTTTTTAAAATCCAAAGATAAAATTAGAAATTTTCCATCATAGAAGTTGTAAAAAAAACAAAAAACATTTGTAAATAAACCTATTTTATTTCATTTTTGCTCACTTTCTTTACTTTGACTGTTTGAAAACTGTTTCCCACATTCAGGTTCCCAATCTGAAGTTTTACATGGAAAATATTTTCTTGACCAAATTGCCTGTCAATAACCTGGATGGAATAGCACTAGGCAGCAAGGACCTTATTGCGGCTCAGTCCACAATACTGAAAATGTCCCATGCCATGCAAATACCCATGACTTCTATTGTTGACCGGCTCAGCAAATTTGTTCAACTACCAGACATTAAAGGTAAATTTATATGATACACACTGACACATTCAAACTTCATGTATTAATTAATAAGGACCTTAACCAAAATCTTTGAAGAAGACAAAGTTTTTGTAATTTCTTTAGCAACTTATTAATTAATTGCTTTGTTTTCATATTAAGATAAGATAAGTTAAGATTGCTTTATTGATCCAAATGAATGGAAAATTGACTTGATTACATAAATTCCGTTTTTCAGCATACCTAAAACAATATTAAAGAACCATTTGTACTCAAACACAATAGACATTCACGCACACTATCATACCATTTATCATACAAGAAAAAAGTAGGCCTATTATTTAGGAGTCAGCTATTGAGCCATCGTATTTCCTGGCTGAAAGATGATTCTTTTGAAAGAGTCTTACTGACAGTGGAACAAAAGAGTTCTTAAATCTCTCTGTTCTTGCCCTTATAGAAAGAAGCCGACCACTTCGACTAGATATTATGTAGCTATCATGAAGCGGGTGTGCATGATCTTGGAGGATTTTATCAATCATAGACAGGCACCTTGAACTGAAAATATCCGCAAGAGATGGTAATTCTGTCTGTGTAGTACGAGAGGCTATGACACCATAGAAGCCTTTGAAGGCTTATAGCTTGAAGTAATGCTTTTCAAATCAAAATGCCTTATTATATATGAGAATTAATATTTGGTATTTTTTTGTTCTCACTCAAGAAATGAGAACTTGTCAAGGTGACCTAAAGTACAACGACCGCGTCAAGGTCTGGTCATCTCAGTGCCTGGATCTACAGCTGCCTGTCAGAATTTTCACAGACAAAACTGTGCCTGGGTGTGCATGCCCCACTGGGCATCTACTGAGCCAGGATGGCCGGTGCTTACCCAGGAGCCGGTGCCCTTGTTACGATGACAAATCAAAGCTATTTTTTAAACCTGGGCCATTTATGAATGGTTCCTGCTACAGCTGGTAAGTAAAACAACTATAGGATGGAAATGTGTGTCTGGAAAAAGGCTGTAACACCTCATTTAATACTTACTATGTTAATTGGTTTAAAATTTTTGTTGTTTTTGAGTTGATTAAAATTTACTCCTCTCTGTATCATGCTTTTTTAATAGCAACTGTCAAGATGGACGCCTAAGCTGTGTTTACAAAGGATGTGAAAAAATTGTATGCCCGAAGAACCAAGAAGAGTACAAGTACACTCCCACAAGCAACGGCGTTTGTGCCAGGCACAAGTGTCCAGATAAGTTCAGTGTCGGCATATCTTGCGCAGATGATGCGGCAGCCAAGGGAAAGTGTGTTTGCCAGGAAGGCTTTGTTGAGACCACAGTAAGCTTTTAAGACTTCACTTTTAAAGATTGCATTAAACTATGACAAGAGATGACAAAGAAATCAAATACATTTTGACATTTTTAACTGTTATTCATAATGATCAAGTAAAACTCCTCGGCACAGCCTATAACATTGTAAATATTCAACCAAAATTTTGAACAAACTGTAACTTATAAATAATTGACATATTAAGTTGGTAAAACTAAAGTACCGTCTGACCAAATTGAGGGCTGGTGAAGCAGTGTTCATCATACTAGGGGATTGTGCAGCCAGCACAATGCCCAACCGTCTTTACTCTACCCCAACTAATGTCTGGTACCTATCAGAGCTTGGTAGACTCAGGGACACACTCAAGTCCCGGGAACAAATCCAAGCGTTCACCAGTATTCAAACCCAGAACCTACTGTACACCAGCCCAACTCACTGAAGTATGACCACCATGCCCCATATTCAGATTGATACAGAAATAGTTATTTTCTTTCCACTTGATAATATGAATGTCTTTAAAAATAATTTCAGTCTGGTCTGTGTGTGCCAACTGGCACATGCCCATGTTTCTTTAATGACAAATGGTACGAACACGGATCTGAGATCACAGTCAAGTGCTGCCTCAAGTAAGTTGATGGTTTTCTTTGACCTAATGACCAGCACATATTTTTGTTATCATAGACTCAACACTATTTCACCATGACCCCCTTCGCTATTCCCACAACACACAAGTACAACAGCACATTCACTATCTAAACTAAAAGAAACATTTTTTGTTTGGTTTTTACTGTGGAATTAAACTTTGTAGCAGCTCTAGATAAAAAAATTTCCAGCTTTCTTTTGTCAGCTAAAATGGCAAATTTTTTCCTGGCATTCCTTTAGGCTTCTCTATGTCCTGCGAATAAAAAAATGTTGATATTCTTTTTTTTTTTTTCTCGCATCTCCAATTCAGTTTCTCTCAAAGCTTCTTATCTAAATAGTGTCTAGTCTGCATGGGATTGCCTTAAAAATGTACAGACATTCCTTCTAGATAGAAGATTATTAGGTCGACTGGGCCCAAAACTCTTGCCGGGCATCAGGGATTGGCCAGCAGCAGAGATAGAACCCAGGCTGTTTGTTGACAGTCTGGTGAACAAACCACTGGACCAGCCGGCCTCATCTGGATTTCATCTGCTTTCATTGTCATAACTTTGTACAGTCATCTTTCAAGTTTTAGTGCTAGGGGTGTCAAATGTGGTATTCTTGAATTGAGCATCAGAATTTTGATGCGTTCAATGGTAGTCCTAGGCGCGCGGTTTTTATTTAGTAGAAAATAAAATACAAAGAAAATATAAGAGATGGGTGCCTCCGCCCGTGAGCCGTAGCGTCTCCGGGCCTTAACAAATTGAGATTTAAACAACACCATAACCTAGAGGAGATGATCACCCATCCAACCATATATTACACTTGTATATTTGTTACAATGACCAATTTTTCTCTACAGGAGGTGTAATAATAGCATCTGGAAGACCATCAGCAGAACCGAATGTCAAGGTCAGTTCATTTCTGACACTTTAGTTACCAATCCTTGATTAGTGTACGCCCAAATTATGTTATTAGACTGTAACATGCTTACTGCCCATCATCCCTGCTTAAGTACAGGCCACCAACTATAGATCTGCTACAACCTCTATAATTGGCAAACATACTTAATTGGTAGTCTAATAAATAAAAGGCAATAAAATGCATGTAAATGGGTTTAAATGTGTTTCTAAAAAGAATGTCTGACAAATTTCCACTGATGTATATAAAAGTGAAATTTTACTTGTTATGGTCCAGCCTAGCTCACTTATTTATTTGTATTTCCATTTAACATCAAACATATTTAAATTCTTTTTTAGATTTGTCCTCACAGTAAATGTGTTGTGTATGTATGCCTAAGTTTATTTCATGTATATGTTTTTAAAGTTCTATTACCAGTTGGCAACATAATCCTGATAAAAATTCAGAATCATTTCCTTTAACCATTTTGCTGAATTATCCTCTTATTTTAATTACGCTAACTAATATATATTAATTTTGTGAATCAATTGTATTAGTCTGAATAAAACCTATCACTGAGTAATTATAATTGATATTAGATTTAGCGTAAAACAACCAGAGATGGATAAAGCGGAAGAAAAAAACCAATAAAACACTCAGACTGGTTTGTGAAGATAAATTGTTAAAGCCTCTGGTGCAACCTAGAAATCACTATCCGTAAATTCATTTCATGTTTTTCCATCTCTCAAAAAAAGATTTTTTTTATGCACTAAGCTAAATCGTATAATCTGGGATGTGTCTCTTCATTTGTCTTTTCACCCATGAAAGGTTGCAGCTTGCCATTTCCTCTTCGCAGGAGCGTCTCCAGGTGGTCTTTGGGCGACCTACCCGTCTTTTCCCCTGGGGGTTCCAATGCAGAGCCTGTCGGGTGATGGCCTGTGGGGGTTTCCATAGGGTGTGCCTAATCCACCGCCACTTTTGCCTGGCGATCTGCTGTTTGAGGGGATCCTGATTTGTTTGTCGCCACAAGTCGGTGTTCTTTACTTTCTGCGTTTCTAATCTGATACTATCTTTTTTCAGCCACTTGCTATATAGCTGGAACCTTGATGCGGATCGTGACATTCGACGGGAGTGTTTACCGCTTTCCAGGACATTGTTCCTACACACTGGTGAAGTCTGTCGAGTCAGTTCCAGAAATAAAGGTAATTCTAAAACAAAGGTGTGTAACCTTTTTACCTATAAAACTTTCCCCTTCATTGCTTTTGATCAATTTTAACAAATGCAGCACTGTTTATATGATGTCACAGATCATGTCAGATGTTATGCTAGTCTCACAAATTTATTTGTGTAAAACAATGATTCAAATGTTACTTAACTAGGAAGCAAAGTGTTGAATTAGATGTTAGATTAACTTGGTGTGTTTGCTTATTTTCTTTTATGTAAATTTTCACTCCTGTGTTGAAAGGCTACTTATGGTGTGTATTGAGAAGGTAGTCAAATTCAAGGGCCATAACTCTCAATTTACCACTAAGTAAAAATTCTTCTGATCAGTAAGTTCTATATCAGAGAAAAGCATGGGCACATGTAGTCTATAAAAGCTGCAGTCTGTTTTTTTTTATATAAGACCCACACCAAGACTACATATGATGTAATACATAGTATATACAGAAGAAATTTGATTCAAACAATATGATTATTTATAACAAATATCTAAGGTTCTTTATAAAGTAATCAGATAAAAAAAAATTACTTAAGAGAAAGAAAATACTCAATAGTTTCTTTTTTCAAAATAAATACTAATAAAATGCAATACAAATGTAGACTTGTGCACTTGATTAACTCATTTAATGGAATATCTGCTATCAAAGTGACTATTTGCACCTTGACTCATGAAAAAAGTTATGAAATAGAAAAAAAAAGGCATTCAAATTTGTATTGGGGACCACCTTTAGCTCAACAAATAACAACATACAACTCTCATAGTAGCATTTGCCTGCCTCTGATCTCTATTGTTTCCTATTGGTTGCTAAGCAATACTTTACCATAAAAATACCAACCGTTGCTTTTGAAAATTTAGGTCAGCATCAAGAACCTGGCTTGTGGTTCCTCAGGATTTGCCTGCTCCCACAAGATTGACATTCAGTATCAAGACCAGCTAGTCCAGCTGATCAAAGGCGTCGGTGTCATGATTGGTAACGAGACCTACCCCATGGATGAAAGCGCCAGGGTCGGGGATCTAAAAATTTTCTCATCCACCCTGTATTCAGTGATCAGTTTTGACGACATTTCAGTGTACTGGTCCGGAGGTATGAAATCTTGAAATGAGATTATTTAAATTTTCTTGTTTGAGCTATTTGTATATAATTCTAGGTTGTTCTTGAAGGCTTAGGCCTATGTATGCTTTTGATTCCAAGAATGACATGCATCTAATCTTCTGTATGACATGCATCTAATTTTCTATGTTAGAGACACTTCTTCTATAGATGTTTTTTCATTATTATGATGTTATGTTCCATACCCAATTACCACTTGAGCAGATAAAGGGCAGGGCTAGAGTTGACCAACAGGTTTCTAGCATACTGTCTACAGCCTGGCCTTCCCAACGTCTGTAGTATAATATAGTAACATGAATTCCTGGTCCAATTTACTTAGCTTTCAATAATGTTGTCAATATTTTGCATTTTTCACATAGTAAATTTGTAATTTCTCACAAACACACTTGAAAACTGAATCAAAACTGAAAAAAAAAGAAAAATAAGAACCAGTAGTTATGTTTTAATAAATGTTTTCTTCTGACGGGATGAAAAGTTTTTCTATATTTGTCTTTAGGCTTGTTTACTAGAATCCAGGTATCGGATCGGTGGGTAAACAAACTGGAAGGCCTATGTGGCACATACGACTTTGACTCCAAGAACGACATGCAGAAATCTGACCGCTCCCTGGACAGCAACGTCATTCAGTTTGGCATGTCGTGGAAGGAGGAAGGCGCCACCTGCTCTGACTCAGACTACGACATTGTTACTCCAGCTTGCCAAGTAGGTGTGGCTTTCAAACAAGTGAATTTTATTTTAAGTGTTATGGAACACCAATTTTTGTTCTTACAGTGTTACTGTGTTACTGTTACTGTTACTGTTTGAGTGACATCTTTATTTTTTTTTAAAGTGTGAGTCCTACCATCCCACTCCCATCAAATCAGCCTTTACCCATTTCTTAAATACCTGTCAACAAAATCAGTGGAAACTGAACTGGAAGCTAATTTTTTTTAAGGAAAGTTACAATCTTTGGGAGGTCATGTTGTGTTTGGTCCTCTTTACATGCCAAGTTTTACTTTAAGGCTTTAGAAAAAAATATGGTTGTAGCCCAGTTGGGCAGAGGGAGGCCTTGGTTCTTGTATGGCTTAGGTGTTGACCACTGATCTATAAAAAGAATGGATTAAGCACGGAAGTAACATTCTTGAAGCCAAAATCAATAGGCCTTCTTTATATCGTAAAGATTGGTTTTAAATTTAGGTGGTTTTTTCCTATATCTCGCTTATATAGATAAGTGAATAGTGCAGATAATGTTATCAATTCCAGTCTCAATTTGCCAATACAAATTGAATATGGAGGCGCTGTCTATTACTTTTATAGATCAGTGGTGTTGACCTATATTATTAAAATTCTGAGCGATTGTTATTGGATAGTCAACATGTTAAGCTGCTGTGGAGCAAATGCTACACTCAACCAACATTTTTTTACAGGCATAAATCATTCAGCTTACCGTATATACTCGCGTAAAAGTCGCACTGGTGTATAAGTCGCACCGCTAGTTTAAGATTTTTTTCCTTATACGTTGTCATTGACCCACGCATAAGTCGCACCCTGACTTCCCGGGTTACACTGCCTTTAAATATCTCAAAAATGCATACCTTTTAAACATAAAGTTACTAAATATTCACCCTAATTTGGAAACTTTCCTTAAAAAAATGTTTTAATCGTGCATAAGGCAAACATAATCAAATAAAGGCATATCGTAATAATTCTACATAACTTCAATCAACTATAGGGGTTATGTAGGAAACTTTATGACAGAGTAGTGACGTTTTTCGAACTTTACAAAAACAGTGTCGGGTGTATAAGTCGCACCCCTACTTTTTGTCAAAATTTTGGGTAAAAAAAGTGTGACTTATACGCGAGTATATACGGTATATCCCTGCTCTGGTTTGAAATATTTGTTTGATCTTGTTGTATTTTCAAAAACTTTCATTGCATGGAAATTATTACTGGACGTTTATTACTTTGTTTTTTATGTAACATGTTTCTTTTTGTTTTGGGCTGACAACACGCAAAGTTCATTTTATAATTGTAACATTACTTACATTGAAATGGGTCTACATGTTTAAGTGCTGTATTAACTCCCTTTGAAATCAGCTGTTCTGCCCCTTGTTGTTTTGTTTTAATCATTATTATACTTCCTGGATAGAAACATCAAGAAAGGGCATTATGGGCCAGATCCATGTGCAGTGTCATCATGACCTCTGAGGCGTTCCAGGCTTGTAGAATGATGATGCCCCAGATGAACATAAACAGATTTGTCAGCGACTGCGAGGAAAATGCCTGCACGTGAGACCATGTTACCTATTAACTTAGATACCAGGTTTCTGTAGATCTACTTTTTCAGTCTTTGTGTTTTGTTGTTGAAAGGACACTCTACTTGCAGATCATATGAACCTATCCTTTAAAATGCACACATTTCATCATGACTTATTAACCGTGATTGACAGACTGACCCCACCACCCCCAGACAGGCAGACTTACCCACTGACAAGGCGACCCCCCCCTGCAAAATCCCAACAGTTCCCATGTTTGTGATATTTCACTTGATAAGTTAGATGTGGGATGATATATAAATGAAACATTGACATGAGAGTAGAGACAGTAGGGTAGAACTGTTTGAATCAAACGTCAATGATAAGAAAATATTGAGTTACAGTATAGTTGCTTGATGATTAAAATATAAATTGACTGACTTATAGTTCATAGGATTATTGAAATAATAGGATTGCTTGAGTATGTTTTGAGTGATTGTTATTAAGTTTGATATATAGTTTGACCAAGCAATCATATAATTTGATTTGACAGTTCATTTTATTGATAAGTAATGTAATGGATTGTTTCGCTTAAATGACTGTTCAATAGTTCAGTAGTTGGTCTCATTGTTTAGGATGCAATAATCTTCTGTATAAGAGTAAGAGTAACTTCTGTAATATATAACAAGATAAGATAACTATTGATGAGCCTGATATGTTTCTCTATTCTAAGATGTGACAGGGGAGGTGACTGCGAGTGCCTGTGCGATTCAATTTCCCACTTTGCTGCAACTTGCTCAGCTTTAGGCTTCCCTACAAAATGGAGGCATCAGCATTTGTGCCGTAAGTGCCCTGCCTTTTTACTTATTAAAACTAAAACATATCTGAATTAATGTGTCTGTTTGCTGATTATGTGTCTAGGCATACTTTGACCATAGGTGAATTTGTATTACCTCCCATGTGCAATCGTTCTTGGGGCCAGAAATGTGACAGGGGCCAGATTGGTACAGGGATCAGGTCTGTTCTTGGAGATCTCCACTGGCTCCACCCAGCCATTAGGTCTGCATGGATGGCACTTCACCTTCCTATCATTGAGAGATCATTACGAAGCATTAGCCACCAAAGGGTCTGCACTCTTTATCACAAACCTTTGTTCAGGGTTCCCAGTATTGTTGAGCAGAAAAAAAAAAAACGTTTGGGAGTGTACTTCTTTGAATCTTCTGCAACCAGACACTGAGGAATTGTGAGACTGAAATATGCCTTTTGAAAAGTGTTTGAAAACCTATCTCCTGGGCCAGTGTTTTTTTATGTCGTTCCCCTTTCTAACATCAGCATAGTGTGGAATGAAAGTGCAATGAGCATACTAAGTTTAATAGCCTGGAAAGATTTGCTATATGAATAGTCAATATGATTATTATTGTGGTTGATACTCTCCACAGCTTATGAGATTTCTTCCATAATTGAGATTGAAAAGATAAAAACTTTCTGAATATTAAATTCAAATCTCTAGACCACTACAAACCAAGGTGTTATAAGAGGTCAGCACAGAGATTGGGGGGAGGTCAAGTCATTTGTATACCGAGTCCTGAGCCAAAATTTCAGCCTGTAGTCTGTCAATACTATCTTAGGTCTTTTTGACCATTATTTGTCATGATTATTCCATCCTAAAAAAAAAAAGATCCACTAATTAAATATTTGTTACATGCTTGATGTATTGCCTTCTCCCTATGGGGTCCTTACAGCTGTGCAGTGTGATGGTGGCATGGTTTATCAGTCCAAAGGAACCCTGTGTCAGCGGACATGCACTGATGTTGCCCGCAACGCCACCGCCCCTTGCAGCGAGAACATCAAGGTGGAAGGATGCTTCTGCCCTCCAGGCCAAGTCCTGCATGGTAAGACTGTGCAATGAGGCTGTAGCATGAGTAATGTGTTTAAAATCAAGTACCCTTTGGACCAAACTGATCATAGGGCTGGTGAAGCAGCATTCACCAGTTTCAGTGGCCACGGCACAGGAGGGGATGTGTGGCCAGCACAATGCTCAGCTGCCTTTACTTTACCCCAACTAGAGTCAGGTACTCTTCAGTGCTGGGTAGACTCTGCAACAGCCTTGAGTGTAGGGAACAAATCCTAGCTTTCACCAGAGTTCGAACCCAGGACCTTTGATACGCCAGTTTAACGCTCTGCCGCTCGGGTAGCATGCCCCATAATGTGTATAATAAGTGACAAATGATTTGTAGCTATGCAAGGTCTAACTCTGGGCTTAACACGTCAAAGGTACATATTTATCCAGGCCTAAATACAAAATGAAATAAATTCATTTAGAATTGCATTTGAATGTTTTTCATCTTAGGAGATATTTCTGGAAAAATAAAGGGGGGAGTGGGTCTGCAAATTTTTTAGAGTTAGATGAAATATTAGGAATTGAATAGTTTAGTAAATATACTATTACCTATGAATATTTTGTTAATGTAGTTGTTTTACCTGTAAAACAAATGTTATGTTTAAAAAAAAAACAATTGGTTTAGTAAAAAGATCTATTTTGGGTCAACAAAAACAACAATGAAAGAAATATTTTAAAAAACAAGGAAAAAAACAACAACAAAGAATGATAGAAGGCAAGAGCTTAACACAATAAATGTGGCATATTATGGGATGTTCTGGTATTATTGAATATGGATGCTAACGTGTGTTCATTAGATAGCAATAACATTTCTTTAAGACCAAATGTTCACAACAAAGCTATTTTCTTCTTTATATCTTATCTTATATGTTACAGACGCTCCTTCCATTAAGAAGATTATTGCGTCCCATGCTCATCCGTGGTTTAAGTCTAGCTATGAATTTTTATTAGTGTTTAAAATGATGTTAAGTTACTGGTTTTCCAGGTTTGTTCAGGCAACCTGTTCCATGCCCGGATGCTACTCTGAAAGAAAGAGTACTTATATGCATTTGTTCTCGCATAAGGGATAAAGAGAGTGTATTTGTCCTTATGTTTATCTGAGCATTGCAACTGGTTGAAAGTACTCCCTGACAGTGCTCTCTGTTACCTTCTAAATGTTCCTTTCTGAATTCTATCATCTCATTTGAATTGTCCCTGCAGACTCTATGTGCATACTTCAGAGTGAATGCCCTTGCGATGATGGCACAATGCAATACCCACATGGCGCAAATATAGCCAAGAACTGCATGAACTGGTTAGTGGAACATGTGTTTGTTTAAATATTACAAAAAATTTATTTTCAGCAAACAAAAACACAATAATTTCATTTTGCCCTACTGAATGTTAAGACAGTATTCAATTATTATTAATAAATAATTAATGTAGATATGATTAAATGTCTGACATTGCAAATGGATTTTGTTTCATTCAATAATTTTTTTTACAGTAAACGTTTTACAACATAAGAATCATTATCATCGTTTTGATTGTATGATAAGTTGTTAGAATTTTCAGTTTGAATTCCACTTTTACCACAAATAAAATAGTTGGTATCTTTTTCTTTTTTTTTTGATGCCCTCAACAGTTGGCAAGTTTTTCCGGATGAATAGACATGAGCCACATTTTTACAATTATGTCAGTCTTTTTTTGCAACTTGAGGTGATGACTAGGCTAACATATGCACTTTGTTTAATTGCAGTACGTGTATGGGAGGTGTTTTAAACTGTACTGGGAGGAATGAATTCCTGTGTAAAGAGAATGGACTGTGCATTCCTAAGGATAAGGTGTGCAACCATCTCCTTGATTGTCCCGGAGGCTCTGACGAGCAGCAGGATGTTTGTGGTAAGAAAATCAAACGTCTCACAGACGTATGTACATAGACTGAAATAAAAAAAATAGGTCGATTGCTGGGGAGATGGATATAGCTATTGCTGGGTTAATTAATTTGTTGGTTCATTGATTCATTTGTTGATTGATTGATTCGTTTGTAAACTGTTGTTTTTTATTAGCTTCCTGAATGATTGGTGGTTTTGTTCTTCTTTTCTATTGGCTGGTTTTGCTGGCAGGTTGTATGATTGGTTGTTTTGTTCTTCTTTTCTATTGGCTGGTTTTGCTGGCAGGTTGTATGATTTGTTGTTGTGTTCTTCTTTCTATTGGCTGGTTTGCTGACAGTTTGTATGATTGGTTAGTAGATTGATTTATTTGTTGATTGATTGCTTATTTGATTTATTTGTTGTGTAATTGATTGGTCAAATAGTTGATTCATTTATTGAGTGGTTGCTTGTTAAATGATTGCTTTGTTGATTAGTTCATTGCTTGATTAATGACCTATGTATTCTATGTAGATATGTAAGCTTCTAGTTTCTTGGTATGCCCAATGTTATTAATTTTGGTGGTTGTCTTGTGACTATATGTAAGTGTGCATAAATATGTATGGACACACCTGTTTTGACAAGCTATTGATTTAATGTTCCTGCCTAGACAAACATGTACACTTACAAATATCTATCCTTGTATCCATTCATCATCTACAGAGCAACACATTTTAAAACAAACAATTAGTTTTTAAAAAAATGTACTTTATAAATCTTATAATTGATAAAAGACTAAACAGTCAGAAGATTTAGAAAAAAAATGAAATGCTACTTTACAAATCAAGTTTTATTATTTTATAATTAACTTTTAACCAGCCTGCAGCTTAAGTAAATAGTGCTTGAACGTTTTCTTTATATTTCTCTCTTTGATCCAGGTGTAACAGAATCATCTACATCGCCAATATTTACATTTACAACATCCAAGCCGACTACATATAGGCCTATTGAGAGGAATGAAAGTATAATAAACGGCACAGGCCAGAGCATCAGAACCGATCCGACAGTCATCAGTGTTGGTACAACATCACAAACTACGCAGAACCCTGTGAAAAATACTTCTTGGCAAACAACACACGTGACTGAAATTACAACATCCAATAAAACATCACCAACAAAACCTGTTACTAAATATTCATCTTCACCTGAAATATCACAAACAACACCTGTGACTGAAAATACAAAACCTATGACTGAATCTACAACACCTAATGAAACATCACAAACAACACCTGTGACTGGATCTACAACACCTGTGACTGAATATACAACACCTGTTACTGAATCTACAATACCTAATGAAACATCACAAACAACACCTGTGACTGAATATACAACACCTGTGACTGAATATACAACACCTGTAACTGAATCTACAATACCTAATGAAACATCACAAACAACACCTGTGACTGAATATACAACACCTGTGACTGAATATACAACACCTGTAACTGAATCTACAACACCTAATGAAACATCACAAACAACACCTGTGACTGAATATACAACACCTGTGACTGAATATACAACACCTGTGACTGAATCTACAATACCTAATGAAACATCACAAACAACACCGTTGACTGAATATACAACACCTGTGACTGAATATACATCACCTGTGACTGAATCTACAATACCTAATGAAACATCACAAACAACACCTGTGACTGAATCTACAACACCTGTGACTGAATATACAACACCTGTAACTGAATCTACAATACCTAATGAAACATCACAAACAACACCTGTGACTGAATATACAACACCTGTGACTGAATATACAACACCTGTAACTGAATCTACAACACCTAATGAAACATCACAAACAACACCTGTGACTGAATATACAACACCTGTGACTGAATATACAACACCTGTGACTGAATCTACAATACCTAATGAAACATCACAAACAACACCGTTGACTGAATATACAACACCTGTGACTGAATATACATCACCTGTGACTGAATCTACAATACCTAATGAAACATCACAAACAACACCTGTGACTGAATCTACAACACCTGTGACTGAATATACAACACCTGTGACTGAATCTACAATACCTAATGAAACATCACAAACAACACCGTTGACTGAATATACAACACCTGTGACTGAATATACATCACCTGTGACTGAATCTACAATACCTAATGAAACATCACAAACAACACCTGTGACTGAATATACATCACATGTGACTGAATATACAACACCTAATGAAACATCACAAACAACACCTGTTACTGAATATACAACACCTGTGACTGAACCTACAACACCTAATGAAACATCACAAACAACACCTGTGACTGAATATACATCACCTGTGACTGAATATACAGCACCTAATGAAACATCACAAACAACACCTGTTACTGAATATACAACACGTGTGACTGAACCTACAACACCTAATGAAACATCACAAACAACACCTGTTACTGAATATACAACACATGTGACTCAATCCTCAATACCTAATGAAACATCACAAACAACACCTGAGACTGAATATACCTCCGCTGTGACTGAACCTAAAACACCTAATGAAACATCACAAACAACACTTGTTACTGAATATACAACACCTGTGACTCAATCCTCAAAAACCAATGAAACATCACAAACAACACTTGTGACTGAATATACCTCAGCTGTGACTGAATCTACAACACCTAATGAAACATCACAAACAACACCTATGACTGAATATACCTCAGCTGTGACTGAACCTACAACACCTATTGAAACATCACAAACAACACCTGTGACGGAATATACAACACATAATGAAACATTGCAAAAAACACCTGTTACTGAAAATACAACACCTAATGAAACATCACAAACAACACCTAATGAAACATTACAAACAACACCTGTGAATGAATATACATCACCTGTGACTGAATCTACAACACATAATGAAACATCGCAAAGAATACCTGTTACTGAATATACGACACTTATTACTGAATATACAACACCTAATGAAATATCAAAAACAACACCTGTAACTGAATATACAACACCTAATGAAACATCACAAACAACACCTGTGACTGAATATACAACACCTGTGACTGAATATACAACACCTAATGAAACATCACAAACAACACATGTGACTGAAAATGTAACACCTAATGAAACATCACAAATAACACCTGTGATTGAAAATACAAAACCGGTGACAGAATATACAACACCTGTGACTGAATCTACAACAACTAATGAAATATCTCAAAGAACACCTGTAACTGAATTTACAACTTCTAATGAAACATCACAAACAACACATGTGACTGAAAATACAACACCTAATGAAACATCACAAAAAACACCTGTGATTGAAAATACAACACATTTGACTGAATCTACAATACCTAATGAAACATCACAAACAACACCTGTGACTGAATATACAAAAGCTGTGACAGAATATACAACACCTGTGACTGAATCTACAACACCTAATGAAACATCACAAACAACACATGTGACAGAATATACAATACATGTGACTGAATCTACAACACCTAAGAAAACATCACAAACAACACCTGGGACTGAATATACATCACCTGTGACTGAATCTACAACAACTAATGAAATATCACAAACAACACCTGTAACTGAATATACAACTTCTAATGAAACATCCCAAACAACACATGTGACTGAAAATACAACACCTAATGAAACATCACAAATAACACCTGTGATTGAAAATACAAAACCTGTGACAGAATATACAACACCTGTGACTGAATCTACAACACCTAATGAAACATCACAAACAACACCGGTGACTGAATATACAAAACCTGTGACAGAATATACAACACCTGTGACTGAATCTACAACACATAATGAAACATCACAAACAACACCTGTGATTGAAAATATAACACAAGTGACTGAATCTACAACACCTAATGAAACACCACAAACAACACCTGTGACTGAATATACAATACCTGTGACTGAATCTACAACACCTAAGGAAACATCACAAACAACACATGTGATAGAATATACAATACCTGTGCCTGAATCTTCAACACCTAAGGAAACATCACAAACAACACCTGTGACTGAATATACATCACCTGTGACTGAATCTACAACACATAATGAAACATCGCAAAGAACACCTGTTACTGAATATACAACACTTATTACTGAATATACAACACCTAATGAAATATCACAAACAACAACTGTAAATGAATATACAACACCTAATGAAACGTCACAAACAACACATGTGACTGATTATACAACACCTAATGAAACATTACAAACAACACCTGTGACTGAAAATACAACACCTGTGACTGAATTTACAACACCTAATGAAACATCACAAAGAACCCCTGTTACTGAATATGCCACACCTGCTGTGACTGAATATAGAACACCCAATGAAACATCACAAACCACACCTGTGACTGAATTTACAACTCCAAATGAAACATCACCTGTGACTGAATCTACAACACATCTGACTGAATCTACAACACCTGTGACTGAATCTACAACACCTAATGAAACATCACAAACAGCACCTGTGACTGAATATACAACACCTGTGACTGAATCCACAACACCTAATGAAACATCACAAAGGACACCTGTGACTGAATATACATCACATGTGACTGAATCTACAACACCTAATGAAACATCACAAAAAACACCTGTGACTGAATATACAACACCTGTGACTGAATATACAGCACCTCTTGAAACATCACAAACGATACCTGTGACTGAATATACATCACCTGCGACTGAATATACAACAGCCAATGAAACATCACCAACAACACCTGTGACTGAATATACAACACTTGTGACTGAATCTACAGCACCTTATGAAACATCACCAACAACACCTGTGATGGAATACACAACAGCCAATGAAACATCACCAACATTACCTGTGACTGAATTTACAACAGCCAATAAAACATCACCAACTACACCTGTGACTGAATATACAACACCTGTGACTGAATCTACAACACCCAATGAAACATCACCAACAACAACTGTGGTCACCCAGGAAACTTCTGTTGTGACTGATATGACTACGAGTGTACTGCCGGACAGTAAGTTTTTACCTTTGATAATACATTTTGGAAGAAAAAATAAAAAGTAGTCAAAGAAAACGTTTTATTTTTTCCAACAGGGTTCTTGTGCTTCTGCAATGGGTGACAATTGTGACTTTAACGTTTGTTTGACATGATTTAGGGTTTAAAAAAAGGTGTTTGACTTTAAACCTGCTTTACCAAATCCTGGTGAAACTTTTGAATCGTTACATACTTGCCCTAAGGAGCAGAGAAGAAAATAGAAAAATGGCAGGCTAGGTAGTCATATAGATGGCCACACAATCCCATATGTTAACAATAAACAACAACAACTGGTTAAACCTACCTATGTGAGGGTTTCAAAATCTGAATTTGGAAATAAAGTTTGTCAAAAAAATGTAGAGTACTTACTGCAGACCTTTTTGGTCCATGAGGTCAAGTAAAGATTCACAAGTTTCTGCGTCCAGCACAACTTCCATCTACCTTTACTTTGCCCCCAAGCCAGGTGCACCTCTGAGCTGGGTAGACTCAGGGACACCCTCCATACCTGGGGGGAAAGCCTTGGCTTTATCCAGGATTTGAACCCAGGACCTTTGGTACAGCAACACAAGATTGGTGCTACTTGACGATCATGTCCTATGTATAGTGCTTTAAATGGTTTTAAAATATTTTGAAAAATGAAATTTACCTATATACCTGTTTAATTATCCTAATTCTAGATGTCAACTACCAATTTGCACCTACTATTTCATTTTGATTTTTTACCAGCAATCCACATTTATATTGTTTCTTATAGTTTTTAGGTAACTTTAGAATTATTTAACGTTTTATTTTAACATTGTAACTGTTCAATGTTGTAACATTGTAGCCTTTGAATATAAGCAAGACATTTCAACAAAATCTTTTAACTATAGAAGTCAACTGTAAAGAATGTCTATAAAGAATGTTTAAAACTGTCTTCTTTCTTAGTCAATAGCCACAAAGCAATCAAGTAAACTGATGTTCTGTTTTCCCCTTCTCTGATAGATGCCTAAAGCATGTCTTGAATAGGCCTTTTGTGATGGCATCTCTTATTTCCTTTATTTGATAATTCGACCATTTGTCAAATAGTTCATCATTATCTTGACTTGTTACTGTCATGTTATGTATAGAAAATATAATTTAATAACAAATGTGCTCAATTTTTTTTTTTACAAAAGTCACTGTTAAGTGGTTTAGATCAAACTGAGTGTTGTTTTTTTTTTATTTGTTACTGCAGCTTGTCCGCTCCCGTCAATGTACACTTCTTGCCTTGTACACTGTGAGCAGAGCTGTCGCCGATTCCGCACTGAGAAGGCATGCCAACTTGGTGAGAAGTGTGTTCCTGGTGAGTCCTTAAGGCACCTATCTCCTGTAAGCAGTAATGTTTAAGTAAGCAGTAATGTCTATGTAAGTGGTAATGCACTGTGTAATAAAATGTGTCTAACAGATCAATAGGGAAAGAATATATAGTTACTGAATAGAACATGAAAGAATATAAAGTTACTGAATAGAACATGAAGAATATATAGTTACTGAATAGAACATGAAAGAATATATAGTTACTGAATAGAACATGAAAGAATATATAGTTACTGAATAGAACATGAAGAATATAAAGTTACTGAATAGAACATGAAAGAATATAAAGTTACTGAATAGAACATGAAGAAAGCCTCTAAATTTTCCAACTTAGTGCTTCATCCTCTGGTGTTTCTTCTCCTTTGTAGTCAAAGAGGACTGTGGCTACTCTGCTGGTTTATGACAAGGTTATCTTTTAGTAGACTGTGACCTCGCCAGTGCCCACTGTGCAGAAACTGACCTGGAGCAGAATAAACTGTGACACTACAAGAGGGGGCAAGATAGCCGAGCAGCAACGCATTCGACTGGCGATCCCAAGGTCCTGGGTTCGAATCCTGGTGGAGGCTAGGATTTTTTCCCAGGTATTGAGGGTGTCCTTGAATCTACCCAGCTCTGATGGGTACCTGACACTAGTTGAGGTAAAGTCAAGGTGGCTGGGCATATTACTGGCTACACATCCCCTAGTATGCCGTGGCCACAGAAACTGGTGAATGCTGCTTCACTAGCCCTATAATCAGTTTGGTATGAAGGGTACTTTACACACACTACGAGATTGCATAAACTTTCAGGAGATGACAGAAGTTGGAACTGGAGCGCCATTAGTTCCTGTCCTATTTGACAGCATCTATTTCCCTGCTCCATGAGAATAATCGGGCTTTGATTGTCTTCAGAGAAGAGTAGTTCAGACCTGATTGGATATGAATATGAGCGGTTTTTCCACAAAATTTGAGTTCTGAGAGTGTTGCCAGCCTTACTCTCGTGACCTATTTATCTTATTCCAGTGGATACTACAAGTACTACAACATTGTTAACTATTTCATTCTTTAGGATGCCTTTGTCCACCTGAACAGCTGGCCAATGAAGACGAACTGTGTATTCCTAAAGAACAGTGTCCGTGTTATGACACCAGTGGCTACCAGAAGCCACACAACAGTACTTATATTGATGACACAACCTGCCAGACTTGGTAATCTCTCAGCAAATTTATCTCCACAGTTCTATTAATTTTCTCAAAAGACGCATAGTTTTATTGTTGCTTAAAATTATGATCATTATTCTATATAGTCTGGGGATAAATGTTTGCTGTTGTTTTTTTGTATCTTACTCTCATATTTATTTATTTTTATTCTTAGTATGTTAACTAATTTGATGACCTACAGTCTTTATGGTTACCAACCTCCTTACTTCATTTGTTTAACAACCTCCTTACTTCATTTGTTTACCAACCTCCTTACTTCATTTGTTTACCAACCTCCTTACTTCATTTGTTTAACAACCTCCTTACTTCATTTGTTTACCAACCTCCTTACTTCATTTGTTTACCAACCTCCTTACTTCATTTGTTTACCAACCTCCTTACTTCATTTGTTTACCAACCTCCTTACTTCATTTGTTTACCAACCTCCTTACTTCATTTGTTTAACAACCTCCTTACTTCATTTGTTTACCAACCTCCTTACTTCATTTGTTTACCAACCTCCTTACTTCATTTGTTTACCAACCTCCTTACTTCATTTGTTTACCAACCTCCTTACTTCATTTGTTTACCAACCTCCTTACTTCATTTGTTTACCAACCTCCTTACTTCATTTGTTTACCAACCTCCTTACTTCATTTGTTTACCAACCTCCTTACTTCATTTGTTTACCAACCTCCTTACTTCATTTGTTTACCAACCTCCTTACTTCATTTGTTTACCAACCTCCTTACTTCATTTGTTTACCAACCTCCTTACTTCATTTGTTTACCAACCTGCTTACTTCATTTGTTTACCAACCTCCTTACTTCATTTGTTTACCAACCTCCTTACTTCATTTGTTTACCAACCTCCTTACTTCATTTGTTTACCAACCTCCTTACTTCATTTGTTTACCAACCTCCTTACTTCATTTGTTTACCAACCTCCTTACTTCATTTGTTTACCAACCTCCTTACTTCATTTGTTTACGAACCTCCTTACTTCAATTGTTTACCAACCTCCTTACTTCATTTGTTTACCAACCTCCTTACTTCATTTGTTTACCAACCTCCTTACTTCATTTGTTTACCAACCTCCTTACTTCATTTGTTTACCAACCTCCTTACTTCATTTGTTTACCAACCTCCTTACTTCATTTGTTTACCAACCTCCTTACTTCATTTGTTTACCAACCTCCTTACTTCATTTGTTTACCAACCTCCTTACTTCATTTGTTTACCAACCTCCTTACTTCATTTGTTTACCAACCTCCTTACTTCATTTGTTTACCAACCTCCTTACTTCATTTGTTTACCAACCTCCTTACTTCATTTGTTTACCAACCTCCTTACTTCATTTGTTTACCAACCTCCTTACTTCATTTGTTTACCAACCTCCTTACTTCATTTGTTTACCAACCTCCTTACTTCATTTGTTTACCAACCTCCTTACTTCATTTGTTTACCAACCTCCTTACTTCATTTGTTTACCAACCTCCTTACTTCATTTGTTTACCAACCTCCTTACTTCATTTGTTTACCAACCTCCTTACTTCATTTGTTTACCAACCTCCTTACTTCATTTGTTTACCAACCTCCTTACTTCATTTGTTTACCAACCTCCTTACTTCATTTGTTTACCAACCTCTTTACTTCATTTGTTTACCAACCTGCTAACTTCGTTTGTTTACCAACCTGCTTACTTCATTTGTTTACCAACCTCCTTACTTCATTTGTTTACCAACCTCCTTACTTCATTTGTTTACCAACCTCCTTACTTCATTTGTTTACCAACCTCCTTATTCATTTGTTTACCAACCTCCTTACTTCATTTGTTTACCAATCTCCTTACTTCATTTGTTTACCAACCTCCTTACTTCATTTGTTTACCAACCTCCTTACTTCATTTGTTTACCAACCTCCTTACTTCATTTGTTTACCAACCTCCTTACTTCATTTGTTTACCAACCTCCTTACTTTATTTGTTTACCAACCTCCTTACTTCATTTGTTTACCAACCTCCTTACTTCATTTGTTTACCAACCTCCTTACTTCATTTGTTTACCAACCTCCTTACTTTATTTGTTTACCAACCTCCTTACTTCATTTGTTTACCAACCTCCTTACTTCATTTGTTTACCAATGTCCTTACTTCATTTGTTTACCAACCTCCTTACTTCATTTGTTTACCAACCTCCTTACTTCATTTGTTTACCAACCTGCTTACTTCATTTGTTTACCAACCTCCTTCATTTGTTTACCAACCTCCTTACTTCATTTGTTTACCAACCTGCTTACTTCATTTGTTTACCAACCTGCTTACTTCATTTGTTTACCAACCTCCTTACTTCATTTGTTTACCAACCTGCTTACTTCATTTGTTTACCAATTACTTTCAATACATTGTGTGTTCAGTAATTTAAGGAACATAAAAAGATAACAATGTTTAATTTTTATCATTGCTCAGTGGTAAAAAATTAAAAACTGACTCCATCAATTTTTAATAATAAATTATCCCATCAGACCAAATTGATCATAGGGCCAGTGAAGCAGCGTCCACCAGTTTCTGTGGCCACAGCATACTAGGGGATTTGTGGCCAGCACAATGCCCAGCTGCCTTTACTTTAAGCCAACTAATTTAATGTCAGGTACCCATCAGAGCTGGGTAGACTCAGGGACACCCTCCAGACCCGGAGAAAAAATCCTTGCCTGCACCAGGATTCAAAGCCAGGACCTTCGGTACGCCAGCCGAACGAGCTGTTGCACTGCCACCGTGTCCCCCTTTATAGTACAAGTAAAAAGACAAAAAAACAAAAGATGCAATCCAATGCAATTTAACACAAAAATATAATGTACAGAATACACTGTCTCTCTAACTTCTTGTTTGATCTATATTTTGTTGTACGTATCTATTTCCTAGACAGCCATGACATTGAAAAATAAAATTAGTCTTTTGTAATTAACCTTGTGAAATCTCATTGACAGTTTTTGTGATGACAAGGGAAGTACATGCCATGAGTTGAAGTCAGTACCAGCTGGTATGGTGGACATTTTTATTGTGTTTTTTTTTTAGTATGCATTATCACAGGAAACAAATTTTAGCAGTAGATTGAGGCTCAACACAATGAGCTTTGATTGTAACTATTTAGTTTTTGGTGTCTTCAGTTTATCTCATTATCACTCAACTCCTCAGAGCTGGACAGTTTATTTGATGTTGGACATTGGTCAAACTGGTCAGACTGCTCTGCACTGTGTGGATCTGGGACATCTACCAGACACAGGTTTCCTATTTTACTCATTAAGTCAAAAGAAAAAGTAAATTAACCCTTTAACACCTTGCTGGTCTATAGGGCAGAGTTGAGGCAGCATTCACAAGTTTCTGTGGTCATTGTTTGCAAGGGGACTGTGTGGCCAGCACAATGGCCAGCCACCATCCCTTTACGGATACTTATGTCAGGTACCCATCTGGGTATACTCAGGGTAAAAATCCTAGCCTTCAGCAGGACTCAAACCTGGGCCATTGGTAAGGCAATCATAGAGCCTCAACCCAATCTGTTTAATTTTTGTCAGTAACCTGAGGAAAACATAAACTAGTTTTCACTTTCAAAAGCATGAAAAATTGAAAACAAACTATTACTTTCAATATCTTATTGCATATTTGTTTGTTAATCAGATTGAATAGTTCTTTGATTTCATGTTCACACCTTTTATTTGATTCCATGTTGAACCTATTGAACTTTTTACTTGTTTCTTCAGGTTCAGAAGCTTTATGGAATGCACCGTCCGTGAGGTTGAGACCCAAACTTGCAACGCCACACGCTGTATATGCGTTACTCCCGATGGCCAGGTTATTGGGGAAGGGGAAACTAGTCGAGCCATGGAAAACTGTACGCAATGGTATGCTGGTTGGTAACACCCAGATCACAAAAAATAAAAAATAAAATAGCTTTGTGGTGGCTAGCCTACACATAATTCTCTTGCTAAATGAGCATGTTTTTAAACTTCAGTTTTAAGTTATTGTGCAGAATTTTACAGAATTTCACCAAACATTAAAATTAATATTGTTCTAACATTTTTGATAAAAAATTTCTTTCAAATTTTCTATTTTTGGTAAAGAGTCCTTGATTTTTGTCATGTAATGCTGAAATACAAATTTATCAAATTGAATATAGAGAAATATTTATCAAAATGTTGAAATTTCATAAAGATGATTTTATGAAAAACAAGATATTTCTCCAGTGAATAAAATCATAAACCTTTTTTTCCTCGTGTCTAAAGGGGGTCTCCACGGTACAATGGAGAAGAAGAAGGAATTAGGCAAAGTTAAATGAACTCAATGTCAAACTTCAGGGCCATGGTGTGTTTGCACATGAAATGTATGTACATTTAAAAACACTGTATTCTCCAAACAAGTAAATGAAAATGGTTTTGTCACTTCCCATTGCTGAAACAAGAAACTATTTCTGGTGAAATAACTGAACACAGGTGCATTGACTGAACACAGGTGCATTGACTGAACACAGGTGCATTGACTGAACACAGGTGCATTGACTGAACACAGGTGCATTGACTGAACACAGGTGCATTGACTGAAGAATAACTGAACACAGGTGCATTGACTGAAGAATTTTGGAGAAGATTTCAAGAACATAGAGCAACAGTTCAATGTTCTCGGTTTCCCCTTTTTAGTGTGAAGCTGTTACAGACCCAGAGTATTTACAGCTGGAATTGCTTGACTTACTAGCAGATAATGACCTGAAAAAGAACATCAAGTCAGATGGCTTGCTGAATTTCTGTGGCTCTTTATCAGAAGAATCAATTGCCAACTTGAAAACAAAAATTGCAGCTAAACTTTTATCATTGTTTAGATTTTAGATGAACATAGGCTGCATTTTCAAACAAGCATTTTCTTGCTTAAAGATACAAAAATATAGGAATAGATCTTTATTGTTGGACTGCATGTTGTCAACAATTAGACTTGCTCCATATTTCAAGAATATTGTCAAACATTGCTCATTAGATAATTACAAAAATAATTAGAATAAAAATTTATAAATTCTTGTTAACAAATTAGTAAAAGTATTTGTCTATATTGTAAATTATTATGAATAATTGTAGGCCATATAAGTAAATTAATTGCAATAATTGGTAATTTAATTGTTTAATAACCCTTAAATAATTCATAATTACTTATTGTGATAGGTTACTGCAAACAAAGTGGACATAATATATTATATGCCCAATAGCTTGACATTTGTCATTGGGGCCAAAGGCACAAAAAATTTGCCCGCCCCTGATTCAGAGGATCGTTAAATTGCCCTATTTTCCAATCATTCACAAAAAACATATGAAGCAGAATATTTAGTTAATATTTAGTTAAATGATTGCAGAAAACTACAATTCTTAATCTACAGCACATGTCAGAATGGCCAGTTAGATTGTAAAGTTGATTCCAACATTGTGCCAGGTAAGTTTTTGCAAATACCTAAAATAAAAAATAATACTTGAGTAAAAACAATTTAAAAAACTAATATGTACAAATTATTTGTTAATTTGTTTTTTAAAGCATGACAAGTAGGGTTTAGAAATAACTTTAGAAAAATGTATGATCTTGTGTTATTTGTTATATAACGAAATGTTATAGCTATATGCAACTAGCATTGTAATAAGTGTTATCAATTAATCAATCTCCGGTCTGTCCACATAGCATCTCCTATGGTTGCCATCATTTTATAATCAGCAGTTTGTATTTAACTTTCATTTGACTTGTGAAAAAATTCCAGCTCTCACTAACCTATATTCTAGCCATTACAAATTGCTAACATTTTATCTTTTGCCTACATTGAAATACACAATGTTTATAATGCTTTTCTCAAATCTGCTCATTTGTACAGAAATTGAAATTTGGAACGAGTGGGGCAACTGGTCGCCGTGCGTACAGAACTGTACAGACTACCACCAGAGTCGATGTCGTACCTGCAAGATGGCCAGGTGTGGGAATTTGACTTGCCAGGATGGAGAGTGTGAAACCAAACCTTGTGGGAAACAACCCTGTGAGTTTCAAATTCATGAATCGCATAAAGAGCTTAATAAAAATACTTGTTACACATAAATGTGTCAGATAAATATTATTCAAAATCTATAAGGAACAAATAAATAAATAAAAATTCTTACTTATATGCTTAAAAAGGAATTAACTATATCTATTATCTAACATTTTTTCTCAACTTTGAAATCATTTCTGTTTTTCATTGTCACCTTCAAGGTGGGTTTTGAATAAGATGCTCCACTGGTTTTTGTGAATCTTGTGTTCTTTTTTTTTTATACATTTTTTTGACATAAGTAAAATTTAACTCTAAGAGTAAAAAGCTGTAAAGTAACCCTCTCTGACCAAATTGCAGCTTTCACAAGTTAACTTAATTAACTTTATAGTATAATAAAACTTGACATTGCCCATTTCGTGAAATTTCAATGCACGGCATCAGTGTTGAATTTTGACTCAGTCTCTTTGGACACAAGGGGATTGTGTGGCTAACACAATACTAATCCACCTTTTATGATGCCAGGTACTCATTAGAATTGGTTAGACTCCCAGAAAACCTCCAGACCCTGAGGAAAATTAAATATTTAATGGAAGAGTTGTTTGTTTTACCTGCATTTGGCCCTGGTAACCTCTGAAGGTGAACCCATGTCAATACAACCCTTTAACATTATAAGAACGCTAGAGATCTACTAACCCTCATTGTCTCAGCCACAGATATCTCTGCACTCTAGTCTTTAGTTCTCAATTGAGAACTTGATAAAGTATCCCTTTTAGACCATATTGCTCAATTTGGCAAGAGTAGCATACATGGTGATTATGTGGCCAGCACAATGCACAGGCGCCTTTACTTTTTTTTTTTCAACTTATGTCAGGTACCGATCAGTGCTGGTCAGACCTGTTGGCTCCCTTTTGACCTCAACGAAATCTGGGACATTCAGTAGGGCAATGTGATCACGCTGCCACAAGACAGCTGTGCTCCATAAATGAGAACTTGACTTACTTGGTGTATGACTTTCACTGAAAGATTTCTGATTAACTCCACGTTCTGTCACTCTCCCCCCAGGTTGTGATATATATCAGTGGGCTGAGTGGACAGACTGTGATGTGGCTTGCAGGTTCAACGGCAGCGGGGTCCGCACGCGACAGAGGCGCTACCAGGATTCTCAGACTGAAAGCGCCTGCCCCCGAGAGTTGCAGACCAGGAATTGCAGCTCATGCAAATGTACTTTGGGGTCACTGTGACATTCTAATATCTGATACTAAGATTTGATTGAGTAGTTGATTCCATGGTTGAACCAAAAAAAAGGGTTTAAAAAATGTATCCATCACGAAAACACACAAACAAATAACTTACTGATGAATTTGAACTGTAAAATTAATGAAGTGATTTTATGTGGTAACATTTCAATTTAAACTACAACCATGTTATTCATGTGGCAATTAAAAATATATTATTATATAATATAAAATCCTTTGTTTTATGACTGAAGAAAGTTCATATTTACAAGCCTTTTAAGAACTGCTAATTTTAGTGCAATATTTCAGTTTTGTCATTATTACTTTTATTTTTCTATGACTTAATTTCTTGCTATTTTCACATTTAATTGAATGTTCTTTTTCAGGCTCAGAAAAGATCGGACAGTGGTCAGAATGGACTAGCTGCTCAGCGGACACCTGCGGTTGGGGCAAAAGAAGCAGAAAACGTTTTGTACCAACGAGTTGCCAGACTATACCAGACAATCAATCAGAGGATTGCTTTGTCAAACCATGTGGTAAATATAAATAGATTAAACAGGTTCCAACACTCAGTGATTAGTTTATTTGTCTCAACCTAAATAGCCACTGTCTTCAAGACTAATTTTGTACCAATTTTACTTTGCACTTACATCTCACATATTGCAGAAACAAATTTCAAAACAAATGACACTTTCAGAATTGTTTTATCTTCCCATTATTTTATTTAGTTTGTAGTATAGCATTATATTGCACTCATACAGAAATGTAGTCTACATGATATAAATAAAGGTGGTTAATCAATAAAAAGGCTGCACAACTCCTAACAAACAGACAAAATATTTGCTCATGTAAACTTGTTTACATTCGCTTATCAAGCAAACAGATTTAGTCCTGTTTATATAAATGTGGTGTTAAAAAGGAATATTTGAAAGACATCTTATTAGTCAACTTAAACTCTTTAAATGTACTAACTACACAATCCTACAACTGCTGACAAAAACCATAAAATGTTTCAAAAAGTTACTTCAGTTTTCAATTATAGAAACAATGAGCTGAGTGTGTCATTTTATATGAGACCATATTTTCAAGTATTGACGATGTTCAGTTTCTTTGTAATGACAAGAATTTGTGCCTTGTACAAAAGCATAACTATAATAGTGGTTTTTATTGCCTTCCATGATAAGTTATTTTTCCTAATATAAGTTCACAAAGCTTTTGGGTAAAAATAATCGTATTGAAATGATTGTTTTTGAAAGAAGGCAAAATGTTGTTTTTGTTTTTCAACAGATTGCCCAGATGGCCTTATATGGTCGAACCATTCCTTGTATCAAAGGAGTTGCCTTTCAGAACCGCCACCAGATTCTCGCCTGCAAGTTTCCGGTGGCTGCGTCTGCCCAAGCCATCTAGTGTTTGACGGCAGGCGTTGTATTAAACTGAAAGACTGCCAACTAGACTGCACGTACAACAATCAAACTATCAAGGTGCTGCCACCATTGTGTTAGCTAAAATATAAATTTGCCTTTACTTCC